>VDFB02047230.1:109729277-109841742 GCA_007258455.2 Sequoia sempervirens
AACTATTGCCACAAAACAAAAGACATAAACAAAACAATATTGTTATCAACAGTCACCCAGATGGCCAAACCCGCAAAACACTAAAATCACAGTGACAAACCCATACAAAAACATCCGCACAAAAGCCAAACCATAAATCAAACAATATTGCTGCAAACAAACTATATAATTTTTTTTCAATAGAACCCTATCAAAAAGGAAACAATATACCCTAAAACAACGCAACCTGTATAACATTAAATATTTTATTGTGTTGCAACCATTGCACACAAAAACATGGCTTCCAATAGTGGCTCACATGGAAAACCCACAAAACACAGAAAGCTCCCAGTAACAGACTGACTCAAAACCTTCACCAGAAAAACACGAACCCTAAATGAATCAATATTGGTTTCAACAGCAACCTAGATGGGAAAATTCACCAAAAACACAACAGATTAACTATTTTGCAACCATTCACACAAAATGAAAGCCATAAATGAAACAATATTGCCAACAATCACCCACATGCCAAAACCCACAAAACACAAGAAATATTAATTTCAAGATTCACCAAAAATACACTAGATTAACTATTTTGCAACCATTCACACAAAATCGAAGCCATACATGGAACAATATAGCCAACAGTCACCCACATGCCAAAACCCACAAAACTATACAATCTTTTCAACAACAATCGACACAATGAAATAATATTGGTTTCAAGAGTAACCCAGATGAAAAAGCCCACAAAAAACACATGAAATGTAAAAAAACAAACAGTATTTCCTTCCAACAATGGTGGCTACATGGAAACCATAAAATGAACAATTTAGACTAAGCTACAGAGCAACAATCAACAATCCCCTTTCAAAAATAATATAAACTATTTTAGAAATACTTGACAAACAGTTTTTCCAATATGCACCTCTTCCCGCTTCCTTCAATAACACCTCTTCTCGCTTGCTTTCTCTTCCCTTCATTCTTTCTCCACGACCTGCGAAAAAAGAACATAAAATTATCACAACCCACACCTTTTGCAACCATCAACACATACAAAAAACACAAGATAACCTCCAATCACCTTCATAGAAATTCCACAGCTGATGAACGCACTTGCACCTTCACAGAAGCTTGCCCTCCTCACTCATAACTACCTTCAAAAACAATATAAACCTAGAGAATGACACCCAACAATACATTATTGATAACTGCACAGACATTTGTTTTGTTTTCCAAGGACTTTAAAACAGATGTTACTTGCGCCATCACTACTACACAGAAACCATACAACAATTAATGTTGATGCCATTTCGCTGGCCTCCTCTATAGTCACACCATTTTGTCAACCTCCTCTATCATCGCACCAAACGCTTTTTTATTTAAAAAAAACTCTACCACCTTTAACACGGAGCCGAAGACCTAAAAACTGGGAAGGTTGACGAAAATTCCGACCAAATTATAACCCATCTGCCACCTTTTCCCCGACGCCAAAAAAGTCCAAATCTGGGAAGGTTGCCAAAAATTCCAACCAAAGTTGACACAAATAGCCTATCGGTTAATTACAAGAAAAAAATGATAATTATGTAAACATAAAATTTATGTAATAATTATGTTACATAATAATATGTATAGTATAATATATATTTTTTATATTATATTAAATAATATTTCTTGATGGTATAATATAAACTTAAATAATAATATTTTAAATTATTTTATATCAAATAAAATATAAATAAAATGAAATGATTATATAATATAATTATAAAAAAGAAAATTAAATCTATTAATTAATATTCAAATTATTTGAACTTAAATAATAATATTATAAATGTTAATATATTAATAGAAACTTGACTTAAGTATTATATGAGAAATTAATACTATTAATTATTAATTTTAGTTTAATAAGATTAATATTAATAATTAATAATTTATTAATCTTTATTGATTTTTTTCTGATACTCATTTATATCTCATATAGAAATAAATTCATATTTATGTTATTGAGAGTAATTTTTGTTACATTCATAATGATGTAATTAATGTTTCCAATCAAAATTTACAATTTAATATACTATAAAAAAGAAGCAATACATTCAATTTGTCCTTACAAATTAAAAATTTTAAGAACAAATTATGATTGAAAAATTATATATTTAAATGTGCACTTTTCTAATTTTTCACAATTGTAAAGATACTCTCATACTACGTGAAATATTTTTTTTTATTTTTATTTTTTATAGGTAAGTACTGTCAAGGGGGACAACTCCCATAAAATACTAATCCAAAAAGAGATTAAAAGCATACCCTGACAATAGGGGTGCAACACAAGATGACCCAAAATAGACATTTCAAACCAAAAGCATACATGATCAGCATTAAATCTTTTTCTTTGCAGAGCTTAATGTCATTCAGATAGAGGGAAGAGGTTTCTTCTTCCTAACTTCAGTTCAACCTTGTTTTGTCTCGAAGACAGAGTTAGGATCAGTACACTCACTCCCAATCTTCACATCATCATTGCAAGTGGCTGCAGGAGAAAAAGTAGAAACCTCAACCTTGTTGAGGAGGCCTGACTCTGTGATCTCTAGAAAAGACAAGGAGACTTTGGCCATGCTAGCATCAGAGTCTTTAACTTGCGAAAAAATCACATGAGGGGAAGAAAAATTGTTGGCATCTTCCAACGATAGGGGAGGATCAGTAGTGCCAACAACCATCAAGTTAGGGGACGGGGGAGGAACCAAGCACTGAGAAGTGGGAGAGGGAGAAGTTACAGTCTTCGAAGGAGGAGAAATAGCATAGTGGCATGAATTAGCTCCTTCCCACCATGAGGGTTTGCGAATAGGAGCATTGTTGGCTTGCACCTCCCCATGCCTACGCCTACACTGAGCAGTACCATGGTCTGTGGCAAAGCAAATTTTGAATCTGAATGCAATCTTTTCATAGTCTATTGGTTGGCCCCATCGTTTCTCACCTACTTTGAGATAAATTTCTTTCGGAAGACCTTTTGAGACATCCATCTCAACACATAAGTGAGCAAATGTCGAGTTTTCATAGTTGATTGTCTCCTTTGAGATGTTGTGGTATTTCCCTAATCCATTGCCAATTGCCTTCAAGCAACCAATTTCCCAAAATTGTAATGGGAGGTAGGGTAAACAGACCCACAAATAAGCTGTTGAAAAAGTCTCTATGTGTGGATCAAATGAGGGGAACCACGGCTTCATGCATAAAAAATTACCATGGAAAAACCACAAGCCACTCTTGAGCACCATTTCTCTGTCATCCTCATATTTGAATTCTAAGATAAAGAACCCCTTCGCACATGGATATATACTGATTTCATCTTTGAGATAATCTTTCCAATTCACATCAATCCATGAATGTAGATCACAAAGTTTAGGAAAAACCTTCATAAAACAGAAAATTAGAGCATGTTCCACCAAAAAATATTCTCTATCGTAGGCCAATTCATCAAGGAAAATCTCTGGAGCAGAGGCCAAATGCTAAACAGGAAAGGGTGGGCGAATAGAAGCGTCGCTGAAAGACAAAGGGATATTGGGTTTAAGCATGGAAGGGGACACACCAGATACCGAAGATTTGCTTCACTGAGGAAAGGGGTGCTCAGCTAGGGCATCCACAAAACTCTTCTTTGAGCCACCCCCAAACAAACTGCCAACACCCTTATTTGGAGAGCCAGACACTGCAGAGTGAGAAGTCGTCAATCTCATACCACTGACATCGTGAGTCTAGAAGAGCATCAGAGTGATGAGGTAAGCCATTGACTACTCATGAGTGCACAAGAGTGACCAAGGGAGCCACGGATTCCACATTCGGGCGAGCAAAAAATGGTGACGCACCCATAGATCTACTCAAGATATGGTTTGTCATAGACGAAATCACGCATTGATCCAATTCGGAGCTCATAGAGGATGCAGAGGTTGCCGTAGTCGCAGGAATTTTTGAAGCAGACCATACTATGTGAAATATTATTCAATTGAAATATTTGTTCATTCTTTTCAAAAAATGTGTAAAACTATACTATAGTTTTTCACCCAATATTTAGAGCACATTTCTAGGGAATTAATTCTGACATACTTTTTTCTAGTATATTCTTATAATTGTGAATAAGAGAAAATACTTGAAAGTAATATCATTTATTACAATATTATACACATTACAAAGAGATGATTACATATTACAAACAAATAGGATCCTCAATTGTAAGTTGATCTCAATGGCATGCTTGCAGCTTTTAAGTTTTATTGCATCACTAATGTCTACGATATCATTTTTTTTATCCTATTCTCACTCTGGAAACTAATTTTGGATGGACATTATGGGTCTTTATTGGCATTAAATAGATGATGTTGAGCTCACCCAGTCACATAGACTAAGGTAAAATCACAAAACACTACTGACATACTATTTACCAATTAACGCTTAGTGGTCACCATTCACGATATTAATCCTGTTGAATGCATAGGCACCATCACCTCTAGCTTGAAACACGTAACTTTTGGTGGGTCCCACCTCCACCTTTTTAGGAAAAAGCCTCAAAATCTGCCAATAACACACATAATTTTTAAACCAATCACATGGTCAAAAAATAATTCTTAGAATTTGTAACATTAAATATTTTGCAGGTTAACTTTACAAAATTTATTTTATTTTTACGTTTTGAAAAATATTGTTTTTGATTGGTTGAAAACCAAATTAATAATACCTAATTAATAATGAAAAAAAAAACTCATTGCAATAGTATTGCCTATGGCAAGTACTAATAAGATCCAACAATAGGAAAGAGTTAAAGGCACACACAAAATATAGAGTTTGACATATTAAAGGAGACTTATACACTGCATATGTGAGTATTCACCAAAGGTTGTGAGCAGAAAACAAAACACATATGATAGACTATGAATCATTCATGAAATAAGACTATTGTGTATACATTGCAAAGTATGTGAATGTAGATTTTAAAAAAGTGGAAATAATCTTACCCGTGCTATCTTAAAGGGTGCCAACATAAGAATATGTGGCGCCAATGCTAAGTATATGAATTGGATAAGAAGTCTTTTTGTTGTGCCTAAGTTTAGAAAAGCAATATCATAGCAATGAGACTTAGTCAATCTAAACTTGGCAGAAAAGTACATCATTTGTACTTTTCTTCACTAGTTTTGGACTCACTTTGATTCTTTGTCTCTAGTGGAATAGTTTATTGTTCAAATGACATGTTCTTTATGCAAAACCTAACATTCATCCTAAATCTTATGTAAACCTAAGTTACATTCCCTAATGGATTTGAATCTCATCCTCAATATTCTTATTTTCAATCTTCGGTCAAGACCAAAGGTGCAACCTTGAACTTGGTTAAGTATGTAAAGCCCCGCCAGACAACCTCAAAGGAAACTAAGATATCTCACAATTATGACATTTTTTTTTTTTAAATAACTAAGATGTAACATAATATAACATACATCATTTGAAATGAAACTATACATGTATTGTATATAACAAATCCATTGAGGTTATGTGATTGCATTACTTTTTGTATCAACATCATTACATCACATGAAAACGGACAATACATTAAAACTTAAAATTACATTTCACAAGGATTACAATATTACAATGTTGCTTCTCATCATGAATGGGAAGAGTACAAAAATATGGAATATTACATCTGAAATATATGAATACAAAGTTGCAAGGCTGAATCCAACTCTGGTACAACTCAGGAGTCACTACAAAGGTACAATTCTGCACTTCTCGATCAACATCTGGGGACCCAATGGGGTGCATAGCATGTTCCACCCAACCACATGGACTCGAAGGCCCACCCCCCGTGCTAGAAGATGACAAGAAGTACCCCCAACGAAAACCATCAAATGATATAAGGATACAAGACTTCACAACATAAACCACAATAACATAAGGCAACCTCCAACTAGTACAAGATGTAACCAACATAAAAAAAAAAACCAATAGAGCATCAACATACAAATGCCGACATCTACTTCCAGAGGCCCAAGAATAACTTAGAGGGAAACAAAGCATACATGGTTGTTAAAGGGTGGAGTTTCATCGCAATGTTGCATGGGTTACCCTGGTGAATCTTCCTAGGCCCCGGCCCCCAACTTGGGTTACCCTGGTGACCTCCTACGAAACCCATCCCCACATGCAATCCAATGCGGAATCGATTATATTTCATAAAGACAAGATAGCGATCTTTCCATTCCAGGCCTTCTCGACTCATCCCCAAGTCTAAACTAGCCCTTGAGTCCATGAGCGAGGCATAATTTATCTAGTTAAATGTTTTAGACTACCTAATATATTGATTTAGTTTTCACTAATTAAACTAACTCCAAATGAGTTACCCAGGCACCACTTTGTGTGCCGGCCCCCATGAAGAGCCACTCCCCTACTAACAACATATCTCAGAAAACACAAAAAGGAAAGCCAATTTGCACAAGAAACCTAATCTAATAAAATAACTGCATCAGGTGAGGCATGCACCATCTCACACTAGAACAAACTTTAGAGTAATGAAAACCACATCAAGTGTAAGGCTCAAGCCACATAAACACAAACCAAGTGCAACATCAACCATTATCAAAGTGACAGGATCATAAAACCATACAAAACTCAATAAACTCTTCAGACTTGATATGGGTTACCCAAGGTGAACTCTCCTTGGTCGCCGGCCCCCATACCAACATTGTAAGAAAATTCATATCCCCTCAAACCTCTGGAAGACTCTCAAAATGCATCACAAGGTTTCCTCACCCAAGAAATGTGAATAATATCAAAATCTCACAAATCAAAATATACGTCAAATCCAGGTAAAATTGACCGAGAGGCATCCAAAGGAGACCTCAATTTTCTCCTCACTTGATACCCAATAACTAACTTACAAAAGACAAGCATCATGTATCAACTTCATATATATAAATACATCACTTCCACTTTTATTTCAGTCAATGACTTATTCTCTAAATCCAAACACTTAATACAACCTCCAAAATCACTTCTAACTCATAATATCTCATACCTATAATCAAACATTAACTTATTTTGAACTTGTCATTATCTCCTTGATTACAATTGCACTCAAAAGTCATTACAAGGTAATTTCCAACATTCAACTAATAACTATATGCAAAGAACTCCACATTCATTTTATAACAACAAGCCATTTAATACATTATTTAGTTCCAATCTTTCAACTATCAAATGGTAATAATCAATTTAGATTATATAATTTCCCCAACACACCTAACCAAAACAATCAATCGATTTCTAAAAATGGAATATCCTTTATCATATTAATACTTATCAACTAATTACCAAGCAATGTCGTTTCAAGACTATGCTAGCAAAACATAACAAACTAGCCAAACTATCCCAAATTTAATAAATTAAGTAATAAGGCCTAAACATGACACATCTAAATCAAATACTCGAATCATCATAATCATTTAACAAATTACCCATTGACAAGAAGTCGTATACATAAATGATGGGTGAGGTCGTGAAACTAATATTAACATAACCTTTCACTTACAATCTCTAGAACTAGTAACAATATAAGTAAATATTATAGTGATGACCCTTATACAAAATTAAATTAATATGAGATGGTATCTTAACCAATCCTAGTGATTACACGTATGGTTAAATCCGAGAATAATAACTCATTAAATTTCCATTTAATATTAATGAATAGTCCACAAGAAACAAATATAAGATCCAAATATTATAGTCTTAATAAATGGTAATTATCACTACCTTGGGTTCAATTCTTCACCACCCTATAAATACAAATAACATTTTCATAACTAACTATATCTATTCAAATCTACTTAATTATCTTTTCTTTCAAAGAAAGAATAATAGAATTACATAATTCTACATTTCCCTCTTATCTGAATAACATTTCCTTATATGATTTTCCCAACCTTTACCTAATAGAATCAATAAATTACAAAGACTAATAAGTCCTTATTAAGAAGACCTTCTAATTTTGAATCAACAATATTAGACAAAATGCTACATGTTGTAACTGAAGAAGGAAAAACAACAAAAGAGTTCTAGCAGTCAAGACACAGGCTAACATTAAAGCTTTGCTTGTGTTTAGGGTGTACGCAGCCATGTCGATGGAGGGTTGTGCATTTCTCTGAGAGATAGGAGACCATAATTTCCAGAGCAAATTAATAAACATAGGCATGCGTGGATCTAATCCCTGAATAAAAATGATTGATAGTTTCGTGAAGTTCCTTTTTATGCTAGATCAGCTAAGGCCCAAATTTTGAAAGGAGATTTAGTAGAAACAACTTTAGCATTGATGACAAACAAGAAGCATGGCCAAAAGAACTTAACATATTTTTATTATTAGCTCAACCTATCCAACGCCATTGATACTAATCACATTACAAGGTTAAAGATTGCAAAATACAGGGGAAACCCACAAAGGGGATTTCAAAGTATACCAACCACGCAGTTCATGCAAATGAATCCACAGATGATCTATAGTAAGAAAGAGTCTAAAAAGGGTAGAGAGAACTATACTAGTGACGCAGAAGAAACTTTAGCTTTGACAGGTCGACATTGGATCAGGAAGCTTATTTAAACTTCTACAACATTCTATTTTAAGTGTTGCAATTGCGATAGACTGTCAATGAAATCAAAGGGATTATTTAACCCTCAACAACATTATATTTTCACGTGTTGCAGATGTGACAAGTTACCAAAAGAATCAGAAAGGTACTTTAAACCTCTACAACCTTCTATGTTCAAGTGTTGCACTGTGAGAGGTTCCGATAGAATCAGGGAGGTTATTTAAATCTATACGCCCTACCAAATTCAAGTGTTGCTGCTGCGACAGGATGCAAAAGGTATCAGGGAGCTTATAAATACGTCCACTCCCTTCAATGGTCGAGTGTTGCAATAGTGACTGGTAGCCAATGGATTCTAGGGGCTTATTTAAATCCACAGAGCCTACCATGTTCAAGCACGACAGCTGTGACAGGTTGCTAAAGGGATCAAGGGGATTATTTAAATCTATACACTCTACCAAGTTCAAGTGATGCCGCTGTAACAGGTTGAGAATAGAATCACGAAGCTTATTTAAAATGTCCACAACCTTCTTAGAGCCTAAGTTGAACCATACTAACTACATCTTTCATGGACGCCAGGCACAAACAAACAAAACTCAGAAACTTTTATTAAATCTATTCAATATAAATGATGGAGATAAAGTATGAATTCAAGTGGGAAACTAATAAGTATCCGATATTTCCTGATCTGGGTAAAGTAAGATTACAGGGCACATGCATAAGACTCCAAAGAAGCATAAATGAATCGACTGTGGGATAAGAAAAGAAGGTCAGCAGAGCAATGGTCGTAATAAACATACCAGGAAATGTTGGAGAAGAATCAATGATGAAACAACAGAGTAATCATAGAATTGCGACCAACATTACACTGCAGAGATAGTGCCATTCCTCTACCGCCTCTGCTCCTGCTCTGTAAGAGCCTTCTTCCCTTCATTTCAGGTTCATTTCCGTTCTTCCCCCAAAACAAAAATACCTCCCCGTTCCTTGAATAACTTTTCATATTAATCCAAGTATCCTTTGTTAATTCTCAGAAAATACTATTTCAAAGAGAATTTTCCATACCCATCTCCTCCCCAAAATATGTAGGGGCTGCATTTAAACTTACAAGGCAGTTACCAGAATCTTTTCAGCATGCAACCGTTTAGATTTTCTCATGCAGAGTAATGATATTAATTTCGCCAGGCACTCTATAACCAAGCAACTTCTCTCTCCAAAAATTATGCCTAAAACAACTATTACACCCCCAAAAATTATTCCCGGAGTCAATCATCCGCTTGAATTGGAACCCTTCATGGACGAGTAACCCTTCCGAAAACTACCCCTGGCGGAGATAATAACTACCGCTCCCATATTATGCTCCAGCAGTTCTCTATACATAACAACCAAGTTACTCCATTACCATTTTCCACCATTCATTCCTAATTCACTGTATGCAACCAACCATGCAACCAATTATAATTGGTATGAAATTAAAGTCATTCCCCCATGCATAGCAACCATTTCAAAAGCTAAATTTAGTTATTTTCCACATTTTAAGAAACTCCCCTTCGAAAGAAAGCCACCCCACTCTCTTGCAAGAAGGCTATAATATCCCTATCATAACTAAAGTAATGCAATAATCCAATTTTCCTCTTTTAACTCAATTATTTTATAATTTTAATTATTTATTTATCAAAACACAAATCAAACAAATTAATTTAACCACATACCATTCAAACTTGATATCACAAATGTATCGGTAACAACACAAGGATTACACCGACCAAGGGACACTACAAAGTACTAGACAAGTTTAGCCTTGAATCTTAATTTCAAAAATTAAATTTAATCATGGGCCCAAGACAACCTAGCTCCAACTATACATTATCTATTGTCTCAAGTTTGTAATATAAATTTATTGATTGCTAGGATGTTGTATAGAATGGACAAACCCTAGGACATTAGAAATCATCTCATAACATCATCATTCAAAGCATAGAGCATTCATATAGAGTATTGGATTGACATTTACAATCAAAAGAACATGTATACTTTAAGAAATTTGCATTTTTCTTGACATGTCTTTGAATTTGTTTAGTTGACAATATTAAATAGGTTTAAAAGATCTAATTAATGTGAAGACAAGATGCAAATTTGATATTAAGCATGTGCTATAATAGAAAATCCATTATTACTTACCAAACTAAACCCTGTATCTTATTTTTATCAATGTTAACATGTATTTCAATATATATTAATACTTATTTCAATACATAACTTTTATATCTAAATTAATTAAATGCATGCTTCATTGTCACAAACATAAATATTTTAAAATATTTAAATTTACAAACAATTATTAAAATAAACTTCCCTATAATTTTAAACAAGGCATACTTGTTAAGACAAAAAGAAAATCAAAGATAACGAAGTCCTCTTGTACACATATGATGAGATCATTTACTATAGTTATTATCATTGATTTTGTTTTTAATGGATGTGAAGTAGAGATGGTTATCGCTGACCTTTAAAGTGTAATAAAATTATTTAATGTTTGCATAGTCTAGGGAATCAACATTTGTATTTAGTGTTTTCTTATTTTAATCTAAACTCTCGTTTTTTAGGTTGAGGTGATATTTTATGTCGTCTATGGAAGGGAAAAGGTTCGTGTTTATTTATTTACATTATTTTGTGTGGATGTTTTAAGTTTATAATTTTATCTATATGATTTTATTTTATTTGATATATTTATTGATTTAGATAATTTTGTTTACTATTTATTAATATTATTTTTGTTTTGTTTAGATTGATCTTAATTTTAGGTTAGTATTTTTTATGTTTAATTTAAGGATTTTTTTTGTAGTCTTTATTTTCTAAGTTGTAAATTTAAAATTATTTTGGTTTTAAAATTTTTATTTTATTTTATTATTATTTATTTATGTGTATAAAAAAATTCAAATTGTATACTTAATACTTGTATAAAAGGATGTCATTCCAAGGTCATTTTATTTGTTGATCGTCAAGTTATAATATGCACTAAACTACACATAATTATTAAAACCTTAGTTTATATTTGTCTTTGTATAAGACACCAATTATAATAGCTTGTGCATCACTAATATTAAAATATTATTTCTTGTGCTTGATTTACTATTTAGACATTCATTGCACTTAATCCATTACATCAAGTCTCATAAATTCATTATCATTGTAGTGGATCTAGGAGAATCCACTGCCAACAATTCACTGTAGGAGAATTTCACCGCCAAACAATTCATCACCATGACAAATTCATCTCGTGGAAAATTCACCAATAATTCATCACATATACAATTAGAAATTTTAATTTATGATAAGAAAAATGAAAACATTTTTCAATATATTTTATTTTATTCTAGTAAACCAATTATACAACAATATTAGTCATCTCTATTATTCATGATGGTAAATTATCTTGCGGTGAATTTCTCTTGAAGATCATTGTACTATATCACTATCATCTATTTATGCATTCAATGATCCATCTACTTACATATACATTCCATATGCTACTTCATACATGTCTTTTAATTTATCACAAAATCATTGAATTAACTAACAAAACTTGAATACAATCACAAAAATGTTTCCAACATTTCTTAATACCTTAATAAATTCTAAAGATACTTTACAACACTACAAATCTATATTGTAAATACAAACAATAGATAACAAATTTTTGCAATTACCAAAACCCTAATTTCAAAAAGACAATCTACTACAAATTCAAATATTTAAATGAATATAAAAACTAAAACTCAATATATATATATATATATATATATATATATATATATATATATATATATAAACTGTAATGAAGGCATAGAATCCAAGTGCAATCGACATTATTGCATTCTGAAGAAGCATAGAAATCTTAACCGAACGTGTCAAATGGCTGTGCAATGCTGATGACAAATAAATGGTTAAACCATCTATAAATATAAATTTTACCATCATTAGTTTTTATAATATTAAAGTTACTTTCTTAAACTTGAGAAAGAAAAAAATAAAAAACAGAAGATAAAATTTCAATAATCTCACTATTTTGGATCTTTGCATTTATTTGAAGTACTGACAGGATGAAATTCTAAAGTTCCTTGCTCGGTATGGATCAATCGTTTGATTGTTATATTTAAAAATGAATAAAATTTACAGAAGTTTAAATAAATGATAAACTAATCGTTTCTCATGCTCGTAATGGCTTATTGAGCATTGGAGGGTACGTAAAATTTAGAGAAATCTAAACAAAAAATTAAGAACATGCTCTACTTCTGATCTTGACTGAGTTCACCAAGATTATAAGACGGCAGTTTTTGTTTTTATTCATAAGTGAGGTGGATTACAAACTTAGAATAATTCAAACTTAGTTTGAATTATTATTACTATGTTTGAAAAAACCAACAGTCTTGGACTCTTCACTTTTTTTTCCTTCCTAGAGAACTGTATTTGTTGGAATAAATTTCTTTAGAGTAAGATGCAAATATTTGTTTATCTAGTTTTTAGAATAGAAAAAAATATTAAATATGCTGGTTAGTTGTTATCTAATTTGATCTATTGATTCAATTTTTTAAATATGTATTGTTATTAATATTAAATGTTTTGTTGTAGTAATTTTTTTTATAAGTTTGAAAGATTTGTAAACATTTCAATCAAGTTGAATAAGAAAGTTTATTTGCTGAAATAATGGGCGTTTCTTCTATCTACCATCATAGTCGTATTAGAGTCAAATTGATCATAGATTTCAAATTTGGAAAAGAGTTCTCCAGAATTGTTCTCAAACAAAAGCTAACTGCTAATAAGAAAGAAACCAGATTGTAGTGGAAAGAAAATTGTGTTAAAGCTACTCCCAAGAACAATTTGGAGTGAAGTTGGCCAATCCATTGTAAGAAAATAAGATCATTCTTTGAAAACAAGACAGATCTGCCCAAAAAAACTTAGAATCATTGTATTTGATAACTACATTCTGTCAAAAAGAAAAAAGGTTACCAAACAAATTTAAAGGTGATTACTAGATTTTAAAAAAGAAAAAATTCGGAAGATACCCTAAGGCTACCTTAGGTTGCCAAAGCCTAGCCACCATTAAAGGAAGGAGAATTGAATGGTTTACAAAAAGGTCATTACCATAAACCGTAGTTTTAAGGACACCATTATAAAGGAGGTGAGTTATAGTCTTCTAAAAAGAAAAGTAAATCACAATTGTTAAAGGAAACAACACAGCCAAAGAGGGAAATTGTTGAAAAATACATGCAACCAAAGGAGGAGTCAAGGCACAAAAAGCCACTTTAAAAAATTAATTGCCATTAGAAAAGAAAGAAAAGGACATTGAGAAGTAGTTTCTCACAACCACAAATTCTCATTTTCAAGGGTAAAAATTATGATTTTTGATTTATTAAAATGAAACATTATTTTATTTAAAAAATGGATTCAATTAAAAATGGAATTGCATAATCTTTAGACAAGTAATCTATCAAGCTTTGTTACAAAAGAAAAATCTCAATTTAGAGAAAAAAAAATCATCTTCTTTTTTTAACAAGTAATGAATGAGTTTATTTTTTAGAGTTACAGTTGCAACTAGCTCTAAAAAGACATGAGATATTTTGGAAACAATTTATTAGGGAACCACTAAGGTAAAAATGGTTAAATCATAGTCTTTTAAGAGAATTTTTGAGAATTTACAAATAGAAGATTCAAAATCTATAGACCAATTTTTGAGTCTAGTCATAAATGTTGTTAATCAAGTTAGATCACATGAAGAAGAAATGACTAATCAAAATATTGTTAAGAGCCTACCTACCAAATTTGATGCTACTGGTTGCAATTGAAGAGTCCAAAGATCTTACACAATTATTTGTAGATGAGTTGATGGGTCATTACTATCCTATGCATCTCAAATGAACAAGAAGAATAATTCTTTCTTTGCAAAATACATTTAGACCATAGATTTTATTCAATGGAGATAAAGGAAGAAGGTGGTGAAGATCTAGAGGGAGAGACATAAATAATAATCAAAGAGATGGAAAGAGTAGTCCAAATTAGAGCAAAAGGAAAAAAAAAATAATGCTCATAGTTCTAGAGGGCACATCACTTATTAGTTTCAAACATCAATCTTAGAGATATGATAAGTCTAATATTTAATATTATTACTACAAGATTTTTTTTTAATTATGTATATGAGTGCCAAAAGAATAAGTAGATGAGGGAAAGCAAAATACAAATTTTAAAAATGTATCTAAAAATAATTCAAGGTCATTATTTATTACATGTCATGTTTCTCAAGAGAGCTCAAGTGATACTCAATTTTTAGACAACGTATATAATAATCAAATGACATAAAATAAATATTTGTTTGCAAGTTTAGACAATTCAATGAAATCAAAAGTCAAATTGGGCAATGTTAACAAAGTCACAATAATAGCTAAAAGTGTGATTAATATTTTAACAAAATATAGTGAAAGGAAGCAACATGATTATTATTTGTAATAAAATATAGTGAAAGGAAGCATATTCCTAATGTCTAATTTGTGTCTGAACTAAGTAAGAATCTGGAAAGTATTGACAACTTGTATATAAGAGTTATATCTGAGGGTAAAAGCACAAAGCTATGTCACACTTTCGGCCAAATAAATAGTTTTGAGCGAAATATTTTTGGCCATAAAAGTTTCGACCGAATATGTTTCGGTCGAAACTATGTGGCCTATACGTGGTACACAGGGTTTTGGCCTAATAAGTTTTTCCCGAATCCCAAAAAATTTAAAATTTCTTTTTCCTGCTTTGAAATTGGCTTTGAAATTGGATTTTTTAATGTGTGAGGTTTCTATAGAAAGGGTTTTAGATAAAACCATTTCTATAGAAAGGGTTTCAAGCGAAACCCTTTCTATAGAAACCCTTTCTACCAAAACTGTCTATGTGGCATCCTAATTGGCAACCAACACAACTTTTTTTAGAATTTTCTAAAACTTTTAACTTCAACTAAGTATTCTTTCAGTCAGAATGATTTTTTTGCAAAAAAGAAAAATACCCTTTTGTAGAGCTTGGAGTGGTGAATCCAAATATGTAATTTTTTAAATATTTTGATTAGTTTTAATATATTTTATTTTTAAAATAATGCAAGTAGGTTGTTAAAGTTAAAAAAGAGGTTGATTAGAAATTTTTAAAAATAGTAAAACATATTAATTTTTTTAAAAAAATATATGGGGCACAACAGGAGAGAGTCTTCTTCAAAAGGGCATAATTTTTTTTTTGAAAATGATTAAAAAAATATACAATAGTTGACGGTCCGTGAAAATTGTCAAATTCTAACAAGTTTGACTTTAATACGTTATTACGAGAAAAATATTCATCAAAATTTGATTTTTTTTCCATGCACAAGATATTGAAGTTACCTATTTAGAGAAAAAAAATTAGGGAGAGATGAAGTTTTTTTCAATTTATTTCTTGGTGGCCCATGAAGTCACTTTTTTCTGAAATTTTTAGCATTCCAAAATTTGTTCTTAAATTGATAAAAAAAGTAATGAATTTTTTTTTTTAAATCTGAAAAATTACAAGAATAAACTTCATCAAAAGTTCTACATTTCATTAGTTTACATCATTTTGAAATTCAAAACATAAAGACCACTTTATGTGGTCAAAGTTCATAATTCTTTTTGCTATTGGCCGATTCCTTTATAAAGTGTGACATAGGTTTGTGCTTTTACCAGGTAGAGTATCTTTTAAAGATAATGTGTGCATTATACTTGAAAAAATTCTAAGTGACCAATTGATTGCAAAGGTTGAGATTAATAGGAAATGAATGATCTCACTTTGACTTAAAAGAGTGAAAAGAAAACTCAAGTAGAGCCCAGAGAAAATTTTAAGGCAACTTGTTTAGACCAAACATGACTATGACATCTAAGGTATGGACACCTGCATTTTGGATAATTTAATTTATGGGAAAATAAATAGATGATGAGAGGATTCCCACTAATTTAGGAATCAACCAATTCATGTGAGAGTTATGTTTTGACAAAGTGGCATAGGAATTTTTTTCAATGGGAATATCTTACAAAGAAAGTGGACCATTTGAGTTTTTCACACTAATTTATGTGGACTAATGCAAACTCCATATTTAGGTGGAAGTATTTAATTCTTAACTTTTATTAATGTTTTCAACAAAAAAAATGTATCATCTATTTTCTCAAGTAGAGATTAAAGCCTTTAGAATATTCAAATATTTCAAAGCAATGGTTAAAAAAAAAGTGACCAATACATCAAGGTAATTAGTTTCAATAGAGATGGTGAATACAAGTCAAATGAGTTTTTAGATTTTGGTAGATATTATGGAATCGAGAAGTAATTCACTATGAGGTACACAACAATTAGAATGGTGTTATAGAGAGAGAATATAACAATAATGGATATGGATTGAATAATGTTGAAGGCCAAGCACTTTCTTAATGAATATTAATAAAAGAAGTAGTGTGTTAAATTTATATCATGCAAAGAGTGTTAAAGATATGATTCCACAAGAAGCATGAAATGGTATGAATCATCTAGTATATACCACTTAAGAATTTTTGGATGTGTTGCATACACACACATGCCTGAAGAAAAGAGAAGAAATTTGAATGATAGAATTAAAAATAATATATATTTATTGGTTATAGTGAGCATTAAAAATCTTACAAGTTGTATAATCTCACTACCAAGAAGGTAATCTTTAGTAAAAATATTAAATTTAAGGAAGAAGAAGCATGAAATGGAAGTGTTGATATATCAATCACAATTGTAGAAGAAATACCTCAAAATAAAGAAGACTTATAAGAACAAAGTGTGCAACTAAGTTGACAAGTAGTAATAGGTACTCCAATAAGAAATATTATAGAACAATTTCAGAGAATTGAGAACATCGAGGAATTTTATACAAGGTTATCCATTAGGCCATGTAAGCCATTATACACCCAAATCATAAGTGATGAATCTAATCCTAAACTTCACTAAGATCAAGGTAAAGAGGTAAGAAGATAATTTATTTGAAAGATATTTATGATCAAGGAGAAGAAAATTTAGATTTGCATTCAATTTTTGTATTTCTCTCGTGATCCTATATATTTTGAAGAAGAATTCAAGGAATAAAATTGGATCAAGGACATAAATGAAGAGATGAATTCCATTAAAAGAAATGAAACATGAGAACTATTAGATCTACTTGAAGTTAAAAATTGCATAGCAATCAAATGGATCTATAAAACCAAATTCAGTGTAGAACCTAGTGAAGTTGAAATGTATAAATCAAGGTTAGTAGCAAAAAGTTTTGCACAACAAAATGGAGTTGACTAAAATGAAATATTTTTACCTATAGCAAAGCTTGATATAGTTAAAATGGTTTTAAGCATAAAAAACAAAACTATTGGCATGTTTATCACATGGATGTCAAATCAATATTTATGAATATTTTTTCAGAAAGGTATGCAGAACAACCACTAGGTTATGAAGTGCATGTACATGAAGATAATGTATTTTGATTGATGAAATCTTCTCATGGTTTCAGAAAAGTACCATGAGTATAGTGTAGTTAGATTGACTCATACTTGATGAGCAATAGATTCAACAAAAGCAACAATGATCCTATATTGTACACAACGATCAAAAAGTAAGGTTGATTTTTTATTGTTTATTTATATGTTGATGATTTAATATTTGTTAAAAAATTATTTGTAGACATGTTCAAATCAGCTATAAAGAAAGAGTTTAAAATGATAGATTTGGGATTGATGAGATATTTCAAATATTGGAGTTGTTCAATCCAACAATAACATTTTTGTTTTTCAATCTAAGTATTCCAAAGATGTGTTAAGGATATTTAGGATGATGAATTATAATCTAGCATCAACTCCAAATACAATAGGAACTAAAATCAGTAAGGAAGACATGGGACCCAATGTCAATCCAACAATATATAAAAAACTCATTAGAAGTTTGACATGTATCTCACAACCTCAAGGAAAGATATAATGTATGGTTTCTAATTTTAAGATTCATGGAGAAGTTAAAAGAATCACAATAGCAAGTTGGGAAGATAATATTGAGATATATAGTAGGAATAATAAGACACAAAATACTATATTTCACAACTAATGATTTTAATTTGTTTGGTTATATACTAAAGTGATTTTGTAGGTGGCATAAATGACAAGAAGTGTACTTTTCGATATGTTTTTCACTTTGTATTAGGTTTTTTTTCATGGATAATAAAGAAGCAACCTATAGTGAAAATTTTATTAGCTAAAGTAGAGTATGTACCAACAACATTAGTAGCATGACAAGTAATTTGAATGCATAGAGTATTGTCAGATTTGTTGCATGTATAGGAGTATCCAACACCAGTATTTTATGATAGATAATCAACAATTGTGTTGTTAAAGAATCATAATTTTTATAAAATGAGTAAGCACATTGATACCAGGTATTGTTTAATCAAAGAGTTAGTAAAAAATGGAGAAATCTATTTGGAGTTTTATAGATTTGAAGATCAAGTGGCAAATATATTCACAATGACATTAATAAAAGAGAGTTTTGAGCACAAGACAATATTTGGGCATCATGGATGTTGAACCAATTAGTGATAGAAAGGAGGAGTACATCAAAATAAACTATTTTTTTTGTCATTAAAAATAGGGAGCAAGATGTAAATATTTGTTTAAGTAGTTTTTTTTTAAGGTAAAAGGCATATAGCCAATCTATTATATTATATTTAAAAGAAATTACATGATCATATCCCTACAATATTTTTTGGGAATGACAAAGATAGCCAATAGAGTACTCCAACAAGAAAATACCAAGTTTGTAAAAAGATATATATGCACAAAATTGTTGGGACATAATGATAACCAATAGAATAATCCAACAAGCTAATTAACATATTTACAAAAACACCAAGTCTGCAACATTGTTTTTCCATCCACTGCTACATTAGAACCATCTTTCCATATTTGATCAAAACAATGTAAAAACCATGCCAATAGACTTCTACCCCATTCAATTAGCAATACGAAACAAAGCCCAAATGATAGAATTTTGCATACTATCTTGCCAACAAATTTTCATCCTGCCCTTCCTGAGGCACCTTTAGCTTATCTGCCAATGACTGGGAATGCACTGTAACATTCATATCTGGCAGCAAGGGAGCAACTTTGTTACCATGAGACACAATTTTCTTACCCTTGAGAGCTTGTGGGTTTGCAACATCATTCATGTCTAGCACACGAGGACCAACCTTGTTACACTGACATTGGTGAGCCAACAGAAAAGAGATTGCATGATACTATGTGATCCCACAAAGCTGGTTTACAATTTCTAGGAGGAACTGATTTTTGCTGAAATCACATATTTTTAGAAAATATAATGATTTAATCCTTAAAAGGTTCCATTTAAAGAATTCCAATTGAAGAGGGTTTGATCAAACTACCTTAAATCAAAACCCCTTGGATAGAACCCCGCTAGTTTTAAACCATACCTATAACGAAGTCTCCTTTACACCTATCAAAATGCTGATAAAAAAAACACTTTTGATTTACCTTTTGGGGGATCAAATGAATTCATTTAAAATTTATTTTTTGTAAGTATGTAGTCCTTATTATAAGCTTCCTAAAAAGTATAATTTTAAATAAATTTAATTTAATTATTATATTTATTTTTATTTCTTGTGAATGTAGGTTTTTCACGAAAATCAAGCTCTTTGTTCTACACGTGGAAAAATAGATTATTAAAAAAAATAAAAAAAAATACTAGTGCACTAGATATTGAAGTCCTTGATCCAACAAAGGAAAAAATTGAATTTTATATATATACAAAAAGTTATGCTATATGGTCGCTATGTTTGAATTATAATTGGTTTGAATTCAAAACTTTATTAAAGAAAAAATATTCAATAAAAAACTATCTAACCAAGTGGAAGCACTAGATATCAGAGTTACGAATCTAAATTTGAAAGAATTAGAATTTTATCCTTCATGGAAAAAAGTTATAGGTTATAATGGTGAGTGTCACTTTTTAAAAATGTTGTTTTCTAAAAAAAACTAGTTTTTGAGGGAGATGGAAAAAGAAGTGCAATTTGATTCCAAAAATTTTGAAAAAAAAATATTTAGAATCTATAGAAAAAAATTCATGAAACTCTAGTTTGCATCATCTTCAAATTCCTCATGGTTTAGCCGCTATAGGTGCCCGAAAGTGAAGATATAGTTAAAAAATAATATTTCAGTGTCCAATTTGGCCAAAAATTGTAAACCACTATATTCTTTAATTTTCTCACAATTTCACCACCTATGTCAAAATGGTAACAATTCAACTCCACATAAAGATAGCTAGAAGAATTTAACAGAAAAGATTGTTTCAAACCATCAAAAATGGCAGCATAACTCAATTTGTACAAATAATGTTGTGGGGTAATTCCCCCAACATAGCCTTTACCCAACCATAAGTCATACTCTTGAACACTCCTGAGCAAAGCATCATCCTGTAGAAACACTTCCTTGACCACTTTGTTGAAAATCAACTACAATAAATGATAGTTTTGAACCAAATCCAGTATGTTTGATACAAATATAGAAACCAAATTTGATGGAAAAATTATTCTCTACAACTTAGGGCACTGTAGGATTTCATCACCTATTATCATCTTCCTACATTCTACCATAGATGGGCACTCAACTTCAAATACATGAAACAGTTGCTCCTTTTCAAGGCACCCGAAGAATGGTTTTTCCCACCTCAAGAAAAGAAACCAGGCCCTATAATTTCTTGGTCAATATTACATGTTGCACATGTCAGCCCTATTCAAAATTGACCAGAGCTCAAAGAAAAGAGACCCACACCAAAACACCACCACAAGCACAACAAACTCACAAACCCAGAACAAACAAGCCCCAACCAACCTAAAAGCCTCAACCTAGAAGCAGCCTAGAATAAACAAGACCTAACAAGCCCATAAGCCTCTCCCCAAAAGCAAAAGCAACTCAAACCACTATCAATGGCTAAAAAAAAAATACTAACTAATCATAACAACAGTCAACCCAAAAAACTCTCACACCAAGAGCCACCCCAACCATAGTTTCACACCAAGAAACTAATAGTCATTGAAGCACTTCCATACTAAGAAGCCAACCCAATGCAAACCATAATTCACTCCCTTAGCACATTGAAAAGACCACCATTAGAGCACCGAAAAAATATAGAGAAGAGTGATCGGTAAGCCCGCACTATACCTGGTTTTATAGGGTCCATGCCTGAAACCATCTCAAATTGTAGTATGTCAAATCTAGATTGTAGAAAATCCAATCACACACTTGGATGAGCCACATAGAATTTAAAACTTCTCTGATGATAGAGTACTAAAGCCCATGAGACGTCATTTGACATGCCTATGAATTAATCCCTTGCATACCACTGCCACCAAATTTAGTTTGAAGGACTATAAATGCAATATAAATGACATTTTTATCCCACTCCTATGATTTAATCCCTTGCATGCCGCTGCCACCAAATTTGGTTTAAAGATCTCCGCCCTTGCACATAAATATTCAATGCGTACATTGACTAGGGTGGTGGCATATATTTACAAGCATGACTTCAGTATTCCACATGTGTTCCCTTACTAAGATGTGCCCTGCCTAGGATGCCATGTATATCCATTTTACACATGTTGCAACTCCACAACTTTATGAGCTTTGAGGACGACCACATGGAGTCCGCACAGATGGGTCTCCTATTGACCAAGCCCTACTTATTGCTCATCGCAAAAGTGATGAGAAAAAGAATTAGATTTCAATGACCAGTGATGAAGAGGAGGTTGTCTCACCATCATAGAAATGTTTAAAAAGAGAGACTAATTATAGCAACGGGAAATGAAGAAAACATGCCATCACTCCATCATCAAAGTCAATCGAAAAAGGTAAGGCCTTTAGCGACAAGTGATGGGGAGCAATGACCATTACTAACCGTCCACTTGTTAGCTATTAAATGATCACATCTATACGCCAGATCTTTGTAGGAGTACTAAAGCACATGAGACATCACTTGACACGCCTATGAATTGTTCATGCCATCGCTGCATCACCGAAGTCAACTAGAAAGGATAAGGCCTTTAGCGACAAGCGATGGGGAGAAAGGACCCTTGCAAACCATCCACTTGTCAACTATTAAAGGATCACATCTATACGCAAAATCTATGGAGGAGTACTAAGCACATGAGACGTCACTTGACAAGCCTATGAATTGACTGCCACCAAATTTGGTTTGAAGAGCTATAAATGCAATACAAATGTGACAATTTTTATCCCACTCCTATGATTTAATCCCTTGCATACCACTAGCACCAAGTTTGGTTTAAAGACCTCTTCCCTTGCACATACATATTTGCAAGCATGACCTTAACATTGCACATGTGTGCCCTGATTAGGATGCGCCTTGACTAGGATGCCATGTAGATCTATTTTACACATGTCGCGGGCTCCAAAACTTCATGAACTTCAAGGATGGCCACATGGAGTTCACACAGATGGGTCTCTCGTTGACCAAACCTTTCTAATAACTCATCACAAAAGTGATGAGAAAAAGAAACATATTACAATGACCAATGACAGAGAGGAGGTTGTCGCACGATCGCAGAAATGTTTAGAAAGAGGGACTGATTATAGCAATAGGCAATGAAGAAAAATGCCATTGCTCCATCGCTGAACACAAACAGAAAAGATAAGGCCTTTAGCGACAAGCAATGGGGAGCATAGACCATTACTACATTGTGCCCTGATTGGAAGCTTCCATGGCCTCTTGATTAAGTATATCTAATATCGAACTTGAGATATTAATTGAGTTCTTCTCATAGTTTATCTCCGACTGCAATTGCTCACAACCTATATTTGCAAAACAATCCGCAAGCTGATTAGCTTCCCTAAATGTACGATTGAATTGGAAAGATTCCAATTTCTCAACCAAACTCCAAATATTCTCAAGAACATAATTTAGCTTCCAATTATAAGACTTTCTCTCTTTACACACATTAATAATAAATAGATAATCTCCCTCTATCTGCAACTTTGTCACCTTTAACTAAACAACCAACTGCACCCCATACAACATAGCTTGTGACTCTACTTGATTATTTGTACCTGGTGCCAAGAGAATTGACTTAGCACTAATAAGAACACCTTCATGTTTTCTTAAAGTGACACCTGCCCCTAATATCCTTGGGTTACCCCAGGAAGCACCATCAAAATTTAGCTTCAGGAAACCTTCTGGAAGTGGCACCCAGACCACTTTTTTCCTATCAATTTTCTTTTTCAGACTTAAATTCATGTTTCCTTTGAACAAAATTACCAAGTTTGGCCAAACCTACAATTGTTTGGAATCCCAATTAGTAAACACTAACCCAACATGTTTTGTGGTCTATACATAGGCATTTACTAACTCATAAACATGTTTAAGTAGTTTTAAGAATAGAAAAAATTATTAAATATTGCTAGTGAGTTTTTATCTAGTTTGATATGTTGACTAAGTTTCTAGAAAATATATTGCTACTAATATTAAATGCTTTGTTGTAGTAAAGTCCTCTATAAATTTGAGGCATATGTAAACATTTTCAATCAAGTTGAATAAGAAAGTTTGTTTGATAAAAAAATTTGTGTATTGCCTCTATCCACCATCAATATAGTATAACAGTAAATTATTTTTAAATTTCTTTTATTATAAACTAAAATTTTGGACCTTACCACTTAGGAAATTTGATAGAGTACAATCATTTCCAATATTAGTGTGATGCAACACGTAATTCTTGTCTATGAAGTCACATGTATTTCATTTTGTACAAATCGTAGATGATAAAATCCACCATTTGCAAATCTTCTAAAACGGGTACGTTGTCGACAACAGTCTTCGATACTGTCAAGAAAGCATTGTTAGTTCTATGATCTATGTCTGATATGATTCAACTTTAAGCAAACAAAAAACTGCAATAACGAGGATGCCAGCTCATACTGCCAAGGAGGCGACGGGCAAAGCAATGGCAACTCACTATAAATGTGATGCACATCTTACTTCCTCATTCCCCTTTGGCTCTCTTTTCTTGAAATAATTTTTTAACTAGTCCATTGGAGTTGATGGGTTCAGTAATGGAGGAGCCATTTATAGAGGTGATCCAAAGAAGCACCACGAGTGAATGTGAGACTGTTTTAGTGGGACTTGATGCAACCAAACATAGAGAAGATGATAACAACAACTGTTTGTTGAACTGGGTGCTTTCTAAACTTGTTCGTTCTGGAGATAAGGTGGTTGTACTTGCTGTTATTTACAAGGAAGAAGAAGAACACCAGCCCCAATTGGCCTGCATGCCATCTCTCTGGCGATTTCGTAAGATTTTTCTGTCTATTCTCCTTGTATATATATTTGGTCTCTACTTTCAATCATACAGTTAACATAATGAGTGGTGGTTAATGTAAAATTCGAGCTAACCCTGCAATATAGCATAGAACTGGCTAGAAAAGAAAGGAAAGATTGCAGTAAAAATAACAGAGAATAAAACAGAGCGAGAATAGAAAATAAAGATTATATTAACCGAACAGATTACAATGCATTGAGAATAGCTACATATAAGAACTGCAGCAAAGAGATTGCGGTGGAAAGCAAACTTAACAGCAGTTTGCTTTAGTTACATATCACATGGTGGTGAAAGCAATCCTAACAATAGTTTGCTTTAGTTACATATTGCATGAAAAAGAATCAGACTGTTTACTTAGGTTAGCTTAAAACGCTGTCCATTGCATGTTCGTTGATTATGGAAATAACAACTAGAATTAGAAACTAGTGCTAACACCCCCCCTTAAGTGTAACTAAGGAGACAGTAAAGAGGAAAGAGGGAAAATCTTGTGGGAACAAAAACCCTCCCTCAAAAAATATACACTAAATGTGCATGGCAACTATTGTGTTGCAGTGTTTGTCACCCCAAGAAGATCTCGCAGAATGTGAAACTTCTACTCAGGGAATGTCTTTGTGAAGATGTTGGCAATCTGTTCTAAAGTGGCACAGTACTGCAAGTTGATGACTCCATTAGTTATCAATTCACGAATGAAGTGCATGTGGATCTCGATGTGTTTAGTCCGCTGTCGCTGTATGGGATCTTTGCAAAGCTTCAGTGTACTTTGATTGTCACACCAAATGATAGTCGGACGATGGAAGAGGATACCAAGTTCAGTTAGGAAGTTTTGTAGCCAAATGGCTTGAATGGTAATGTTGACTGCACCTCTATATTCGGCTTTTGTTGATGATAAAGCAATGGCAGATTGCTTTTTGCTTGACCAACAAATAAGTCCTAATCCCAAACTAAGTACATATCCAGAAGTGGACTTGCGATCAATGTTATCACTAGCCCAGTCTGAATCAGTGTAGCCAATGAGATCCAAAATGCAACCTGCTGAATAATGAATCCCATAGCAAATGGTTCCCTGAACATATCGAAGTATACGCTTGGGAGCCTTCCAATGTAGCTCATGTGGCTCCTGCATGTATCTGGAAACAACCCCCACTGCATATGAGAGATCTAGATGAGAGTGACTGAGATAAAGAAGACTCCCCACAAGCTGACGAAACTGTGTGCAATCAACCAATGGTGTATCTTTGCCATCCTCAAGCTTGACCCCCGATAAGAAAGGTGTGGCTGCTGGCTTGCAATCAGTCATGTGAAATTGAACTAGAAGATCTCTAGCATACTTGGATTGAGAAACGTTGATTCTTGATTTATTCTGGCTGATTTCAAGTCCAAGGTAAAAGTGTAGGAGACCCATGTCTGTCATAGAAAATCTAGCATGCAAAGTAGACTTAATTTCAGCAATGGTTGTGGCTAAACTACCTGTTATTAGTAGATCATCTACATAAAGCACTATGATCAACAGAGAGTCAGATGTTCTCATCATATAAACATTTGGATCAGATTTACATCGCATGAAGTTTTGAGACAAGAGATAAGAGTCCATTTTAGCATACCAAGCTGTAGGTGCTTGCTTGAGGCCATAGAGTGACTTCTTGATTTTTCATACTAAAGATGAATTCTATACATACCCTTGTAGTTGCTCCATGTAGATTTCTTCCTTGAGATCACCGTGAAGAAAAGCATTCTTCACATCCATGTGGTGAACCTCCCACCTTCTTGTTGCTGCAATGGCAAGAGTCATCTGAATGGAGTCCATTTTTGCTACTGGAGCAAAAGTCTCATCATAATCAATGCCATGAACTTGCTGAAAACCTTTGGCAACCAACCGTGCTTTGTATCTACTCACATGTCCATCTGCTAATTTCTTTGTTCTATAGACCCACTTACATCTGACAAGCTTGCGATCAGAAGGAAGTGAAACTAGGTCCCAAGTTTGGTTTGCTATGAGCGAGTTGTACTCCTCCTCCATGGCAACTTCCCAAAGAGGATTCCCTGCAGCTTCTGCATAAGTCTGAGGATCAGATGCTAGAGCCACATAGGCATGCAATGGCATGATGGGTTCCATAGTTGTGATTGCATGAGGAGCTTCGTATATCTCACTTAAGCTCCTTGTTCTTTGATTTCTCACAGGGGATACTGAATCATCGCCGGAAGCCCAATCGGTATTAGGTTGTAGATCGACACATGCATGCTCATCTTCCTCTGAATCAGATTCAGAAATATCTGAAATCAGATCTGTATGATTGTATGTATCTTCTCTAAAATATGTAAGAGGAGGAAACACCGAGTTGGTAGCATGTTTATCTTGAGATGCATGCGGGGAACTTTCTTCAAAGTAGACACTTCTCTCAATGAAGAGTGTTTATGTTGAAAGATCTAGCAGTCTGTATCCCTTTATGCCATCTGGATATCCAATGAAGATGCATTCTCTGCTTTGAGGCTCCAAAGCCTTTGTCTTTTCAATAGGAATACGGGCCTATGCACGTGATCCAAAGATGCGGAAATGTGTGACTTCTGGTTGCATGCCACTCCATGCTTCTAAAGGTGTTTTTCCTATGACAGATTTGTGAGGAGATCTATTTTGTATATATGAAGCACAGTTGATTGCTTCAGCCCACAATTTGGAGGGAAGAGACCTTGCATGCAACATACAACTAGCCATCTCTTTCAAAGATTGGTTGTTCCTCTCAGCTACCCCATTCTGTTGCAGAGTGTAAGGAACTGTGTTCTGCAATTGTATTCCTGCTTCATCACAAAGATTTTTGAAATCGTTATTAACATACTCCCCCCCATTATCTGTGCGAAGGATCTTGATCATTTTCCCAGACTGGTTCTCTGCATGAGCTTTGAAAATTTTGAAATGCTCAAACACTTCAGACTTGAATTTGAGAAAATACACCCATGTATATCGTGTGCAATCATCAATGAAACTTAGCACATATTTGGCTTGGCTCATAGAAGGATCAAGAAATGGGCCCATAAGATCACTATGAACAAGCTCTAAAGGAGAAGAAGCTCTCCATGCATGCCCCTGTGGAAAATTTTCTTGTGGATGCTTTCCAAGAGTACAACCTTCACATATTCCATCAGAAAATTCTATGGTAGGCAAGCCTTTCACCATCCCTAGTTTGCTAAGTTGTTGCATGTATCTAAAGTTTAAATGACCAAACCTTTCATGCCAAATTCTACTTTCATCATTTGCATGCGTTAGCAATAAAGTGGAATCTGATTTAGCAACAAAGTCAGAAAAAGTGTACAAATGAGACTAATGATTTTCCTTACCAACAACAATTTTGGAGTTGTCTTGCATGTCAAATATGCTCACCGCATCTGGGGTAAATTCAACTCTCCTTCCAGTGCCCGTATGTGTCATTTGATAGATAGAGAGAAGATTGACAGAAAGCTTTGGAATGTGCAAGACATTCTCAAAACTTCCAATTCCAAGCTCTACCCTCCCTTTTCCAGTTGCCTCTACTGGAGAATCATCTCCCATGAGAATAAGAGGACCATCATATGGTTCCAAAGATGAGAGAACATCTTTTGTAGCTGCCATGTGGTGTGAAGCTCTGGAGTCGAGGATCCATGCACTTGGAGAAGAATGAATAGCAATTAATGCATGCGCATTACCTCTTTCTTCTGGTGCCTTTTCTTCCTTCTTCTTCTTGGCACTTTCTGGAATAAAGTTACCAAGATTATTTTGTTGAAGTGTTTGCGCCATGAGGTCAATGGTCTTCTTCATGCATGATGATTCTGGATGGTAACCAAGATTGCAATAGCTGCACTTTGATTTCTCCCTTTTGTCCTTTTCCCTAAAGCTAGAAGATTCATCTGGAGGTTTGAGATTGTCTCCCTTTCTTGGATTTGGTTCCTTTTTCCATTTTCCTTTGGATTGCTGATTGGGTTTTGAACTGTTCTTCCCACTTGTTTGCACAGTAAGAGCATGAGCTTTGGAATATTTTAATGTACCCATCTTTATGAGCTTATCTTGCTCATGTATCAAGGACTCAATAAATTTATCGAGTGTGGGCATCTTCCAATTTGCTTCTGTTGTGAGCCTGACTGTGTGAAAAGTTGAGACAAATTCAGCATATTCTGGACCCAATTTTGACAAAATAGCAAGAACTAATTTGCTTTCTTCCCGAGATTTGTCAATTCCACATCCTTTCAGTTGGAGTAATAAGGCCTTGAACTTTGTGAAAAAATCTTGAATATTTTCAAATTTACTCGGATCTAGTAAGTTGAGTTCATTTTCAAGGATGTGACCCTGCATCTCATCTTGCTTCCCAAAAAGAGTCTCCACCATAGTCCAAACTTCATTTGGAGTTTTGCATGCTTCAACATGAAACAACAATTTTGGAGACATGGATAAGCATAGGAGATCGAAGGCCTCATCCATGCAATTGAAATATTTGGATTTTTCAATTGCAGCATTCGGTTCAACCTCTATTGCCATGACTATTTGGAATAAGCCTCTACTTCTGACTTGAAGCAGAATCTTTGGCTTCCATTCGTAATAGTTATAGGGTGACAGATGTGCAGAGGCTGGAAATTCCATTCTTGTCAATAGTTTTAATCTTCAATTACTGCAAAAAACGTATATTCTCCTTCTTCCTAGCTCCCTTAAGCTCTAATACCATGTAAAATTTGAGCTAACCCTACAATATAGCGTAGATCTGGCTAGAAAAGAAAGGAAAGATTGCAGTAAAAATAACAGAGAAGAAAATAGAGCGAGAATAGAAAATAAAGATTATATTAACCAAACAGATTACAATGCATTGAGAATAGCTACATATGAGAACCACAACAAAGAGATTGCGGTGGAAAGCAAACTTAACAGCAGTTTGCTTTAGTTACATATCGCATGACGGTGAAAGCAATCCTAACAATAATTTGCTTTAGTTACATATTGCATGAAAAAGAATCAGACTGTTTACTTAGGTTAGCTTAAAACGCTGTCATTGCATGTTCGTTGATTATGGAAATAACAACTAGAATTAGAAACTAGCGCTAATAGTTAATTCCTAATCTATCTTTAAAAGGGATGGATTCTTATGGACTTTGTTGATTGTTGTCAAGGAATATGAAGTTCCTTGTCAAACATCAGGTTTAATGCTTTAAAAAAATGTACATTTTATAAATCTTGTTCTCAGTTTCAGTCGCATAGACTCTCATCTTTCTGTTTAAGAAGATTAAGTGAGAAAATAAGCGTCCGTATTTCCTTAAAAAATTGTTATAAGACAAAGACAAAATAGGTCCAAAACTGATTAGAAACAACAGATTAACAACACTTCCAAAAGAGTGAGATACAGCTGAAGTGAAGCTGGTCTCTCTTAGACAATGTCAAGTCTTTGTATAAATTGGTGTTGGATTTTTAATCTTGAGCAGCCAATGGCAGGTGCATTAATTGCACTGACAGATGAATCAATTCAGATTTCTTTCCCCCTGTCGTGTCTTGACTTTCTTGCTGTCCAGTAAATGCTCTCTGGCAGTAATTAATTTTTGTTAGGTGAGTTCAAATTTTGAGCGCCAGTTTTGGGTATTGGCTGAAAAGCCAAAAGTAGTATTCAATGAATTATTCTGTGCAAGAGACAAAAATAATTTTTTTCTGAGAAAGAACAGAAGGGAATGTTCAGCAGAACAGAGAACAGAAGGAATGTTTAGGAGCAACTGAACAATGAAGTTCAGGAGCATCTGCCGCAACAGAAGAAAGTCAGTGAGCCTTGCACCCGTGCGCCGGAAGCTATCCCACACGGAGCAGCTATGTGTATAGAGCTTTTTGCTCTGAATATTTTTCATATGTAAACAATTATTTGTTTGTAATCTTTTTCTGAGTAAATAGAATATTGCAAATATTTCTGTCTCCATTTTTGTCTGTCTCCTTCTGTTGAAACACTTATGTTGTGCATGTTTTCATTCTTTGCCTGGCATAAAAAGTTCTCACATGGTATCAGAGCCCATAGGTTTACTGGGCAGTCAGTTTTTAAAGCCTTAGATTTGTCCTAGGCATGTAGAAACAAAATCTTTGTTTCTGGATTTCTTTGAAAACCTTAGATCTTATCTGGGTAGTTTTAGTTTTCCCCATTTTAGCAAAATGGCTGGAGGAAACAATAGGAGTTGGCAGCAGCCACCTATTTTTGATGGTAGAAATTATGATGTTTGGGCAAAGAAAATGAAAACCATTTTTATTGCAAATGATTTATGGGAACTTGTTGCAAATGGGTTCACAGATATGACTGACCCAACTGCATTTACAGCTTTGAGCAATGCTCAAAAGAACTAGTTGAAGGAGACACGAAAGAATGATGCAAAAGCCCTCAGTCTGATAGAGGCAACCTTGATAGAAGCTATTTTTCCCCGAATAGCAGCAGCTAGTTATGCAAAAGAAGCATGGGAAACACTTCAAACCACCTACAAAGGATCTAAGAAAGTCAGATCAATCAAACTCCAGCTGCAACGAAGAGAGTTTGAGACCATGCAGATGAAGGACAGGGAGTCCATTATAGATTTTCACACAAGGGCAGCCACTTTGATTAACCAGCTGAGGATAAATTGTGGAGAAGATATTGAGAAGCCTTCCCACAAAGTTTGATTCAGTGGTGATTGCCATTGAAGAGGCAAAAGATCTCACAACTTTGTCAGTTGATGAGCTAATGGGTTCTCTGCAAACCCATGAGCAGCGCCTAAATAGGACTGCAACCTCCTCCCAAGAGCAAGCTTTTAATGCTCAGTCAAATGCAAGAGAAAGGGGGAGAGGTAGAAAAGGTTCCAAACGTGGTAGAGGAAACTCTAGACGTGGAAATGATGGTGATGAAAGCTCAGCCCGAGCAAGCAGTCATGAGGGGGCGACCAGCTCCCAAGGAGGAAAAAAGAACAACAGTTCTTATCAGAAAAAGGATAAAAAAAATGTGCAGTGCTACAACTGTCAAAAGTATGGTCACTATGCAAGTGATTGCAAGCAAAAACGTGACCAAGGGAGTCAGAATGCACATGTTGCTGACTCAAATGTGGCTGGAAATGAAAGATAGTCACAAGTGTTCATTGCATGTAACCTTGCAGAACAGAGCAGCGCTAAAGTTTGGTACTTGGACAACGGCTGCAGCAACCACATGAGTGGTAACAAAGACTTGTTTGCCTCCATTGATAGCAGCGTGAAGTCTGAAATAAAAATGGGGAATAATGAGATGGTTTCAGTCATGGGAAAAGGCATGGTATGCCTACAAACCAAGCATGGTGTTGAAAGACAAATATATAATGTCTTCTATGCCCCAGGATTGAAACATAACCTCTTGAGCATTAGACAAATGGTCCAAAACCGGTATAGAGTGCTGATGGAAAAAGGGGAATGCATCATCTATGATAAAGATGGAAGCAAAAGAGTTATGGCAGTGGTTCAAATGACACATAACCGAATGTTTCCTCTCAAGATGCAAATCTCAGCACAGTCAAAAGGCCTATAGCAATCAGCCTTCAAAGCAGCCATTCAAGATATCTTCAAGCTATGGCACCTCAGGTATGGACACTTAGGTTACTCTAGTTTGAGTCTTTTGTCTAAGAAAAATATGATAGATGGTTTTCCAAAAATCGTAGAGCCTAATGTTAGATGTGAAGCTTGCATTTTGGGCAAGCAACATAGGTAGCCTTTTATTTCAGGCAACTCTACAAGTGCTAGAGCACCATTGGAGTTGGTGCACACTGACTTGGTAGGCCCTATGCAAAATCTATCTTTTGGCAAAAACAGATTTTTTATGACCTTTATAGATGATTACAGCCATAGGACATGGGTCTATTTTTTTGTAGCATAAATCTGAAGTATTTGATAAGTTTTTGTTATTTAAGGCCCAGACTGAAAAGGAGAGTGGACTCTTTATTAAGGTCCTAAGGTCAGATCATGGAGGAGAGTATACCTCCAATCAATTTGTAAATTTCTGCAGGAAAAATGGCATCAAGAAGGAGCTCACAACCAGTTATACTCCACAGCAAAATGGAGTAGCTGAAAGGAAAAACAGGACCATTATGGAGATGGCAAGGAGCATGATGAAAGCAAAGGGACTCCCTATCGAATATTGGGGAGAGGCTGTAGCAACAGCTGTTTATCTGATAAATAGAAGTCCAACGAAGGTAGTCCATGATAAAATCCCTCAAGAGGCATGGACAAAACAAAAGTGGTCAATTGAGCATTTAAAAGTGTTTGGGTGTGTAGCCTATGCACACATGCCTAAAGAAAATAGGAAGAAATTAGATGATAAGGGTGAAAAGTGTATTTTCACGGGCTACTGTACAGAGTCAAAAGCCTATCGGCTATATAATCTAATCACCAAGAAGATAATCATCAGTAGGGACATGAAGTTCCTAGAAAATGAGTCATGGGATGGAAACGTTGACAGCAATACTGATATTTTTGTCTCTATACCCCTTAAGGATGAAGAAGTTGCAGAGAAAAGATGTGCCAGAAAATTTCAACAGGAAAGTTGCTTCGGAAACCTTCAACAGGGAAGATGCGCCGGAAACTTTCAACATGAAAGTTGCTCTGGAAACCTTCAGCAGGGAAGATGCGCCAAAAAATTTCAACAGGAAAGTTGCTCCAGAAACCTACAGCAGCAGACTTCTTTATCAGGCCAGCAGCCAAGCAACTCCAGAAATTCAGACCCCACTCTCGCCTCCCTAGTGCCAAGAAAGACTAAGAGTCTAAGGGAGATCTACCAAGGTGAAAGGTATGATGAAGTTTTTAATGAGAGTGTAAATTTTGCATTATTTTCTCATAGTGATCCTATTTATTTTGAGGAGGCTGTAAAAGAATAGAAATGGTGTGAGACCATGGATGAGGAGATAGATGCAATAGAAAGAAACAAAACATGGGTGCTCATTGATTTACCCAAAAGGGAAATCAGTTATTGGTGTCAAATGGGTCTACAAGACCAAATGTAATGCCGAAGGAAGAATAGAAAGGCATAAGGCAAGACTAGTTGTCAAGGGGTATAAACAGCAGTTTGGGAGAGATTATGATGAGACTTTTTTCCCTGTTGCAAGGATGGAGACCATGCAGGCAGTCATTGCAATTGCAGCCCAGCACATGTGGAAGGTTTATCAAATGGATGTGAAGTTTTCCTTCCTCAATGGAGTCTTAAAAGAAGAGGTATATGTGGAGCAGCCCTTTAGATATGAAGTTCTAGGTAAAGAACACAAGGTATATATGCTGAAGAAAGCTCTTTATGGGCTGAAACAAGCTCCACGGGCATGGTACAGCAGGATTGACTCATACTTGATGAGCAATGGCTTTAGAAAAAGAGATGGTGAGCCCACTCTTTACATCAAGGCAGCAAATGGTAAGGTTTTAATTGTTGTCTTGTATGTAGATGATTTAGTATTTACTGGGGATGATGATTTCCTCATTGCTGATTTTAAAGACGCCATGAAAAAAGAGTTTGAAATGACAGATTTATGACTCTTAAGATATTTTCTAGGAATAGAGGTCCAACAATTGGATAATGGCATCTTTATTTCACAATCAAGTTATGCCAAACAAATCTTGAAAAGATTCAGGATGTTGGACAACAAAGCAACCCCAACCCCAACAGTTACAGGTCTGAAGTTGAGTAAAGAGGACAGCAGCAATAATGTTAACCCAACCCTCTATAAGAGTATGGTTGGAAGCCTCATGTACTTGACAGCTACGAGACCAGATTTAATGTATGCGATAAGCCTGATTTCTAGGTTCATGGAGCAACCTAAGGACACACACTGGAAAGCAGGTAAAAGGATTCTCAGGTATGTCAATGGCACAAAAAACTATGGCATAATGTATACCGCCTCTAATGAGTTTCAGCTGGTTGGGTACACTGACAGTGATTGGGCAGGAAATGTGGATGATAGAAAGAGCACATCTGGGTATGTTTTTCACTTGGGTTCAGGAGCAGTTTCTTGGGCTTCCAAGAAACAACCGATTGTTGCTTTATCCACAGCTTAAGCAGAATACATAGCAACGAATGCAGCAGCATGCCAAGCTGTGTGGCTAAGAAGGATCTTAGCAGATTTGAGAGAAGAACAAGAGGATGGAACAATAATTTTCTGTGACAATGTTTCATCAATAGCCTTGACCAAAAATCCTGTGTTTCATGGAAGAAGCAAACATATTAAAATCAGGTATCATTTTATCAGAGAATTTGTTGAGAATAATAAAATTAAAATGGCATTTTGCAGGTCAGAGCAGCAGCTCTCAGATATTTTTACAAAGGGTTTGTCAAAAGAACCTTTTGAGCGCCTAAGATATAGGCTGGGTGTGTAGGAATGCGCCAGAACTTCAGTTCTGGAAAACACAGAGAAGCGCAGATGTGCCGGAACTTCAGCAGACAATTTCAGAAAGCAGATGAAAGGAAAATAGATTTGTGCTGGAAACTTTGCTCTGGTGCTCCAGAATTTTTATGGCGATGCGCCGAAAGTTTTGCAAAGTGTTGAAGAGTAGGAACTCTTGCGCTGGAAACTTTGCTCCGGAAGTTGCTCTGGAAATATTGCGCCGAAAGTTTTGCAGAGTGCTGAAGAGCAGGAACTCTTGCACCGGAAACTTTACTCTGGAAGTTGCTCCAGAAATATTGCGTCAGAAGTTTCCAAATAATCATGAAGAGCAGAAAGACTCAAGATTAAGGGGGAGTGTTGGATTTTTAATCTTGAGCAGCCAACGACAGGTGCATTAATTGCACTGACAGATGAATCAATTCAGATTTCTTTCCCCCCTCCCGTGTCTTGACTTTCTTGCTGTCCAGTAAATGCTCTCTGGCAGTAATTAATTTTTGTTAGGTGAGTTCAAATTTTGAGCGCCAGTTTTGGGTATTGGCTGAAAATCCAAAAGTAGTATTCAATGAATTATTCTATGCAAGAGACAAAAAGAAGTTTTTTCTGAGAAAGAACAGAAGGGAATGTTCAGTAGAACAGAGAACAGAAGGAATGTTCAGGAGCAACTGAACAATGAAGTTCAGGAGCATCTGCCGCAACAGAAGAAAGTCGGTGAGCCTTGTGCCCGTGCGCCGGAAGCTATCCCACAGGGAGCAGCTATGTGTACATAGCTTTTTGCTCTGAATATTTTTCATATGTAAATAGTTTTTTGTTTGTAATCTTTTTCTGAGTAAATAGAATATTGCAAATATTTCTGTCTCCATTTTTGTCTGTCTCCTTCTGTTGAAACACTTCCATTGTGCATGTTTTCATTCTTTTCCTGGCATAAAAAGTTCTCACAATTGGCCTCTCAACCAACAGTCTCTCTTTTTTGTTTTGATTAAGATAAAAGCAGGCAAGGAAAGGGCATACAAAATCAGTCATGAAGACTGATAGAATGAGTCTCACCACTGGTGACACTGAGAAAACCAAACAAAAACCAGCAAAGTTTCTAACCAGAACAAGGAACTGGAGAGAAACGGGAAACATGGGTCCCAGCCCTTAACAAACTATGGAACCAAACCAGAATTGCTATCGTGAAGGTTAGAAAACTTTAAAAATTCATTGACTTGTTGGAAAATAAGTTACATGTGAATTGAAGGAGTGACTGGCTTAAGTAGGACACCCCAACAACAAATGAGAGATTGTAAATTCAAATTCCAACTGCTCCATGAAAAGTCATGAATATATATTTACAAAATTTGAAAGAAATGGAAAGAATGAACTACAGTCTGCATCCATTAAATCTACAAGGAAGAGTGTGATTTATTGTCAACCAGTAACAAATAATTTGCTTGTGTTGATACTCAAAATTTTCGTTATATAGCTTAAATATTAAGTGAAATACAAACTTCTACTGGATAGATCGAGCATCATTCGTTATCGACAAATAATTTTTCTAGGGTTTTTCAATGCTATTGTAGGGCAATCTGGAGGCATGCAACAAGTGGCTGTTCCGCAGAGAGATGTGGCTACGTTCGAACATCTACACGAGGAAATTAGTCACAAGAAAGAGATGTATATGAAATCTCTCAGGCATTTCTATGATCGTTACAAAGCGAAAGGAGTAATTACACTTCTCATCAATCTTCTTCTCGCCTTCACTATTGGAATATCATGAATTGACCAATTTTATCCTAAAAGCCATGTACTTTTTTGTTTGGATCATTCTATAATAATGAGTGCTTCTTCATTTTGTGATAGAAAGATTAATAAAAACAAAAACACACACTTTTGAAAGTAAACTCTTATTTCTATTCTAATTAATTGATTGCGAAAACCTCAAAAATTTTGTTATCTTTTCATATTGATCTCATATAACAGGTGAAGATGGAAATCAAGATTGCTGCAGGATATCCTCCAACATATATCATAGTACACGAAGCAAACATTGCTAGAGTTTCATGGATTGTATTAGACAGGTCTGTTTCTGTAATTTCATTTTAAACAATATTTGGTTGCACTATATTGTTTACAAATGTCTGGTATAAACTGGTTGGGCTTAAACAACACATTCTAAGTATTTGACTTGTTTAGGTGGATCATTTGAAATCACACTCATTTTTTTAGACCCACTTATTATTGTAATTTAAGATGAACCACCTAAACAAGTAATGCTTACAACATGCTGTTTACCTTGAACGGTGTAAATCACATAGTAAGAAAACTAACACTGACATTTCTTCTTGTAAAATAGAGAATTGAAGAAATATCAGAAAAACATAGCTGACAGCTTTGGATGTAACGTTGATGCAATTGGGAGAAATAATGTTGCTAGTATTATATCCAGTGATAATAATCTTCCTTCCTATAACATATCTGCAGAGGGCACTATCACTACGGTTCCTGCAACTTTTCAAGGGAATATACAAATACAGACGAGCAGGCCATCTATTGGAGTCCCAATTGATCTATATATGAATGGCAGAGTCGATGTTAGTCAGGACTCCAAAAGTTTTCGTAGTGCTGTACAAACTCCATCAAATAGGGAGGAGAAAACTTGTTTAACTTGTTCTGTTTGTGACAGCAGAAAGAAGGTGAAAGCCAAATTGTGTCCTCCACGAGAGCTCTCCTGTGATGAAATAACCAAAGTTTCAAATGATGACATACTTGTCCAAAATAGAATATGGCAGCTATACAAGGGAATTCTAAATAAGGATGGGTCTTCTGAGGATGATGTTTTGGTGAAGAAGTTTGAGGCCTCATCTTTTGAGACCCAATTCAAGACTGAATTTGACTTTGTAAAAGTGGCCCACCATCGGAATATCTTAGGTCTGGTGGCATTTTGTAACGATAAATTGAATCCTGCCCTCGTTTACGAGTATGCTTGCAACGGATGGTTTGATCATCACCTTTCCTATCCCAAGATATTGTCATGGGCATCAAGGCGAAGAATTGCAATAGGGGTTGCAAAAGGACTGAGGTATTTGCATGAGAAATGTGGTGAAGGCACCATTGTGCATCGCGATGTCAAATCTTCTAATATCATGCTTGCTCATGATTTCTTGCCCTTGGTATGTCAGCTTTCTCCTAATGTCAAAAATTTCTGTTCAGTGTATGTTTCTACAGACAAGTCTAGTTGTTAACACAATCTAAAAGCCATGTTCAAGTTCTTGTGGATTAAAGCACTCAAGAATAAGGTCTCAAGATTTAGGAGATTTAGGGCACTTGTTTGATTAGGTAAAAGGGGTTGAAGGGCCCTGACCCTTTACATATAGTGTCACAAGGGTGGATAAAATTGGTTCGAAGAGGAGAAAAATCACAAAACACAAAAGTTGTTCACAAATAGCAACAATTCTTCACAAACAACAATTACAACAGCAGTTTAAAAATAACAAAATAGAAGTATATATATCTTAAATATATTTATCTAAAAAATATCCAGAAATATAGTTTAAATTATTTTTTTATTTAAAAGTTCTTTTATTTTACTCTTGTATTATTTTATTTATTATATATATGGAAAAATAAATTTTATGTGTTTGTAGAAGTATTATGTTTACTATTAAATATTAATATTTTAACGAGTAAATGGTTGTCAAATTTAAAATAAAATATAAGAATTTTTGTTAACACACTCATACCATTACACTCCACTCTTTGATGCCATTGTAAAATACCTCTCAACATTAACAAATTTTTTAAAATAATTTAGAACACTTGTTTATTATTTAGAGAGACAATACTAATTTTAATTTAAATTTCAACTTTTATTTCAACAGATATGTAATTTTGGATCTGCAAGGCGGCTTGCAACTGATGAAATATGCAGAGAGAGTAGAGTGTGGGGTTCTACTGGGTATTTCATCTCCTCTTAGATATATTTTGAGAGCAATTTTTTCTCCAATTCCCAGTTAATATTAATAAGAATTTTCCTTGCATGTACTTGTGAAGGTATGTGGCTCCAGAGTATTCAGAACGAGGAATTTTGTCTATTAAGGTGGACACCTATTCTTATGGAGTGTTATTGCTCGAGCTCATAAGTGGCAGAAAAGCTCTTGATTTATCATGCTTCGATGACCAAGGCTCTCTGGTGGAATGGGTGAGCTCCCTATTTTATCTATAGGCTTGGCCATTACGTCGATATAATCATATAAAACACTGATATGTGTGTTTGAATTGCAGGCACGGCCTCTTGTCGAGATACATGCATTTCATGAGTTGTTAGATCCTGATTTGGGGGAGTCATTAGATATGTTTGAGCTCTACTGTATGATCTCTGCATCATCACTCTGTATACAAAAGGATCCTCGTTCACGTCCCTCTATGAGCCAAGTTTGTTTACAAGGTATTATACTACTTAGTAATCTGCCCCGCAAAAACTATGATGAGCCCTATTCACTCCATGCTTTGTTGTGTGTGGTAGGTTGTTTCAATACTCAAAGGTAACCGCCCCACGATAATACCAGCATCGCCCATGTTTTGTAGGAGCATGTCAAAACTGTGATATTTTCCAAATCTACAGAGACAAATTTAACAAGCACAAAAATGGAATTGCATATTCATTGATATTCACATTATCAGATGCAAAGATCATTACAAATATATTCATTGATATTCATGGTTTAATAATAATGACATAGACTCATATGTCTTATTATTTCTGAGGATACTCTACATCACATAGAGCACACTGAGTGCCCTTTTACTGCTTGGATCATCATCCAACATTTGTATGGAGACATTGAATCTTCATTTGAGAGTGATGTTTCCTTGAAAAACCAGGCTATTGATGATATTGAGACTAATACTGCCTCATCTAATGTGGACACATCTTGTATGGATGATCAGTTCATTGATTCCTCATCAACAACACTTGCTGCAGATCTAGATTCCAGAGATGCTTCTTCGAGAGCCTCTAGTGATTCATTGCAATGAGATCATTTATGTCTTTTGGATTCAGTCCATTGGGATCAATTTCTACCAAACATTTCTCTTTTGTTTGTAAAATCCCTCATTTCGGATCTAGATGACACTATTGAGGATATATGTCTTCTCTTTGAGGACCACTATTTTGTCCTTACATTTTCTACTACTTTTGAGTTTTGTGTTGCTTCTTCGAAAGCTTCAAATGGCTTCTTGCATCAGGGCATCCATAGTCTTCCTTATTCAACTTTCTGGGATGATCTCTTGACAAAAGTTTCAAACTTATTTATGGAGACTTGTGTTTCAGATTTAGAGGACACATTTGAGGGATTATCTCTCCTCTTTGATGATAGTTTCAATACAGTTGTTGGCATATTTTCATTGTATTTGGAGATTGACATTCATGAGTTTCCTCTTTCACTTGATTTATCATATTTCTTGGTTGATTTTGACTATGAATATTTTGTGGCTTATTCAAGCTTGGAGACTCCTACTCAGTTTTTAAAGACACACATGTTGAGACTTCATCCTTCCTCCTTTCAGTTGGACATGGAGAAGCTTCTTGATTAGCATATAGATTTGTTTCTTCCCAAGGGAAGAAATGTTGTTTGTAGACATTGGGTCATCTTTTGTTTTCAAGCATTCTTCATTGACTTGCAGTACTATCCCACTTTTGAATAGATTGTTGTTAGCTTCATGAATACTTTCACTAAGCTCAATTTTCACTCTCTACGAGACCACCAATGGGGTGAAGGATATTGCATCATAGTAGTTGCCATGCTCAATTAGTTTTTGTTTGAGGGGGGGTTTTTTTCCCACAGGGTTTCCCTCTTTCCTCTTTTTTGTCTCCTTAGTTAGACTTAAGGGGGGGTGTTAGTGTTAGTTTCCTTCATAATCAATGGAATTTTTTTAAAGCTAAGTTAAGCAAACAACAATGTTTCTTTTCATGCGATATGCAAGCAAACAATAGTGTTTCTTTTCCTATGTAATGCTAACTAAAGCAAACTGCAGATTAGTTTGTTGTCACCGCCTCTTATCACCACTGTGGTGGTTATATATTTGTAAAGATCTTTGCATCTGATAATGAGAATATCAATGAATAAGCAATTTTAGAAGAAATTTTTCATTCAAATTCATGTTTTGTACTTGATCAATTTGTCTTTGGAGATCTATAGGAATTTAATGGTGCCATTAATCATGTCTCTTAAACACCATTTTCATCATTTTTTTGTTAGGCTAGCTTTAGAGAACTATTTGTCTTGGAAACGAGGGATAAAAAATCATTGTCTTGAGCAAGATCTACTACCCTATCTCCTCGGACTCGTTCTTGAGCCAAGTGACTATGTTGAAAAGAATGTGTGGTTTAATAATAATGACATGGTCTATGGAATCATATGTCTTACTATTTCTGAGAATACTCTACAACACATAGAGCACACTGAGTGCCATTTTACTACTTGGATCATCATCCAATAGTTGTATGGAGACATTGAATCTTCATCTAAGAGTGATGTTTCCTTAGAAAACCAGGCTATTGATGATATTGAGACTAATGTGTCCACATTAGATGAGGCAACATTTGTTTCAATATCATCAATAGCCTAGTTTTCCAAGGAAATATCACTCTCAGATGAAGATTCAATGTCTCCATACAACTGTTGGATGATGATCCAAGCAGTAAAAGGGCATGTAGTTTGCTCTATGTGATGTAGAGTATCCTCAGAAATGGTAAGACATATGATTCCATAGACTATGTCATTATTATTAAATCATGCATTATTTTCAACATAGTCACTTGGATCAGGAATGAGTCTGAGGAGATAGGGTAGTAGATCTTGCTCAAGGCAATGATTCTTTATCCCTTATTTCCAAGACAAATAGTTCTCTAAAGCTAGCCTAATAACAAAATGATAAAAATGGTGTTTAAGCGACATGATTAACCCCACCCCTAAATGGAGCTTCAAGAGTGACCTACAAAATATATCAAGAAGTTGGTCCCAATCGAATCTCCATATCCACCCATCATTGCTCATCATCCCAAGTTTGGAGAATCAAAGATTCCAAACTGTCAACCAATCCATCTGCATCTTGTATCCCTCAATGCTTTCCACCATCCACTTCGACATCCATGGTATCCAACTCTCGTATTGACCATGTATTGGTAGCAAATCTTTATCATAAGAACTCTAAGGGAACTCTATTGCGATGTGCGCATCTAGGTAAGGTTAAATCCAATATTGAAAAAGCAGATAATAGAATCTAGGGGTTACATTCAAGCAATTGTATCTTAGAAAAATGACTCCTCCAAGCAGGATGTGGTTGGCACACCATGAGAACAACATCTATATCAGCACTAGCAGCATCTACATCAACACCACCAGGTGGTTCAACATAAGCATAAACTTTCAAAAAATCAAAAAATGAAGAAAATAGTCAAGAGAAAAATTGTTCTTTAGTGAAAACCACTTTGGTGGTGCTTTGGACAAGTACCATGATGTAAACTTGGCAAACATGTGTCATGAGTAGAATCGAGCATCTATGTGCACCATTTCAGGTGGAAGCATCTCATCCCATCCATAATAAATCTTGCATTCGATCCATCTTATCCATAATAAATCCAAGAACCCTTCATTGTCCAATTCATTTTCATCGCATCTAACTTATCTTGATCTTGGAAAAGGTTTGGTATGCACTTTACACTTGCTTATGGTAAACATTTGGACATGGGTCACTATCATTGGTCCTATCCTAACCAAAATTATCTGAGCCATGAGGCATTTTCCAAAGAGGCATACTCTATCCAAATATATTATCCTATCACAAGGTAATCCTTGTCATCCTTCACATACCCATCCATCAATCCATCCATTTATCCATGCATCTACCTACTTGAAACTGGGGGTAGATACTTACATATTGCTTCAGGATTAAATCTTGAGCTACATCCTATAACTCATGTTGTGAGCTAAACATTTGCTAAACACAAAATCAAATTGGTCAAATCATTTGTAAGAAAAAATCCAAATCACTATCACATGGCACATTTTGACAAGAAGATGTTCCCTATCAAGCTTTAAATCTTTTATCAAACATCAAATCCAAACAATCAATATTAGTTGAATCTACCTTGCACTTCGACATCACATCAAATCATTCCAATCAATTTTGTTTCAAGACTAGCTTCAAAATCTTGATCTATCTTATCCAATCAATCCATTATCATCTCGGGATACAAAATTTCCCAATCTTTGTGTTGTTCAATAGTATCCTTGCACTGTTGTGCATCCTCAACAATGTTATCACTATTGGTAATCTATCAATTAGATCAATCAATCCTAGCTTGTTTTTCAAAAAAATCCCAAAACAAATCACTGAAATCATCACATATTCATACACTTGTCAACATTGTGTGAAAAAACCAAAAACACTTGCAAAATCAAAATCCAAAAACACTTGCAAAATCATCATAAATCCAAAAACACTTGTAAAATCTTATAAAAAATCCCAAAAACATTCATAAAAATCCAAAAACATCCAAATCCTTGTATAGCTAAAATCCAAAAACATTCAAAAAATTATAAAGTCAAAATCCAATACATCCAAAACACATCAAAATGCCTAAAAATGCCAAAACATCGAACATCAAAAATCCAAAAATAGTACCTTGTCGAACTACATGGTCTCTATGTGTATAACATAGGAAAGGCTCATCATTGATAAGCCTATGAGGCCCCTAGGATAGTCTTTTAGGTTAGGTTATTGATCAGAAATATTAGAAAATCCCTAAACATTTAAATCTCAAAAACTCCCAAAACATTTGAAAATTTGAAAACTCAAAACATTAGAAAACCTTGAAAAAAACCTAAACAATCTCAAATAACCGAAAACCAAAACATTCATATAAACTTTCAAAAAGATCAAAAACAGCCTTAAAACATTTTCAAAACACCCGAAACATTGAAATATTCTAGAAAATCCAAAACCACCCATCCCATTTCACTTTCCCCTGTAATAAACTTTCACCCATAATATATCAAACATCATCTTCAACCTTTAGTAAAACAAATAGAAAGCAAGTATCACGAGTCATAAAGTAAGAACCTAATTTTCAAAATCTAAAGTCTAAATAATAGGTAAATGAGTCAATGGAGTTTGTATCAGTTGCCTATCACACACCGAATCCTAATCAAAACACATGATCAGTAGGTCCTAGGATGCATCCTTCCTATAATGGGCATCAACATCATAAATCACCTTAGCTATTTTAAACTGGCAAGAGATATAGATAACACTGATTATTTTTCTTTGATATTTTCTTATGATTTATCCTATTAACCCATTCCAAGGACCTCTCGATGATATCTCAATGATTTAGAGAGAAAGGAATGGGGCATCGATCAATATCTTTTGTTTGTTGTGCTTGTGGGTATTCTTGTAAAATAATCTTGGTGAATACTTGCTTAGTTGTGTGTAGGGAGGTTGTTTGGAGTAGATTGTTGACTATTGTGTATGCTTTGGTCTAATATATTTTGAACTACTAAACTACATTTCGAAGAGGTTTTTGTATGTCAAGCTGTGAACAAGAACTATCTTATCTATTTGTAAAGTCGAAGTACATTACACTAGATACAACATCATCCTGGCTATCAATACCATGATGTATCATGTCTATGTGTTATATCAAACATAAGGAATGATGGAAAATACCAATCCCAAGATATGAGAAAAATAATCATCTTCCATCTCATCACCATATCGAATAAAGTCTCAATGGATCATAGGCTTGTTGGACTTCTGAATCAATCTCAAAATCAATGGTTAATCCATTCATCTTATCCTTATTTTTACTAACATTTCTCTCTAGGTATTGAATTTGTGTGATATATCAAAATATGCATGAGGCTACCCATGTTCAATGATTGTATATACATCATAAATTTGTCTACATCAGACATTTGATCTTGCTAAGAAGCTTCTTTCATCCTCTCTAAGCTGATCTTAAATATTTGTCGAGAGATCAACCCAAAGTTCAAAATTTCCACCTGATCTCTCAAGGGGGCAAGGTACCAGCTTATTTTCCTTCTGCTAGGGCAATAGTAAGGCATCCAATAGTCAGAAATTTTTAAATTTTTAATCTGAGCATACTTAGTTTTAATCTGAAGAGCATGATCAGTCTTTGAACCAATGTAATAGGTACCTCGCTTCAAAGAGGGGCAAAATGTAGACACTTAAAATTGTCTTGAATGATATCATGCACTCAAATCTGATATACTAACATTGTTTTGTCTTGAAACCCATCCTCTTTTTGCTTAATTGATTAAATTAGCCTATTTGTTTAATTAATTACATCATTTTCATCTATTAACCTAATTGACCTAATTAGGTTAATTCACTCCCTCTCGCACTAACCCTTCATCTTGTTAAATTAGATAAATCAAATTATCTAATTTAAATCCCCAAGTCCTCTTATTTAATTAAATAACCCTAAGTTGTTTAATTAAATATCATATCACATTCCCCTTTTCATTAAATAAGTTAATTATTTAATGAATATCCTAATTCCCCTAATTTTCATAATTGAAACTTTGTTTAATTATCGAATTACTAATTAAATATGATCCTCCCACTTGTAAATGAATATTCCTCCTTTGTACATTCCTCCAAAAGGAATATTCGTATGGAATATTCCTTCCCCTTTGCAATTAAGTTTGGTTTTGATTAAAACTAAATATCTAATTTTCCTCGCCCATAAGAATATTCTTTGAAATATTCTCTTTCTTCACTGATTTGAAAAATGAAATATTCCTTTTTTATAACAAACTTTCAACAAAATTCTTGTGCAAGTTTTGAAAGTGTGTTTGTTTGGATGATTGTGAGCCCTTGATTAAATATCATCTTGCATGAACTTAACCCTTGATGGGAATCCATGATCTATGCCTCCATCTTCCTTGCATTCTGACCGTTGATTGATTATTTCAATCTTGACCATCAGTTTCATTTTTCCTATTCTATAAATAGAGCTTGCATCTATTGAATAGGGATCCATCTTTTAATAATAAACTTATGTTGTTAAAATCACTCTCATTTGCATCTACATTTAGCACATATTTTGGCTTCTTTTTAGTTTAAATCTTGAATTATTAGCATAGAGTATCCATTAATGGCTTCCATTGTAACTTAGTTGCATCCATTTAGTATATCTTGAAATTAGGGTTTTAATCTTTTGAGTCTTACATACATCTAGAATAGCTTTGCATACACTCCCCTCTATCATATTAGCTTTTATCATATTAAATTAGCTCTCATCATGTTTTACAATGCATCTCTCATCGATTTCATCAAATTTCTTCAGTAAAACTGATTGAAACAAGCTCATTATCCAAGGGATTGGGAAAGGGTCGCCATTCCACATCAATGTGACACCACTCCCCCAATAGGATAAGTTTCAATGTCTTAGAGTAGATGTTTATCAAGCTTTCATGTTTTAGAATGATAGTTTTAATGGCTTCTTTGCTTTGATTACATTGAATGATCTTATTGTGATTGATGCTTAGTGGATTAAATATGTTTTGAAGGCCATATGGATCAAGTATAGTTAACCTATACTATGTCATTGGTCACACTATTGTTTTATAGCTACGCTTGGCATCATTATTTAATTTTTTATTTGTTTCTTAAATTTTCCTTTCCAATCTAGGCGTTTCCAAAAGTGGGGATAATTGAATTAAATATCAATTAAAACCAATCAAATTTCCTCCCAAGTTCTCTATCCCAAACTTTAAATGGTATATTCTCCAAGTTGCATGGAGAATTAATTCTCAAACATTTAGAATTTATCCATCATTTGATTGCAAAGATGAATGAAATAAAAAAGAGAAAAATGAGACACTTTGTCAAATGAAATTGACAAGAATGTCATTATGATCACCACCAAAACTCAAAACCAAAATTCAATCTTAAACCAAAAATGAAAAACCACATTAAAACAAATTTGTTGATGTGGATTTCCAAACTCCTAGGATGCTTCGACATCAAAATATTAGTTGGGATATATAAGGATAGATGAGGAGGGAGAAGTTGAAGTTTAAGATAAAGGAGAAGCAATATTATAAATTTTTTTTTTATGTTTTAGAGTTTATTTTCATTAATTTAGAGTATTATATAGATATAAAAAATAAGTCATTTTTGAAAGAGAATCTTATTTTGAATGAAAAAATTCCATGAGCATTTGTTTTATCTCAAGATCAAGAAGATGATAATAAATCTTGGTTAGGATAGAATGAAATTAAAAGAAAAATTATTTTATTTTTTATTGGGGGCTTGTTATAATGAAATAAAGCTATAAAATAACATGTATTACAATGTTTAACTAAAATTTATGCAAAAATACTTAAGTCAACTCAAAAAAAGATTAAATGATGTGCAGAAGAGAGTGGAACCAATATAAATCATGATCTTTTAGAGTACAAGAAAAGAGTAGAATCATGCTTTAAATAATAATCCTTTAGAATATTTAAGAAAATAATTTTTTTAAGATGTGGTTGTCATAATAAATGAGATCAATACATGTCACATTGAATATGGTTTGAGTATAGATGACAATGGTACCTTCAACATGAATAATATATAGATTGGTTATTTGAACCTTGCAGTTCTATCCTCGTCATTAGACCCTGCACCTTACAATAATATGGTATCTCCTTCACCTCCTACTTCTTCAATATTGAGTTTTCCTACACCATTGGTTTCTCATGATTCAGGGTACCAAGATATTCACAATTGTGTTTCCACTATAGTTGATTGGGATGATTGAGTATTACACGATATATTATACTTTTGTGAACCCCATTTAAAGAGATAGTAGGCACTTTTTATGACAACCATATCAAGAATATTGTTAACCCATCTACATAGTTGGTTCCTATTCTGCATCAACCTTCACATGGAGCATTTGAGAAAATTTCAAATATTTCATCATTGTCTTTAGATATTGTGCATCATTCAAATACTTCTATTCTTGTCACATGGGAATATTTCATGCACCTATCTACAGTTCAACTTCTTCCACAAGGAAGAAATGTTGTTTGAAATTCAAGGATCATATTCTGCATTCTCCTTCAAGCATCACTCAAAATTACATGTTCTATCATTTTATGGGGACTCCATAGTGTCTCTCTCTCTATCTCTCCTATGGGATAAATAATTCTTGTACTTGTGTGATTGAATTAGTCCTTGGATGGTCATCACGAGTCCTTCTATCACTTATCTTCTTCACTTGTACATTTCATTCCCATTGTATCATTTCTCTTTTGGAGAGGAGTTTTGTTCCCACTGGATTTTCTCCTTTTCTCCCATTTATGATAAATTTATGTACATGAGTACCTAACATGGTCTAGTAGCTAAGAATCATCATTATTGCATACATTATTCCCTAAGTTGCACTTAAGGGGAGTGTTAGTGTAAATAGTGTCTTTACATATCTAGTTAGAAGGATATCTCCTTTCTAGGATTGACCTATTCAAACTTAGCTTAAGTTAAATGCTTAAGCTATTTCATGCCTTATCTCACCTCATATGGTTGAGACATGTGTCCTCATCATTTAAGACAACTATTACATGCATAGCTGCCACTTTCTCACACACTTGTCAAGTGAGCTCACAAGTGTTGTACCTTTAGAGGGGTAGTTAGAGTTTCACTCCTATCTTCTCACCTCCTCATCTTTGTGTATATATGCAAGGATTCTATATACATTCTCTTCATTTAATATTGGTATCTACATAATAATTTTTTCTCATTGTTTCACTTGTGGAAGCTTATCAATTCATTCTTTAAGATATTGGCTAATCCCAACATGTATTGTAGGAGTGACTTTGATGATCTATACTAGGATTTGGATTTTGGGATGTGTACCTTCCCATTAGTTATCATTGTGCTTCCAAATATATAATTTTGTGTACCTCTAAAATAAAATGAGCCTACACCTAGATAACTTTGGATAGGAAAACTTCTTGTGAATTTTTTTAGGAGCATACCTCAATTAGGTCCATATTGGTATTTTTCAACCTCCTTAGGTATCCTATTAGAATATTTGGTGTGATGGATTAAGTGATGGGTGTAGTGATAAATAATTTTTTAAAGGAGTTCTTAAAAGTTTCTCTACCAATATGTTAGTGAAAATATGAATGGGAGAAACAAGGGTTATGGAGATTTCCAAAGATGCCAAGGGAATGTTTGTTAAATTTATGTTATACTATAGGTTTGTGAAAGAGTATTCAAAGTGTAAATTACTAGATCTCAAAGTTGAAAATTTTGAAAGATAAATGATATCTAATCCCTATGGGGTACCAATTTAAGATAATGACTTGTAACTTACGATTGAGAAAGAACAATGGGCCAATTGATATGGTAGGGAATTTCCTCCCTCTTCTTAAGGATCCTCTTGTAAAATGAGGATTTTCCATAAGGTTTTAATTTTAGAATGAGTATAGAGAAATGGTGAAATCATAATTCTTAAAATAAACTTTACTCAATGCACATGTATACTCCAATTTTTTATCATTAAGTAATAATGTGCTCAATTTTGTCCAACAAGGATTCAAAAATCCATTGAGAAAATGTTTAACCATGCACAAGAATTATTATGTATCCTTCTTAACCCCTAAAGATACTCAACCTCAAATTTCACATCTCGCTTGAATGGAAAAGGGACAATAATGCATATCTCCTTCAGGATAATGCTTGGGAAGCCTATGAGTAATTTTATTATTTAAGGAATAAGATTATACAATTGGGCGGGTGCAAAAAGATGGGTAGCCAATTTGTGGCCAAATTTTTAAAAAAGTTTTGAAAGTTCATAACGCGAGCACATTATAACGTGAGCTCGTTATAATGCGCTCGTGTTATGGCTTGGTGTGATGAGCCCGAGGCTTAGTCACAACAAGACCATAACATGAACGTATTATAATGTGCTCACATTATGAGCTATTAAATGAAAAAAAATGAAATCATTCTCATTTGTGACTGTGTTTTTCTCTACCCGCGGCCAAAACCCCTCATTTTTGCACTCACATTCTAGGAGGAGCCATTTTTCAAGATTCTTCATCAAAGTATTGTTGTTTCATCACCAGGATGCCTCCACGTTGACGAGGAGGTCTGAGAGGTAAGGATTGTTTTTTTTTTTTTTGAATTTGTTAGTTTTAGGTTGTTTTTAATTTATTTTTTGAATTTGTAGGAGATGTTAATCAACCTGAAAACCCTCCTCAAAATCCTCAACAAGCACAACAACAAGATGAACAAAATCTTGAACAAGCACAACAAGGACTTGCAACAACAAAATCCTCAAGTTAATCAACCACAACAAAAATATCCTCCACCAATCCCTCAACATCCTTATGGCACTCAGCAAAACTTAATGAGTTAAATTAAGGATTTAATCAAGAGGTTGAACAATCCAAACGGTTCAACCATGGAATGAATGACCCTAGCAAATTCACTCAAAGAAATGTTAAAACATGTAGATTCAATCAACAAACAATTAACTGGTTGGCAAGATAGGAGGTAGGCGACTAGGGCTTATTACTAGGATAAATTATCATATAAAGATGTAAAACATCTAAAAACTAAAAAAATTGATTTGTGCTCATTATTCACTGACCCACACACAAATGAAAATCTTACCCTCAATGTGAAGAGGTTTCCTATTCATTGGTGCCACCACCGATAGATTAGGAAATTTTTTTGGGATACCTGTGGTACATGCTTTTTGATTACCCACCATGCAACAATTGTGAAGTCTTGCAGTATTTCCTTAGGAAACTATATTGTGAGTTCATCTTGAAAAAAATCCTAAATTATTTTGATATGAGGTACTTATAGGGGAGAGGTGGGGGGTCGGCTCAAGATAGACCTGGTGCACAACAGGATCCTACACGGCAAGGGAGACAACCTCTCGCTAGGCCACCTCATGAGCACATCATTATCTCTTCCATCGTGAAGGAGAGTGCCAAAGTAGAGAATTTGCACGCCATCAGCTCTTTGACCTAGAGTGTCATCCAGCATGCCATCCCTATTCTACAACACCATCTAGGGGAGTCTTTGAGTGGTGGGCTTCGATCCCATTTGTGTCAGTCTTGCAAGGCGACTTGTTCATATGACCCTATTGACACTCAGAAGGTTGCTACACAAGATCTTTCTACAACTGCTATGGAGATGGCAAGGGCAGCTGGCATTTTGAATGAGGCATATGGAATTGATACTCAGGTAAAAGTTAGCATGTTCATTGAATTTAATTTATTAAATTTCAATTTTGAAATGCAAGATTAACTAATTTAGTTTTATGATTTTAATAAAATTGCAAGGTCACAGTGTTAATACTGGATACACAGGCCCTACACCTACTTATTTCTCCGCTGCATCTACTGTTGAGGTATGTAATTAGTAAACAATTACAAATTTATTACATGTTGATAGCATTTTTTTATGAATTGTATTTTAATATGTGATTTTGGATGTTGAATAGGCTAATATTGGAGGTGTGGAGGGAAAACCTCCCAGTGCTAGTGGATTTACTCAAATCTACACACATGTAATAGAATAAAGAGTTTAACTAATGAATTATACTTAATATATTTTTGTATTTTATATTCATATTGTTTATTATGCTTCATTGCACATCTTTCAAACTCAAAGCATTACTTCACATTCCATAACTAATAACTAGATGTTGATTGATGACAAAATTTCAACTACAATATAGTTGTTTAGAAAGTCAACATAAGCAGTGATGCAATTACTTCACATAGCATAAGTAATAAGTAGGAGAAAGTTACTATTGCATTTTCTTGTCATGGCATTCCATGAGAACACTTTTTACTTGAACCATAGATTTTTGGGTTTATGTACTTCTCTTGCACTCTTAGGGTTTTTTACCTAAAAGGAGAGAGATAAACCTCAAAAACCTAAGTGATTCACTCAATCTAAGATATGTATGATGAAATTATGTATAAATTAAATGTTCTAGATGCAACTGATTGACAAGATTGATTGATTAAGTATGCTAAACTATTGAAATGCAACTTGTTTGAAAACACATTGTGTTATGCAGAAATAAACTAGGAATGAATGCAAAACTTAACAAAAATGAATCAAAATAAAAGTTTGCACCTTGGATCTTGATGAAGGCTGGAAAAGACATTTTTAAGGCTACTGATACTGAAATTTATGCCTAGTGGGACTCATTCGCCATGGTTGGCAAATCAATCCTGTTTCTGGTAAAATCTTTTGGAAACCTGTTTCTGACTATCGGAAGCTGAATTATGAGAAAATATGTTTTCAGTCCTAAAAATGAGACTAAATCACCATGGGTGGAAAATCAGTCCACCTATAGGAATTTAAAAAATTTGGAGTTGATTATGTGGAGTTAGATCTGGACTTCTCTCTCCTACAAGTATCAGCTTCTAAAACTGTCAGATTTGGGTCTAAAAGTGACTTTTTGTTGATGTTTTGACTTGAATGATGGAGAGATGACTTTAATGAATTTTAAACTTGATCTTCAATGATTTTAATGCCTCCTAGGTACTTAAATATGCATACAAACAAGGAAAAAGAGAGATATGTTGAACGTTAGGGCATGGGGGTTTTCCTTGGTCAAAACCCGTTTAGGTAATTAAACCAAAGTGATGAAATAAAGTAATGAAACATGAAAAAATGGAGATGAATTCCTTTTCATGATGATTTTATCTTGAAATTCTACAACATAACATGAAGATTCAGCCCTTGAATGCTTTAGGAAGCTAACTTGATCATTCTAATGAAGAAACCCTAGTTTGCTTGACTTGAATGAGAAGATAGATGATGAATTGATTATAATAAATGTAAGAATAAGTTGTTAGATGTAAAATGAGGATAAAAACACTTATTTATAAACAATTTTTCCTTAGTATCCTGATTATACCTCATCACAGGCCGACATACAGAAAAATTGAACTTAAAACCTAATTTTTCTCTCTCAAACCCTGAAAATGACTCAAAATGGGACTCATTCATCACTAATGGAAAATGGGTCCCACCTAGATGGGACTAATTCACCACTAATGGTGAATGGGTCCCACAGGGATCATTTTTGCTAGCTGGAATGCTGAGAAGTAAGAAAATTAGGCTTATATGATGACTATGTTGGTTATTTGATCAAATTATGCCTCGAGATGCACAATATGGGTCAATAGGGGTCTATTAATGATGATATAAAAGTCAATTAGGGATTGGGACACATAATTCAATGTGAAAGTGTAATCAAATACACTTTACAACACTAAAATTAGGTCCACATAGCCTAGAAGGGCACAAAAACCAATGTGAATGTGTAAATCACACTACAACACTAGTTTATCATTAAAATTAAGTTAAAAACCTTCTAGATTGATGTGATAATGTTATTGAACACATTTTATAATGTTGAATTAGGGAAAAATAATTTAATTAAGTCTAGAAAAGTGTGAAAGTCCTTTACAAGACTTTACAACACCTTTACAAGATGTCATTAAAAGCATGTTATTCGATTTGCAAGGGTCCAAGACCTAATGTGGATGCATAAAATTCCCCAAAACACTATATTAAGACCTCATTAATTCCATTTTATCATGAATTAATCACATGTCAAGCAAAGGATCCTTTTTTCTATGGCACATCACTGAGGCATCTTTTCAAACAATTCACTGTCTTGTCTATGCTATGGATGCTTGGAAGGAATATATGAAAGAATAATAGTAAGAAATAACATAGACAAGGAAATGAGTTGTTTGAAAAAATTCCTCAAAGAAATGTAGTCTCATGGTGATTTCCATCACCATGAGACCCAATTTATTTAAGGCACTTTTTCAAATAACTCACTGCCTTTTCTATGCTACCACATTTTCCATACATGTCTACCAAAGAATTTTATGAAACAGTTCATTTCCTCATTGTTATGGCTAAAAGCTTTAAAAAATTTCTTTCCAACAAAATATGGATGCTTGGAAAAAATATATCAAAGCATAATAGTAAGCAATAGCATAGAGAAGGTAGTGAGTAGTTTGAAAAAATGCCTCGAAGAAATGTGGTCTCATGGTGATGGAATTCCATTCCGTCACCATGAGACCACATTTCTTTGAGGAATTTCTTCAAATAGCTCACCACCTTTTCTATGATACCACATTTTCCATACATGTGTACCAAATAATTTTATCAAACTACTCACTTCCTTGCTGCTATGGCTAAATGCCTAAAATAGGTGCTTTCCAACAAACTATGGATGCTTGGAAAAAATTCTATCAAAGCATAATAGTAAGCAATATCATAGTCAAGGTAGTGAGTAGTATGAAAAAATGTCTTGAAGAAATGTGATCTCATGGTAATGGAATGCCATTCCATCACCACAAGACCACATTTATCTAAGGAATTCTTTCAAATAGCTCACTACTTGAAAAATAGAAACCAACCCATTAGCCAAAATTCCCCTCCAAATTCTTTTCAAGGTCCCCATTCTTAATTTACCAATCCATGGAACCTTCCAACCTTTATTCCACTTGTTCATGTTCTTACTCCTCCCTCTTCATGTCATGATCACCCTCCATATCATAGCCAAGACCACACTATACCATCTACCCCATCCCAACATAATACCATAGAGAAGGCAATGAACTATTTGAAAAAATTCCTAAAAGAAATGTGGCCTTATCTATGCCACCATAGTTATTGTAGATTTCTATGAAAGCATTTTATCAAACGGTTCACCAGCTTGCTACTATGGGTAAAATCCTAAAAACATGTGCTTTCGAACAAGATATGGATAGAGAAAAGTAGTAAGAATGATAGTCAGAAATATATAGTTTAATAAGTACTCAAAATTTTGTTCATTATCTCATACATTATAAGTCATGACGTTAATCGCTATTGTACTTTTCATGATTGAATAATTTTTTGTTTTATTTTTAGATGTTGTAACTGGAAGCACCTCTAAATATTCAGAGGGTAATGGAGATTGGTGTTTCATCTGTAGCCTATAGAATCCTCGATGGCTCTGACAGGGGAGGTATGGGGAAAATTACTAAATTTCAATTTACATTCATTGTTATAGATGTTAGTTAGTGAAAAATCAAACCATTATTGATTCATAGTTTAATTTCTATTTGGATGGTTTATATAGGGCTTAAACACACCTCAACATGGGTATTTGAATATTTCCCTCATGGAGAGTGATCATCAAATGGTGGTAAGTGATTATTTTGTTAAATATATCATTTAATAAAATGTAATTTCTATATATTAATGTCTTTACTTCTTATTGTAACATATAAGACTTGACCAAGAACTAAACCCTAGGAGGAGCACCAGAAGCACTCCTTGACCACAAAATAAATAGTGACAAATATATTGCCATCTGATTGAAAAGTAAAGGGAAAGAGTTTATTTCGAGAGGATGGAGAGCGATGACTTTTGATTCCAGAGCCCTTTGTTGTATGCCTATATGGCATTTTTGTACATATTTTGTATAGGTTATATTTGACATTGTATGCCTATATTGCATTCTCGTAAGCCTATATAGCTATTTTGTACCTATATTTTATACTTATATTGGCATATATTGATGTATTCCTACATGGCTATTTGGTTAAAACAAATATTTTTTATCGATGGTGTCCATATTTGCATTATAAATCCATGGTTCAATAGATATTTTTAGAAACCAAGATCTAAAATGCAAACCAGAAAAGCCTTCCACAGAAGAGAAAATCAGAAAAAGCAAGAGCTTTGCAAAATATGTGCAAAATAATATTATTCAGGAATTCTTAATTACAAGATATGATTTCCTTTATAAAAGAAAAGATGCATAACCCTAATCTTATCTTGAGAAACAAGATAGCTCAACAAGATAAGGATGAGATTAATTAACCTAGGAATTAAATATTACCTAAGTAAAGTTATGCAAGTGTAATTAAATATTAATTACATTAACACCCCCCCATAAGTGCAACTTAGTGAGACTAAAAAAACATGCACCTAAAAAATAAGATGAATGCAAGAAAGCATGAATGGGTCCCGACAACATGGCCTAATCAGGTACCCATGTACAAATGCAATAACGAGGTAGCGAAGGAAAACCCAGTGGGACAAAACCCCCTACAATGAGATGGATGTTGTAGAGAAGGACTGGAAGAACACAGTGGAGTAACACTAGAACGAAAATCCGACAAGCAAGGAAAGATACTTTTGTCTACAAGAAACCAAATTAGAATCTAGGCTCTGATACCATGTTAGAAACCAAGATTTGAAATGCAAACCAGAAAAGCCTTCCACAAAAGAGAAAATCAGAAAAAGAAAGAGCTTTGCAAAACATGTGCAAAATAATATTATTCAGGAATTCTTAATTACAAGATATGATTTGCTTTATAAAAGAAAAGATGCATAACCCTAATCTTATCTTGAGCAATAAGATAGCTCAACAAGATAAGGATGAGATTAATTAACCTAGGAATTAAATATTACCTAAGTAAAGTTATGCAAGTGTAATTAAATATTAATTACACTAACAGATATGAGTTACATGTATTCAAGTGTATACTTGACAACTTACATGTATATTTTTTGACTTACGTGTATTCCAATGTATACTTTGTGACTTACATGTTTTCATGTGTAGACCTTGTATTCATGCATATACTTTGTATTAATTTGTGTATACTATGTATTTGTGTGTATACTTCAAGGCTTACATGTTTTTGAGTACTTGTGCTTCCCTTAAATTCACATGTACATTCTTGAATTATTCACATGTATACTTATTAATTGGTTAGCACTAGCATTGATCATTGCTATCCTTTATGGTTTGTCTTGAATATTAATTGATTGATGCCAAACAACTTTATTAGTCGATGCTAAACAAATTCAATATTTATAAGAATACTAGTAGAGTTACAAATTCCAAAATTGCACAAATTGAAAAGAAAAGATTAACTATAAATAAATTCACTGATTATTAACTTGATAATTGATTAAGAATGAGTATAAAATATATCAAGAGATGAGCCTTCTAGAATGGAAATTTCCAACTAGAAAATAGACAAAACATTCCCAATACTTTGAAAGTAATAATCCACCCAAAATTGCAACGGGAGAGAAGGCTTATTTAAGATCCTTGAGCAATGCATTTCCTAATGCTCTATTTTTATTACATATCTCAATTCAGTTTAATCCAAAGAATTCCATGAAATGTTTTATTTAAAAGCAAAAAAACATGTTTTCAATTGGTATTCCATGAAATTTTTCATAAAAATATTCCAATATATTTAATCTTTTGATTGGCACAACTCAATTAAGCAAAGGATATATAATCTTCACAACACTTGCAAAACATAAAATTCATAGTAGATGAAGTAGTTAACTTATTGACACATTATCATACAAACATTTATCTTGAAGAGTCTTTAAACATTTTTATAGCATAATCCTCATAGTGCAGAATGAATTGTTATGTTCTTGATCCATCACCATATAAAAACGTCGAAAGATTTATATGTCAAATTTTTGCAATATTATTTCTTGTATAGGAAATGGACTCGGGAGAAAGAACGTTATAATTTATAATACAAATAAGAAATTGACTCAACGGTGAAAACTTTATTTATCACACCAAATAATAAATGTATGTGAGAGCATCACTTGATTCTCTTAGACTCCAATTTTCAAGCATAGCAAATTGAATTTCAAATGAAAATAACAAAATGCTTCACAACCAAAGTTGTTAATTGAGGAAAAATAAAATGTTTTGAAGTTCCACCATTGTACGCATTTACAATTCGTTGTATATTGTTGTAAGGGAAAAGAGGATAATTGGAAAACTTCTTGTGCTTGCTAGACTTGAGGATGATCATATGCTTTTTGTGTGGGAAACTCAGACTTCTCAATCACTGTGTGTATGTTTCTCTTTTCAATTGTTTTGCATGCCATCATAAGGGATCAAGTTGTTTGAATGTAGCTCAGAGCAATTTCGCGTGTTTGGGTGTGAAAGAGGACCATTCCTAGCATAAAAATACCTATCAAGACACGTTGGAGTAGTTTTTTTGGTCACATGAATTGTAAAACAAAAGTTGCACCACTTTGCAACTTTACACTGCTTGTATTTGACACTTTTATCATCAAGTGAAAACTGGACACCAAGGGAAAATGAATTTGAGATAAAAAAAATTGAGAGAGGTTATTGTAGAGGGGCCCAACATGATCCCATAGTCTTAGATAGAGAGTTTGTAAGCGTCACAATTTCTGAGTAATAGCCCATCAAAGATTGTTTCCCTTTTGCACTTTGGACCCTTAAGGGATCAAGCTGGTTGAACGTAGCTTAGAGCGATTACGCATGTTTGGGTACAAAAGGAGACCATTCCTAGTGTAAAAATACCCATACGAATGCATTGGAATAATCTGTTTGGCCACACGAGTTGCAGAACAAAAGTTGCACCACTTTGCAACTTTCAACTACTTGCATTTGACAACTTTTCCTCCAAGTGAAAATTCGTCACCATGAGAAAATGCCTCTGGGATAGAGAAAAATGAGAGGTTATTTTAGAGGGGCCGAACATGATCCCATAGGTTTAGAAGAAAATTTTATAAGCATCACAGTATCCGATAACAACATGCTGAAGTTTGTAGCTATTTTGCACTTTGGACTCTTAAGGGATTTATCTGGTTGAACTTAGCTAAAACTGATTCCGCGTGTTTGGGTGAAAAAGAGGACCATTCCTAGTGTAAACATACCTATTCAAATGCATTGGAACAAACCATTTGGTCACACAAGTTGTAGAACGAAAGTTGCACCACTTTGCAACTTTCAACTACTTGCATTGGACAACTTTTTCCCCAAGTGAAAATTCGCCACCACGGAAAAATGCCTCCAAGATAGTGAAAACTAAGAGAATTTATTGTAGAGGGGCCCAACATGATCTCATAGGCTTAGATGAGAATTTTCTAAGCATCACAGTATCTGAGTAACAACAAGCTGATGTTTGTAGTCATTTTGCACTTTGGACTCTTATGGGATTGATCCGGTTGAATGTAGCTTAGAGTGATTCACGTATTTGGGTGTGAAAAAGGACCATGCCTAATATAAAAATACCTATTCATATGAATTGGAACAATTTGTTTGGTCACATGAGTTGCAAAACAAAAGTTGCACTACTTTGCAACTTTCAACTACTTGCATTTGACAACTTTTTCCCCAAGTGAAAATTCGCCACCATAGGAAAATTTCTTCGAGATAGCAAAAAATGAGAGTTTATTGTATAGGGGCCCAAATTGATCTCATAGGTTCAGACGAAAATTTTATAAGTATCACGGTATCTGAGTAACAACATGCTGAAGTTTGCAACCATTTTGCACTTTGGACTCTTAAGGGATTTTGTTGGTTGAATGTAGCTCAAAGTGATTTCTTATGTTTAGGTGTGAAAGAGGACCATTCATAGTGTAAAACCACCCATCTGGACATGTTGGAATAGTTTTTTTGGTCACATGAGTTGTAGAACAAAATTTGCACCACTTTGCAACTTTGTACTGCTTGCATTTGACACTTTTTTCATCAAGTGAAAACTGGACACCATGAGAAAAACCACTCTAACATAACAAAAATTGAGGGAGGTTATTGTAGAGGGGACCAACATGATCTTGTAGGCTTAGATGGAGATTTCATAAACATCACGGTTTCTGATTAACAACCTGTCAAAGATTGTTTCCCTTTTTCACTTTGGACCCTTAAAGGATCGAGTTGGTTGAACGTAGCTCAGAGAAATTCTACATGTTTGGTTGCAAAAGAGGACCATTCATAGAATAAATGTACCCATCTGAATGTATTGGAATAGTTTGTTTGATCACATGAGTTGTAGAATGAAAGTTGCACCACTTTGCAACTTTACACTGCTTGCATTTGACACTTTTTCCATCAAGTGAAAACTGGACACCACGGGAAAATGACTCTGAGATAACAAAAACTAAGAGAGGTTATTAAAGAGAGGCCCAACGCAATCCCGTAGGATTAGATGAAGAGTTATGAAGCATCATGGTTTTCAAGTAATAGCCTGTCAAAGATTGCTACCCTTTTGTACTTTGGACTCTTAAGGGATCGATCTAGTTGAACTTAGCTCGGAGCGATCCTGCGTGTTTGGGTGCAAAATAAGACCATTCCTAGCATAATCGTACCCATTTGGATGCGTTGGAATAGTCTGTTTTGTCACATGAGTTGCAGAATGAAATTTGCACCACTTTGCAACTTTACATTGCTTGTAATTGACACTTTTTCCATCAAGTCAAAATTGGACACCACGAAAAAATGACTCTAAGATAAAAAAAATGAGAGGTTATTGTAGAGGTTCCCTACATGATCTCGATGCCTTAAATGGAATGCCCATAACTAAAATGGTATCTGGGTAATAGGCTGTCAAATATTGTCACCCTTTTGCAATTTGGACTGTTAAGGGATTGCATTGCTTGAATTACAAATGTTTGAGGGCAGCAATAAATTTCAATATTTGAGTAAATATCATTACAAGTGTTTATTTCAATAGACTGTATGCTAGTTATATTGATGCAGAGCATGCTATCAAAACATTACAACTCACTCAAATATTGATGAAATCAAATGAGACAAGATGCAAATGAAAGGTAGTTCACTCCTCCGTCAATTAAAATGCACAAATGAGCACTTCCAGGCCATACCAAAATGTACAAGTTGCTATAGCAGCAAAATTCAATGTAAGAAAATGCAAAAAACAGTGAATCTTTGTTATTCAATCCTCCAAATGTACAATTTTTGCAAATTTACCAAAATGACTCAAAATGACTCCTCCTAACCAAAACCAACCCAAAACATTGCAACATGGTCTTAAATACCTACATAAAGACACTACATACTAAATCCCTTTTACAAAGTGAAGGCCCAAGTGCCCTACACTATAGGCACAATGCCTTAGGTACTTTGTTCTCACAAATCTTTTACAATGTCACTCATACATTCGAGATTCTCTTATAATGTCTACTTCATAGGTGCTCACGATGAGGTTAACTTCAAAAGAGTAACTTGATATTCCCTTGCCAAGCTTCAAATGCTCTTTTATAATGGCTTCAAATCATAATTGAGATTTGTCAAGATCATCAAAATAAGGATATTGCATTGCTTTTTTGGCTGAGATTCTCTTCGATGGCTCATAAATTGGCATTTTCTGCAAGGAGAGACCAATCAATTTTTAGTATTTACTTACAAATATGCAAAGTAAAAGAAGAAAAAGAAAGAGCATCCAAAATGGAAATGAAATGAAAATAGATGGAAGGCACTTACAAAAAACAAATCCACGCCATTTGGTTCCAACTTAGGAATAACAAGGCATAAATCTTGATGCTTCCATTGAGGATAGGCATTCCAGTCTCTCAACTTAGTCACTCTTGGTCATACATCTTCATTGGGAGTTCCAAGATACCTATTGCACACAACACCTCTCATGAATAGAATAACTTGAAATTTGAGATGCTCTTATAATGTCTACATCATAGGTGATCATGATAAGGTTAACTTCAAATGAATAACTTGAAATTGCCTCACCAAGGTTTGCACACACTTTTATAATGGCTTAAAATCATAATTGAGATTTGTCGAGATCATCAAAATAAGGATGTTGCATTTCTTTTTTGGTTGAGATTCTCTTGGATGGCTCATAAATCTACATTTTTTGCAAGCGGACACCAATCGATTTTTAGTAGGTTACTTACAAATAACCAAAGTAAAATAAGATGATAGCATTGGCATAAAAAAAAATTAATGTGCATACAAGTATAAATTAATAAAATCTAATGTGCATACTTACAAATTAATCCAACGAACCATCCGGGTCTACTCTACTCTTTATTGTGTCAAGTATTGCCTCATGGTCAGGCTCACAGACCTTCCACAAGGTCTTGTTCAAAGATCTACCCCCATATTTGGTCAAATGAACATTGGATTTCATGACAAGGTTTGAGTAATGATGAATCTTACGATGCATGTCAAAGTCCTGAAATAGCCAATGTTTAACACTCTTATGTGGGTACCTTCTAAGCCATGTTCCAGAAACAACAACTGAGCCTGTAGGGTATTCGATGTTTTCTCCATCTATAACTAGGGCCTCCAATTTCTTTATGGCCTTAACACAATGACACAAGTAATAGTTTGTTCCCTCTTTGTTGTCTTCATCTGCAATAACTGCATAAACATGCCCTGCATTGATATGTGCAACAAATCTCTTGAAATTGGTCAACATTACAAATACACTACAAAGTAAGATAACAATAGGAATTTCAAAAATTAAGCAATTAGATATATTACCTGGTTGAACTAGATTTGATACATGGTCAAAGTCAACTAATGATTCCATCTATGTTAGTTCTAATTCTGTCAGAGGGTGATACGTGTGAAGTGGGCTAAGATAACTTTTCAACCATTTGTCAACCCACTCCCCTAAATCACAATCATTCCAGGCTTGCATTGTACATGAAGAAAAAAAGCATGCCATCTTCTGTGTATTGATACTCCATGAACCTGCATCTGAGCTAAGGAAAGAGTGTAGCTCACTCAATCCTATTAGTGTACAAAAATCCTCATATGGTGCAATGTTAGTATCATCCATTATCCAAAAAAATCTATGAACTGAAGACATACCTTCATTACCTTGACCCATCGAAGCATTACAGGTCACTCGACCATTGATTTTGCGTCTATCAACTTTGCAGTGTCTTTATACTTTAACTCTTCTCGTGTCAATTCTCTTTTCACACATGCTCCTGCACCATCATGCTCCCCCTTTCCATGCCCGACCTCACAAAAGTTCCACATATGTTAAACACCTGTGATGACAAGCATCCTACTCAACCAATAGAACATGCGTGAGTTCTTGAATTGTGTTACACATTTATCCGACCATATTATATGTTGACCGTATGCTATGCCCCTCTAAGCCAAATCACTGTAGAATATCTAGAAGCAACCTTGCATGAACTCTAGAGAATGTGTGCGATCATCACTAAGATAAAAGTGATACTCCCTCAATACCTTCCTTTGGTCCTCTATACTATCAACTGCATGAAAGAATGATATGTGCACAAATATCGAAACCTGTGTGGAGTTGTAATATTGTGATTGCACCTCATGTTGTGGTTGTAGAGTGTAGTTCTCTACAAATTCAACCACTGGCACTATGCTTCCAATTGGAAAGGTTTCCTTACATATCTTGAATTATTTGTCCAACCATCAGGCTCTATGGGTATGCCTTGCATACTCTTACACTATATTGTCACAAAACATGGACATAAATTGATACACTGGAATCTTTTAAATAACCAAATCACACATTTTTTCTTGAGACCCATCTTTTGTAATGTATGCCACTGTTTTATACTTCCCGAACTCTACTAGTTTCTATCCAACCTCATCTGTGCTTTCCATATGTTTACATACTAACATATGTTGCAAGCCACCACAACGCTCACATGAACCATCCAAGCATGTTGTCCTAGAGAATATTTGGCCATCCTCTATTTCACATAATTTTTTTTATAAGAACTCTCTTGAAGATGTTGGTGGGGCTTCTATGCCACAATCTTGCAAAACATAGTTAGTTTGCAAATCTAAACATATAGAACAATAAACATCATAATGGTTAGAGAATTCAATATGTAGTCTACAACAACAAGTAGTGCACGTGTGATTTATCTTGACATAAAAGGGTTTAAGAATTTCATACTATCTTTGAAAAATACTAATTTGAGGATAATCCTGTTGAAATATATGAAAAAATTGGGTTTGAGTCGTATCCAAAAAATGCTTTGGATGTGGCTCATGGTTCTGATTACCAATTCTCCTTCTCACCACATCCCTTTGATTCGGAGATGGATTTGTGTTATTATTCCAATACTCTTCAATTAGTGTTCTCAATTCTTCAATAACTTTTTATCTTTTTGTGGCAGTCTCCTCGATAATGCCCATAGTTCATTTGAATTGTTGCCCTCAATTCTTTGTCACCTTTGAACAACTCTTGATAAAAAAATTCTACTAATTCTCATTTGTTCACTCATGTTTCTAATGAGATGAGGTCTCTTTGTTTGACCACTTACCAAAGTTGATGTAATGACACGTCGGGTGACATTACTATCCTTTGAGCATGAGGTCTTACCCACACTGTCATAAGCATCCATTAGATTCTTCACAATAGTGTTTTCACTTCATGCATTCAATGTTCTCAACCCAAGAGTCTTCATGATGTTTCTATACTTTATACCCTACATCATTTCAACAAATAGTTGACATTTTGTGGTCTCATTTAGCCTTTCAAAGAATGATTTCTAAATTTTATTAGCATATCTTCTACAAGTGCATGTTGGAATCTTACCTTCCATGTGTTGCAAAATATCCTCATCAATATTAATCAAATACTTTGTCTTTCTACACAAAATTCTAGGTGGTGTTCTCCTAGGTACATACATCTCAACATTAGTAATTTCATCAATATTTAATTGAGGTGTGCTATATTGTGTACCTTCGATCGAGGGTGGAGTAGAACACATACCTTGAGGTTCACGTGGGGATGATGGCATACCTTCTTCATCAAATCCGAGTGATGATGTACTCTCAACTTGAGATGCGGTGGATGGCATCCAACCATATTCACTTGCAATAGATGGTTTTCCTCCAAATTCACTTGTGGTAGATGGTGTCCCTCCATATTCGCTTGTGCTTAATGGTGTCCCTTTGTATTCACTTGCGGTAGACAAAGTGTCTCACACTATGGTATCTGAATCTATCTTACCACGATGCTTTCACATTCATTCCCTTTGTGCTTCCAATGCCTGTTCTCTTTTTGATGGTTGAGATTCATCTTCAATTGGCTTGTTTTCATCAATTGAATCTAATTTCTTCTTTTCATGATATGTCGCCACCTGTTCTCTCTCCTTTTATTTTTTGGTTTCATACTCTTCGTCTGTTAGTTTATTCCTTGTTCATTTCTTTAGCATGGAGGATAATTTTACCTATAGCATGGTAATGAGATGAATATTATTTCCTAAAAAATGTATCCATTCAAATAAATGAAATATATGTCATTCAAGGCTTCATAAAAATTACTTACAATCATCCTATACAAGAGTATAATTTCTAGCATAGAGAAAGGTCACATGAATTTTTTCGATGGAATGCCTTAAGGAAATGTGGTAATGTGGCATGCCATGATTGCAAGATAGGCTCAAAATGGAAGCATCAACAAGGCATGTGAATTCAAATTCCTGGGCAAGCTAGTGGAGCATTAACAAGCTAGCTCACTCACTAGCCTGCCAATGTAGTAGGGTTGAGAAGGTAGGGGCAGTGTATGCCTCATAGAAATGGGGTCTCACAGTGACCATGAGACCCCATTTCTATGAGGCATATGATTCCCCTACCATGAGACCCCATTTCTATGAGGCATATGCTGCCCCTACCTTCTCAACCCTACTACATTGGGGTCTCACTCACTAGCCTACCAATGCGGTAGGGTTTAGATGGTAGGGGCAGCGTGATTTAAAATGTATAGAATTGTGTAATTTAAAATGTGCATTGACAACCTAAGGTTATAATGACAAAAAAACAATGATCAACATGGAATATGAAAAATTAAAAAAATGAAAGAAAATGATAATAGAATGAAAGAAAATGTGTAAATACTTCACATACCTAAAACCAAAGTTTCAAATGAAGGATTTCTACCCAATTATGTAACCTTTGCTTCTTCTTTCTTCAAACTCCTCAACAATTTGACTTTTTCAAAAGCTTGCTCCCCCTGAACTTCAATTGTATATCACTTTTGAATGGAATTCAGACTTGAATTGATATTATATGTCTTTCAACATGAAAACTCTGTTATTTCATGCAAAGGTGGTGGAAAGATCATGAAAAAGTGGCGGAATGTGAAAAACATGCATGCACACTTCACAACATCATCAAAAAGCTACTTTTTGTCAGAACATGCACAAAACTAGGAGAATATGTAGAATGTGGGCCTTGAGATCATAGGTATATTGAGTTTTTTACCATTTTTAGAGAAAGCTAAAATGAACTCGCATTATAATGTGAGTGTGTTGTTTCTTGCTAAAAACAGTCATATCTCTACTTCTTCAAAACGTGCTTGCGTTATGAGAAAGTTGGTTTTTTTATAGATTTATTTTCTCTCTCTTTGTCTATACCCTCTACCCTTATACCCTAATTCTATCTATCTCCCCTCTACCCTTTACCCTTAACCCTTACACCCACTATCCTCTACCCTCTATCTCTCTCCCACTCCCTCCCTCTCTCTCTTTCAATTCTCTCCCTCCTACCCCCTCTCCCTCTCTAAACTCTCACTCACTCACTCACTCACTCCTTCTATCTCTCTCCCCTCTACCCTCAACCCTTATACCCTCTATCCTCTATCCTCTATCTCTCTCCCACTCCTTCCCTCTCTCTCTCTCAAGTCTATCCTCCTGCCTCTCCCTCTCTCAAGTCTCTCTATCACTCACTCCTCCTATATCTCTCTCCTGTACCCTCTACCCTTAGGGTTTCTACCTCTATCCTCTACCCCTGTCTCTCTCCTCCCTCTCTCTCTCTCTCAAGTCTCTCCTCCTACCCCCTCCCCCTCTCCCTCTCTCAACTCTCTCTCTCACACACTCACTCACTCCTATCTCTCTCCCCTCTACCCTCTACCCTTAACCCTTATACCCTAATTCTATCTCTCTCCTCTCTACCCTCTACCGTCTACCCTTAACCCTTATACCCTCTATCTCTCTCCCACTCCCTCCCTCTCTCTGTCTCAAGTATCTTCCTCCTACTTGCTCTCCCTCTCTCAACTCTCTCTCTCTCTCTCACTCCTTTTATCTCTCTCCCCTCTACCCTATACCCTTAACCCTTACCCCCTCTCCCTCTCTCAAGTCTATCTCACCCACTCACTCCTTCTATCCCTCTTAATTTAGGTTTCCAATTTCACCGAATTGGAAAGCTAGTGGGCCCACTAGGTTGCCAATTTCACCTAATTGGCAAGCTAGTGGGCCCACTAGGTTGCAAAATTCACCGAATTGGTAAGCTAGTGGGCTTACTAGGTTGTCAATTTCACCCACTAGCTTGCCAATTCAGTGAAATTGGAAATGTAGTGGCCTATTTGAAAAAAATGGGTCTAAGAAATGGGGTCTCCTGGTGCCTGTTTGAAAAAATGGGTCCAAAAGCTTGCCAATTCGGTGAAATTGGCAATGTAGTGACCTGTTTGAAAAAATGGGTTCAATAAATAGGGTCTCCTAGTGATTATTATAATCACCAGGAGACCCCATTTATTGGACCCATTTATAATAATCACTAAGAGACCCCATTTATTGAACCCATTTTTTCAAACAGGCCACTACATTGCCAATTTCATTGAATTAGCAAGCTAGTGGGTGAAATTGGCAACCTAATTTGGCCTATTTCAAAAAATGGGGTCTCCTAGTGATGCATATCACCAAAAATGAGGTCTCTCGGTGATGTAAATCACCAGGAGACCCCATTTATTGGACCCATTTTTTCAAACAGGCCACTACATTGCCAATTCGGTAAATCACTAGGAGACCCCATTTCCTGGACCCATTTTTTCAAAAAGGCCAAGTTAGGATGCCAATTTCACCCACTAGCTTGCCAATTCGATGAAATTAGCAATGTAGTGGCCTATTTGAAAAAATGGGTCCAAGAAATGGGGTCTCATCACCAGGAGACCCCATTTCTTGGACCCATTTTTTCAAATAGGCCATGTTAGCATGCCAATTTCACCCACTAGCTTGCCAATTCGATGAAATTGGCAATGTTGTAGCCTGTTTGAAAAAATGGGTCCACGAAATGGGGTTTGCGAATTTGGTGAAATTGGAAATGTAGTGGCCTATTTGAAAAAAATGAGTCCAAAAAATGTGGTCTTTGGGTGATCACTGGGAGACCCCATTTCTTGGACCCATTTTTTCAAACAAGCCACTACATTGCCAATTTCACCGAATTGGCAAGCTAGTGGGTGAAATTGGCAACCTAGCTTGCCCTATTTGAGAAAATGTGTCCAAGAAATGGAGTCTCCCAGTGATGTAACCCTCAACCCTCAACTCTTCAACCCTAAACCCTTAAACCCTCCACCCTCTACCATCTACCCTATACATTAAACCCTCAACCCTCAATTTTCAACCATCAACCCTTAATCCCTCAACCCTCAACCCCTATAACCTCTACCCTATACATTGAACCCACAAACCTAAACCTTCAACCACGTACCCTCAAACCATTACCCTAAACCCTAAATCCTCTAACCTCAACCCTAAACCATCAAACCTAAACCCTTACACCCTAAACCCTTAAACCCTCTACCCTCAACCCAATACCCTAAACCATCAACCCTATAGGTCCTCAACCTATACCCTCAATTCTCTCTCTCTCACTCACTCACCCTATACATAGGACTCTCAACCCCAATCCTTCAACCATATGTACCCTCAACCCTAATCCCTGAACCCTACAGGTCGTCAACCCTATACCCTCAATTCTCAACCCTCTACCCTATACATTGGATCCTCAAACCTCATATATCTCTATCCCTCCATCCTCTTCTCTTATTCTCTCTATCTCAATCCTTCCATCTCTCCCTCCATCCCCCCCTCCCTCTCTACCCTAATACCTCAACCTTAAACCCTCAACCCTAAACCTTAAACACTCAACCCTAAACCCTAAACCCTAAAGCCTCAACCCTCAACCCTCAACCCTAAACCATCAACCCTAAACCCTTACACCCTAAACCATTAAACCCTCTACCCTCAACCCAATACACTAAAACATCAACCCTATAGGTCCTCAACTCTATACTTGCAATTCTCTCTCTCTCACTCACTCACTCCTATCTCTCTCCCCTCTACCAGTAACCCTCTACCCTTAACACTTAAATCCTTTACCCTCTACCCTTAAACCCTTAAACCCTCTACCCTCTACCCTAAACCCTATACCCTCTACCCTAAACCCTAAACCCTTAAACCCTCTACCCTTTACCCTCAACCCACAACCCTTAATCCCTTGACCCTTAAACCCTCTACCCTCTACCTAATCCTTCAACCATATACCCTCAAACCTAGTCCTTCAACCATATACCCTCAAACCTATACCCTAAACCCTCTAGCCTCAACCCTTAACCCTCAACCCTTAACCCTTTAACCCTAAACCCTTAAACCTTCTACCCTATACCCTCAACCAAATACCCTATACCCTAAACCCCAATACCTCAACCCTCAACCCTAAACCCTCAACCCTTAAACCCTTAAACACTCAACCCTGAACCCTAAACCCTAAACCCTTAAACCATCTACCCTATACCCTCTAACCTAATCCCTCAACCCTTAAACCCACTTAGTAAACTCTCTAAGCTAATCCCTCAACCATCTTGACACTTAATCCCTCAACCCTCAATCCTTAAACCCGAATCCCTCAACCCCTATACCCTCTACCCTATACATTGGACCCTCAACCATAATCCTCAAACCCTACCCTCAACCCTCTACCCTCAACCTTAAACCCCCAACCCTCAACCCTTAAACCCTTAAACCAACTTAGTAAACTATATACCCTAATCCCTCAACCCCTATACACTCTACCCTATATATTGGACCCTCAACCCTAATCCACCAACCCAGTACCCTCAACCACAAACCCTCAACCCTCAACCCTTAAACCCAATTAGTAAACTCTCTACCCTAATCCCTCAACCCTCTTGACCCTTAATCCCTCAGCCCTTAAACCATAATCCCTCAACCCCTATACCCTCTACCCTATACATTGAACCCTCAACCCTAATCCCCCAACCCTATACCCTAAATCCTCTACCCTCAACCTTAAACCCTCAACCCTTAAACCCTCTACCCTCTACCCTAAACCATAAACCCTAAATCCTTAAACCCTCTACCCTCTACCCTCAATCCTCTACCCTCTACCCTCTACCCTAATCTCTCAACCCTTAAACCCACTTAGTAAACTCTCTACCCTAATCCATCAACCATCTTGACCCTTAATCTCTCAACCCTTAAACCCTAATCCCTCAACCCCTATACCATCTACCCTATACAATGGACCATCAACCCTAATCCCCCAACCCTATACCCTCAATCCTCTACCATCAACCTTAAACCCTCAACCCTCAACCCTTAAACCCTCTACCATCTACCCTATACATTAAACCCTTAAGCTTCAATTCTCAACCCTCAACCCCTATACCCTATACCCTATACAATGGACCCTCAACCCTAATCCCCCAACCCTATACCCTCAATCCTCTACCATAAACCTTAAACCCTCAACCCTCAACCCTCAACCCTCAACCCTTAACCCTCAATTCTCAACCCTCAACCCTTAATCCCTCAATCCTCAACCCTCAAACCCTAAACCCTCAACCCCAATACCCTCTACCCTATACATTGGACTCTCAACCCCAATCCTTCAACCATATGTACCCTCAACCCTAATCCCTCAACCGTATACCCTAAACCCAATACCCTAATCCCTCAACCCTACAGGTCATCAACCCTATACCATTTATTCTCAACCCTCTACCCTATACATTGGATCCTCAACCCTCATATATCTATGTCCCTCCCTCCTCTTCTCTACTTCTCTATATCTCACTTCTCCCTCCATCTCTCTATCCATCCATCCCTCCATCTCTAGTATAATCCCTCAACCCTAAACCCTCAACCCTTAAACTCTTAAACACTCAAACCTAAACCCTCAACCCTCAACCCTCAACCCTTAAACCCTCTACCCTCTACCCTCTACCCAATACCCTCTACCCTAAACCCTAATCCCTCAACCCTTAAACCCTAAAGTCCAAGAAAACTCTCTACCCTAATCCCTAAACCCTCAACCATTAATCCCTCAACCTTTAAACCCTCAACCCTCTACCCTCAACCCTAATCCCTCGACCCTATACCCTATACTCTCAATCCTATACCCTCAACCTTAAACCCTTAACCCTCAACCCTCAGCCCTTAAAGCCTAAACCCTTAAACCCTCTACCCTCTACCCTTTTCCCTATACATTAAACCCTCAACCCTCAATTCTCAACCCTCAACCCTTAATCCCTCAACCCTCAATCCTTAAACCCTAAACCCTCAACACCTATACCCTCTACCTTTTACATTGGACCCTCAACCTAATCCTTCAACTATATATCCTCAAACCTATACCCTAAACCCTCTAACCTCAACCCTAAACCCTCTACCCTCAACCCTAAACCCTTAAACCTTCTACCATATACCCTCAACCCAATACCCTCTACCATCAACCCTAATCCCTCAACTCTCAACCCTTAAACCCTAATACCCTAGAAACCTTCAACCCTATGGGTCCTCCACCCTATTCCCTCACCCTACACCCTCAACCCCTATGGATTTCTCTCTATCTATACATCTCACCTCTCCCTCCCTCTCTCCTACCCTCTTTAATTGTCTCTATCTACCCTCTCCCTCTTTCTACGTACCTCTTGCTAAATCAATCCCTACCACCCTCTCTCACTCCCTCTATCTATCTCTCTCTATCTCCCTCCCACTCTCTCCCACTCCCTCTCTCTCCCTCTCTCTCAGGTCTCTCCCTCACACCCCCTCCCTCTTAGGTCTCTCCCTATGGAAACCTACCTAGGTAACTCTCTCTCTCTCTCCCCCCTCTCTCTATCTATCCCTCCCACCCTACCTAGATAAGTCCCTCTCACTACACCCCCTCTTTCTCTCCTCTCTTAGGTCACTCCCTCCCACACCCTCTCCCTCTCAGGTCTCTCACTCACACTCCCTCTCTCTCCCACTCCCTCTCTTTCACACTCCCTCTCACTAGCTATCTCTCAAGTATATCCCTCTCATCCCCCCTCACACTCTCAAGTATCTCCCTTCGGCAGCCTACCTACATAAATCTCTCTTTCCATCTGTCTCTCTCCCCCCTCTCTGTCTCTCTATATCCCTCTCTCTCCCACCCCCTTCTCTCTCTATCTCTTTCTCACTCCCTCCCTCTAACCCTCCCACCCTACCTAGCTAAGTCCCTCTCAATCCAACCCATTCTCTCCCACTCCCTCTCTCTTAAACTCTCACTTCCACCCCCTCTCCCTCTCTTTAGACTCTCTCTCTCTCCCTCTCCCTCTCCCTCTCCCTCTCCCTCTCCACCTCCCACCCTACCTCAAAAACTCTCTCTCTCTCTCTCTCTTAAAATTCTCCCTCCCTCTAAAGACATACATAAATACATACATACATACATGCAAGCATAATACATATGTACATACAATCCTACATACATACAAGCATACATGTACATGTGTAGATACAATGGGTATGTGCAGGATCATCATGGAAAAAACAAGCCCTTAAGTGGTGAAAAATTTAGAAAAATCAGAGTTAGGAAACTTGACGAAAAAATTTGAATTAGTTATCTATATTATTTCAAAAATATGTAAGAATAGAATTTGTAGCACTACTAGGCTTATTTAAAAAAAAAATCTATTTGGTGAAAATTTGAAATTTCAATGCAGTAGTACTTAAATTTTAGGGAAAAAATAAGAAGTAGGTTTTTGTCTGACCACCCTAACCACAATAAAATGATAATATTTTTTTATAAGATTTTAGATATAAGTAGAGGACTCATGTCTCGATGTGATGCATATTTTTTTTTAAAAAAATTCTAAGTAAATAATTAATTATGATTTTTTTTATTACAACTTTAAAAAATATAAAACTCATATGTCTGACCACCTTAACTTGGTCAAAACTTCATGAAATTCAATTTTTTTAAAATCCTATAGTATGCGAAGCATAGAATGTGACACATGTTTCACATTCAAAAAATGTAATACCGTTTGAAAGCTATAGATGTTTTTCAATCAGCCTATCAATCAAGACTTTAGTTGTAATTCAAATAGAAAATGAATAATAATTATTTATTAAATTCAAAGTAAACATAATTTATATTGGTGGAAAGTTGAGAATCTCCTTTAAAAACCCTTATTGATTCATCAATTTTAGGTAAAAAAAAGGTTGTCAACCACATACCCTACACATACCCATCATATCGCCACTTTTTGGCCCAGCATGATCCTACACATACCCCAATCTTACATACATATAGGCATACATACATACATACAAGCATGCATACATACATGCATACATGGCATACAAGCATACATGTACATACAAACATACATTCAATAGAGTAGCATTTAGCATAAAGCAAGACATAACATGAGCACGTTATACCGTGCCCATGTTATGTCTTGCTAGACATGTTCCCCACAAATGCAAAAAACCATACATCAAAACTAATATATAACGTGAGTTTGTTATAACGTGCGTGCGTTATATCTTACTTTTGGAATCCCCAAGCCTTGGGATTGGTATTTTCCTTGGAATACCAACCCAAAGACTTGGAGGGAATTCCCAATAACTAGAGACGTGTTTTTGCAAATTCTACAATATTTCACATAATCGGGTTCATGCTCACCGTCAGGATTGTACGTGGTTCAGTATCAAACAAATCAAACATCTGGGTAATGTTAGGTTCTCTCTTAGCTATCCAATGATGCAATTTTTATTCACTTTCTAACAATGTTAAGCCTTTTATCCATAATTTCTTTTGTTTGTGTCTCTTTTTTGGAAAAAAGTAGTGTTTGGTGTTTTTTTCGTTATAAATTAACCATTCATCAAAATTTCAAATAAATTACATTTCTAGAAACTGGACTCCATTCTAAAAATTCTAAAACAAATTTAAAAAAAAAAATCAATTATTTCCCAAAATTTGTAGGGGTAGCACGGCCAAAATTCTATTTTTTAGGAAGTGTCCACTTAGAAAATTAGTAAAAAATCAAATATTCATTAAAACATTATTAGAAAAATCATGCATCAACTACATACTGTTAGCTAACTTCTCACCATAGCGATTTTAAAAATACTAAATTTTTTTTCACCATTCTAGGGTCGTACAAGAGTTACTATGTTATGTTTTTCTCCTAAAAATAACACCAATTTGTGTACCTCCCTCTTTCAAACCCCTTAATCTCAACCATTTTCAAAACAAATTAGTAGTTTAGAAAGTAGACTTGAAGCACTTTGATCCTTGCTTTTTTTCATCTCAAAATTTTGAGTGTAACTATCCTCAATTTCACGTCCAAGGTCAGTATTTCCTAATTTTAGAAAAGAATTGGCCACTTAAGCTCCCTTTTTGGGAACGATTTTTTTGCACTTACCCAATTATTAAATTAATTACAAACACTAATATTGTAAATATACATACTTTGCTAAATAAGAGTGATGGTGTGATAATAGATCAAACAAACAACATATAGGTGCCCTTATCCAATATGGGAAAAAAAAGTTATGATTTCAAGACCAAAGAAGAATTTGAAGGAAATTCAAGATGAGCCACATTAAATAATATGTCAACAAGGACTATGCTTTGCAACCAAACATATAAGATCTAGGCTCTATATATGAAAGATTAAAATTAGAAGAATCCATGACACAATAACTTGAATCTTTCTCAATAATCTATAAACTAACACATATCTATCTTGTAGTTCTTTGAGAAGAAAGAATGACGTTGAACCACTAAAAACCTATAATTAGGGCACGAGGAAATAAATTCACCTAGTACCTATCACCTACATAAAACCCATTATTATGTAGAGGTAAATAGTTTTAAATTAATTTGTGATAGTTGGCCAATTACCCAATCACACAATCATACAAGCCTCTACAATAGTCCACCAATCATAAATCCTAGGGATGGAGCTTTCCCTCTTATATGAATAATGCCTAATGGGAGGTTCTATAATTTGAAGATTATTTAAATTATGAATATCCACATGGAATCCTTTAGAATTGCAAGACATGGAGAAAAACGTGCTAGTATTAGAGTGCATGTAGGATACAATTAGCCACTACTAATTATTTTCAAAGGTAGACACCAATGTGAAGGACCCATCACTATTCCACCTTGATGCAATGTGGAAGCTAGTGATTCAATGTAGAGGATAACACAAGTTCCTATTATGAGATATTCATGATTGTTAGCATCAAAGGTGATATGTTGGGTGATCCCACAATACTGGTTTACAATTTTTGGCCAAACTGGACACTGAACTGATTTTTTCTAACTAAATCTTCACTTTCAGGCACTTATAGCGGCTAAACCATGAGGAATTTGAAGATGATGCAAATTGGTGATTTGTGACATTTTGTCTGTAGATTCTAAATATATTTTTTTCAAAAATTTTGGAATCAGATTGCACTTCTTTTTCCATCTTCTTCAAAAATGATTTTTTTCAGTAAACACCATTTTTAAGGAGTGATGCTCACCGTATACAACATAAAAAAAATTCCATGAAGGATAAAATTATAATTTTTTTGAATTTAGATTTTTAACTATGATATCTGGCGCTTTTATTTGGTTTCATAGTAATTTATTGAATATTTTTCCTTAATCAAGTTTTGAAGTCAAACCAATTACAATTCAAACATAGGCAGATTGTATACAACATAACTTTTTTTGTATGTATCAAAATTCTTATTTTTTTTGTTGGATCAAGGACTTCAATATCTAGTGCACTGATATTTTTTTTAAAAAAATTGATAATCTGCTATTTTTCCAAATGTGCAGAACATAGAGCTTGATTTTTGGTGATTAACCTACATTAACAAGAAATATAAAATTAAATTTATTTAAAATTATACTTTTTGGGAAGCTTATAATAAGGAATACATACTTACAAAAAATAAATTTTAAATGAATTCATTTGATCCCCCAAAAGGTAAATCAAAAGTGGGTTTTTATCAACATTTTGATAGGTATAAATGAGACTCTGTTATAGGTATGGTTTAAAAATAGCAAGGTTCTATGCAAGGGGGTTTGATCTAAGGTGGTTCGATCAAACCCTCTTCAATTGGAATCCTTTAAATGAAACTTTTCAAGGCTTAAATCATTATATTTTCTAAAAATATGTTATTTCATCAAAAATCAGGATCTCCCAAAAATTATAAACTAGTATTGTGGGATCACCTTGTGGCATGGTCAATAATTAGTTGTTGAGATCATTTACACATTGGTAGGGTCCACCACATGATGGAGAGGAATTAAAAATATGCTAAGGAGTACACATGTCAATAATTGATTGAATGGATGATGCAAAGGGAAGGAAAATCCAATAGTTAAATGAATCACATGTAGAATAAGGCTACATGAAAGATATTTTCCTATTGTGTTCCATCAACACAATAGTAGCATGCACCAAAGTAAAAAGTAGCATAGGGAAAGCAATACTTGATAGTTATAGTAGTAGATACACAATGATTGGGGACTCAAACCAAAGTTGAAGTAATGGTCATAAGGAGGACCACTTGGGCTAGAGGCAAAGTAATCAATAGATGTATTGTACTATAAGAAGTGGGGCTAATAGAATGAAGTTGAAACAAAAAAAAATGAATTACAACACATGCATTAAATTACATGGAAAATGACAGTTGTAAGCCAAAAATAAATTTAAGAAATTTGTAGGGGCACTAGGTAGGAAAGAATTATGAATTTAGTTGTCAATAACAATAAGAATTTCCAAGATTAGGACACACATAAAAGTAATAAGGATAATCAAAAGAAATTAAATCTTGAAGGACATCATGGAAAGAGATTAAACCCAAAGCTTAATATTGACACTAACATGAATTCATGTAGAAGACACCTAAAACTAAAGAAATTTACCATCCATACAATCACGCTAGAGGCCAACCATAAGAATAAAAGGGTAAAAGTTCAAATTTGTGTCACACTTTTGGCCAACTTATCAACACAAGTGAATTAAGTATTTCTAACTAAAAATCAATTTTGGTCAAACATATTCAATCTAGTTAAATTCATTCTAGCTAAGTTAAAAATTTCCATGTAACTTTTCTAACTAATTCTTTTGACTAAATGCATATGTAGCACTATTTTGTGGCCAATTTACCCAAAAACTAAAATTATTTGAAAATTTTGATGTTTCAACAACTCCTACTCATATAAATAACATTCTTTTTAATATAAAAATATCCTTTTGTAGATCCATAAGTGCAGTTTTCAAAAATATATATATTAATAGTTTAATTATTATTTATATTTTATTTTTTATTTTTACTAAAATTAGGTCATCAACACCAAAATATTAGGTTGATTATCATGTCAAGAAAAAATACTAAAACTTATTAAAAAATAGAAAAAAATACGATGCACTAGATAAAAGATTCTATATAAAGACATGGCATTTTTTTTTTCTATTTTTGATCCAGAACAGTCCAGGGGTGATCTAGAGGTGTTATTTTCAAGCAAAGATGAAAATAATAAAAATTCAATTTTTTGGTATTTTCTACATTTTAGTAAATCGTGTTTTGGAGGTCTTCATAGCAGAATTTGGGGTCAAAAGTGTCATCGGTCCCTTAAATGGAGTAGTGTAAGCATTGGATTTAAGGGACTAAAATTAGATCTCTTGGAGAACTTTCCAACGAGGTAGAGAAGTTCCGGATACGATCATCGAGCTAGGAGTTATGACCCCCCAAGTTGGGGTAGAAAAAATATAAGTTTTTTTAAATTTTTTATGTTTTATTCTTCCATCTTGTCTTTTTCGAATTCCAAATGATGTCGTGGCTGTTGGAATTATCTTTTCTATTTACAAAATTCAGCTTTAAATGTAAATAATTTAGTTTTGGATTTGCATACATCTCTTTTCAAGTTTTCTATTCTATTGAAAACTCTCACAATATTGTCAGTTGCACACCAGGTATTATCTCTGGATTTATAAATTTGGATAAATTTTAGATAAATAGTTAATATGAAAATTGACATCAAATGGAAACAATTATGTTTTAACACACACATTTTAATATTTATTTTAAAAAAAATGTATTTACAAAAAATTCAAAAAAAAAATTCATGCACTAAAGTTTCAAGTTATAAATACACACAAGAAATTTGAAGGATTTTTTTTTTACTATATAAAGAGTAATGTCTCATGTAACTTTATTTTTTTTATCATTTTATCAACAACTAAATTATAGTTTCAATTTATAAAAAACTATATTCAAATAATTTAAAAAAAAAATAAAAAAAAATTATAAACATAAAATATACTAAAAATACACATTGTATTAGTTTACATCATTTCAAAATTCAAAACATACATGTCACTTTTTAGTGATCCAAATTTAAAAGTTAGATTAGAGTTGGCTATTTTCTTTAAAAAAGTGTGACATAGATTTGTACTTTTACCCCAAAAAATGAGTGAAAATGACCACATCAAACCATAATCATACAATTTTACCACTCTAGAATAAGAAAAGCACCATGGGACTTAGGGACATACCTAATAACAAGAGAAAATTACTAAGAGAAGGATGCAACCAACTAACTTAAGTAATGTGTGTATAGGCAAGCCTTAGATGAAAAATAACAAACCCCAATAGCACATGGCCACACAAAGGGAAAGATTTGAAGATAAAGCACACACTAGGGCATATACACAAACACACTTAACTTACACACACAATCACATCCAAAATTGGACAACTAGGAGTTCAACCAGTAAAAAAAAGAATTTTAATTAAAGCTATGGAAGAATTTAATAGAGGGTTGACATGGAGAAAAATAACTTTAGGAAAATAATCATGAGAATAAAGAGTTTGTTTGAAATAGAGAAAAAATTTCAAAATATTACTGTAAGAGTTTTAGAAAGTCTCAATGCATGAAGAAAAAAATTTGAAATGGCTTATTTAAGGGTATTTAAAGCAGAATATGGAAATAGGTGATAGGCAAAAACTGAAGTAAAGAATAAGAAAGATTTTAGCTTTATCTAAGTGTCAATCCGAGGATCATAAGCTTGTGAGAGGTATTGCGGCAGTATACCTAAGGGAGGAAAGCAATGAATTAGGTGGGGATGTATGCAGCTAGGACACACAAAGGAGCACCTATAATAAAAATCTAGTTCAAACTTATATTTCTATTCTGCTCTATTATGTGACAGGAGTTGTGATATGAACTATTATAAGAACAACAAGCTCTCTTATAAATCCAAAATATAACTTGCACTTTATGCTTAAAATAAACACACCAATCTTGACGGAATATCAATAGCTAAAATGATAGTTCAATGGAAATTAGTTTTAAACCAAATTAATAACCATAAGACAATTACACACGGAAAGAAAATGCTAGAGAAAATTAAATCATACAGAATGTAAATTCTAACTAATTCAAACACACACAAAAATAAATCTCATCGAGTGTCCTGAGAGTGGGCCCTTCCTCTATTTCACAAGGCGAGTGGAAATAAGATGTGTTTCTACATTGGACTAATTAGCCAAATGATGTTTTATTTATCAAAGATAATACAAAATAATAATCGTCCCCCAAAAGTTTGCCTATGTTGCTTATATATACATAGCCTATAATATCTACATATAGGAATAGATAGTTGTTTTTGGCCTACGACCATCAAACTAGAAGAAATAAAAAATTTGTCACTAAAAACAACTTTGTTATAACTATAGACACCTAAATTTGGACACTTAATTTATCCAAATTTATCCCCTTTCGTCTAAACATCCCCTTATCCGCATTAATTAAGTAATATCACTATTATTTAATTAATACCTCTAAAGTTCTTCTAATCCCTAAGGTATCTAGTTAAATAATTAAATACCTTCCCCCTTTCATCAAATGAATTAAATAAATATTCCCTTCATGTCACATCCCTTTCTTAATCTTAATTATTCTCCTAATCTCATCATTAGGGATGTGCACATGCCTAATCCTTGATTAGAATGTGTCACATCCTCCAACTTTTGCAAGTTGGGTTCTAATCTCTCTTAGCCACCTAACCCTCCTCTAATCCTTCATTAACTAGCCTAATCAACCTCTCAAGAAATTTTTAATTCCTTTTATCCTTCCAAGGAATATTAAATTTATTTTTGTCTCCCCCATGTGATCTTTGACTTGTCACATCAAGTCACATGTGAAATCTAACCCTCTTCTAATATGTCATTAATTTGTCTAATCAAGTACTTGCACAACCTTAATCACTTAATTAGGTCAACCTAATCCCCATGTCATTTATGGAATGTGTCCTAGGTCAACCCTATTAAAGGCTTTCTCCTTTTGGAGAAGGCACTCCATTCCCCATGTGAATTTTTAATTCACATTTAATCCCCCAATGCATTCCTTGGAATTTAAAATTCATTTTCTCATCCCCATGTGGTTATTTGAGGAATTTTTAATTCTCCACATGTCCTCTCATCCACATGGGGACAAGGACCTCCTTTATGAGGAGATCTTGTCCAATCCCAAGGTACTATGTAGTACCTACATGTCATGTACCCTATTTCCACCTCATGTACACATCATCATTTTTAAGCCACTTCACATGCCACATGTCAAGATGTGAGGGCTTGTGAGTTCTCAACTCACCTTAGCCCTACATCTTGATCTTGGTGGCTCAATCTTGACCATCCATTTCCCTAGTGAATTCCAAATTCTCTATAAATACCCCCTCTTTTCTCTTATTTTGGGGAGAGATCATTCATGCTAGCCAAACTCTTGCAAAAAATTTCCTTGAGCCATACTTAGCAATTTTTTATACTTTCATCCATTTTCCATCTATCTTACAATCCACATTTGCATCTCTTGCCATCCAAGGAGCATACAACACCAAAGATTGAAGGGCCAACCAAAGGATCAATTCAAGACAAGGTAAAAAGTTCCATTTTGTTGTCTTTATTTTGTATTGAATCCAACTAGGCTAATATTGAGGTGTAGGGTGTCTTTTGTTGTTATTTTGCACTCTCTTGTTTGTTGTTCATTTTCTAGCAAGTAAATTTTCCCTATCACATTTCTGACACACCCAGTGGGACCCACAAATGGGTCTCTTGCTTTCACATTTGCTATTTTTTGACTTTTCGTAGGTGCGGGTTATAGAGGGGCAGACCCGACCTACACAGGGGTGGACTTGACCTTCCTAGGGCAGACCCAACCTATAGGGGTGGACCTAACCTGATAGACAGGTGGACCTTCCCTCCGCAGGCAGACCCGACCTTGCCCAGGGGAAAAGCTGCCCTCCACAGTCTCTAGAAAAGTGTTTTGGAAAGTTATTCACAAAGGGGCAAACCTTACCTGCAGATAGGCGGACTTGACCTGCAGATAGCCAGAATTGACCTGCAGATAGCCGGACCTGACCTGTAGATAGCTGGACCTGACCTCTACATAGCCGGATTTTCCCTAGACAGTTTTTTCCAGAAGGTAAAATTTCACTTTTTAGTAATCTTTTTGGTTGTTTTAAGGGTTTTTAACCCTTAATTTAGGTATATAGTTTAACTAGGGGTGTCAATTAACCTTGTTTGATGTGTTTTTTGGTAAGCTATTTGACGTATCCAATCCCCTTATGTCATTCAGCAATCTTGGGTGATGAGAAATTGTAGCTTACCAAATCTTTTGAGTCATCCTTTTTTTTTTTCTTAGCAGGACCTGCTTGGGGATTTCATCACTCCAAGGGATGATTCCAACCATGCGTACCAGTGGGGTATATAAAGGGGGGGAGTGAAATTTGTACCTCAATCCAACTACGTTGTAATTGGCGAAGCATCGGGATGACATAAAGAGTTGGTCTGAGCCTTTAAGTTTCCTGACTCATGCCTGTAACGGGTTGGTGTTCACGGTTTGGGCCTCACATACTGAGTGTATATCGAGGACTCCCTAGTAACCATGTTCATCCTAGATTAGAATACTTTGTCGTGCACACCCTCTCTACTAGACTTAGGATTGTGTTGTCTGAATTGTCTTCTTTGTGCAAAACCAGTGATTTTTTGATTCATTTCGCTCAACCATATCCTTTTCATTCATGATTTTTGTGCTTTGAGTCCTTTTCCTTAGTCATTTTGTCAAAAGTAAACTTTAAACTTGTCCAGGGGGAACCTGACCTCTGAACACGCGAACTTGACCTTGAACCAACCTTTTCCAACCTTTTTTAGCCAATTTTCACCAGCTTTTTCTCCATAGGTGGACCTTCCCTCCTGACAGGTGGACCTACCCTCCAGGGGTAGACTTGACCCATCCAAGGGTAGACTTGACCCATCCAAGGGTAGACCTGACCTATAAACTAGTCCTTTGGAGCCTATTTTATCCATTTTTGACCAACTTTTGCTCCATAGGCAGACCTGCCCTCCCGATAGGCAGACCTGACCCATCTAGGGGTGGACCTGACCTTTGACCCACCCCTATCAGGCCTATTTTGACAAAATTTGACCATCTTTTGTTCCTTGGGCAGACCTAACCCTTGACTGATCAAATTTTTCATCTATTTCATCATTTGAGACACCTGTTTCATCATTTCGTGTGCTCATTTTGTCATTCTGATAACTTGTTTCCCCGTTTTGAGTAAATTTCCATGCATTTTGAACCTTCTATCATTTTGAGATCTTGTTCACCTATTTTGATCAATCATCTACTCGTTCTGTGTAATCTATCATTCATTCTGAGCTTTCATCTTCTCCTTCCGAGTAATCTTTCATCTATTCTAAACCTCCTTCTCTCATTCTGAGCAGTCATTTGTCCATTTATATCATCCATTTCTCCAATCAAATCATCATTTTAGGTTATTATCTAAGTTGACCTAAGTGTCTGATCTAATCGTCATCATCAACATCCACTTAGGATTGTCATCCATCCTAAGTTAATCATTATCGTTGGCCCAATCAATCCATTTTCAATCTCAAAGTGGATTCAATGTCACAATCATCCATTCATCCTTTAATCTAATCAATCAGTATCCTATGTCATGTAGGGTAATCTCTGAATGGGTTTTACAGTCCCTTTCATCATTCTATCTGATCCATCATTTGATCTTATCAATCATCGATCGATCTTATCCAATCCAATTGCATCCTTGTCCAATTACCTTCGATCCAATCAATATACTTCCATCTCAAAGAAGATTCAATGTCGTAATCATCCTTTGATAATTAAATTCGATCATCGTAATCAATTCCATCACATCATCCAATCATCCTAATCTGAACTTTAATTCAATCTCGATCTGAGCTTAACCTAAATCCTGATTTGAGTTTTATTCCATTCCCATCCCAAATATTTGATCCTTTCATCATCATGAATCCTTATCCTCCATCAATAGTAGTCAAGGGAAACCCTAATTACGTCGAAAATGATAACGAAAGTCTTGTCAATCAAGAAGAATGTGATATAGATCCCCTTGACACTATCATTGCTAGTAAATTTTCTCCACCTGCTTTCCAAAATCCAATCACTCCTTTGAGTTATCCTATTATGTCTTCGTCCATGCCTAATCATGCTCCTTATGCTACCTTTGACAAGGGATATCCATCACATCCATCATATCCTTCATCTACATCATCCCCTTATCCAACACCCGTATCCTCTTATCCTAGTCGGCCATCACAATACCCCTATCCTAATCCACCATCCACATCCTCCTATCTCAATCTTTCATCCCCATATACCCACTACCCTAATCTTCCATACCAATCTTCTCACCTTAATCCTACATTCACACCATCCTATCCTAATTTGACATCCACATTTCCCTATCTCAATCCACCATCCCAATACCCTTATTACAATCCACTACTCGTATCCTCGTGTTCTAATTTACCATTCCAATACCCCTATCTTAACCCTTCATCTAATCTTAATCCCTCATCTATTCCCATTCCTACATCCAATCCCATTCCCCCATCTAATCCTAGTCCACCAATCCCTAGTACTAATCCCCCGCCAATCCCTAATCCTTCATCCACTCCTACCTCGCCATCCAAACATAGAGTATGCAAGTTCCTCACTCCAGAAATTCTCCAAGGACTTATAACAAAGAAGACATCTCCCACTCCACACCTTGAAATCTTGGAATCATGCCATCCCAACCCATCATCCACGGTCATTGGTGATGAGACCCTTCTCCACCCAACACCTTTCATTGATGATACCACCCCTAGCACCACTCAAACCATTGAAACCATCACGTCCTCTGAATCCACTGAGCCCCATCTCCTACCATCACATTCTCTGAATCCACTAAGCCCCCATCTCCTACCATCACATCCTCTGAATCCACTAAGCCCCCATCCCCTACCATCACATCTACCAAATCCATTGTACACCCACCTCCTACTCTGAGAGTCATCAAACCCATTAATGGAACCCTAATCCAATCCACTTCTTCCACTCCTAGTGTCACTAAAATCCATTCCCATGAATGTTTTGAATCCTCCATCTTCCCTACTTGAAGAGTCCCACCAAGACTCCATTATCATGCCTCCTACACACGATGAGTCATTCCAAGACCCTAATCCAAAGCATGCCAACATATCCCCTTCTCCAGATCAAGATCCTACCATCCCATCTAGTCCACCTCAAGATCAAAGTCCCCCATCCATTCCATCCCATGATCCCCTTGTCATTCAAGATTTCACCACTCCATCTCCATCTCCATTGCATGAGCCCACTACCACAAGTTCAGATCCTATCATATCCACCAATCCCTCTCTTGATACCACCCATCCAAATGCTTCTATCCCATCATCTCCCTCTCATATTCCCCCATCATTGCCTAAAACTGTTATCCCCACACCGCTTGCATATCCCCTTAGTACTCTCACATTCTTCCATGGTGGCCTCCTTGCAAAAGAAAAACACAGAGTATATACCACCCATCATCCTCCACCTAATAATGGACTCGTATCATGTTTTCAAAATAACACAAATCCTATCATGGATTGCATGCTCAAGAAAATGAGCTATCAAGGAAAAGGTCTAGGCCTTCATGAACAAGGTATTTTAGAGCCCATCCAAGTTAGAGAACAAATCTGCATGCAAGGTCTTGGACCTATTTCCCAAGACTCACAATCTAAAGATGTTGGTACAACTCCTAGACGTCCTCAACGAGCCTTTTCCAAAAGAAATGTCAAATTTTCCCATCGCTCGACCTGATCATATGCTACCATCCCTCCTCCTCTATCGTATTGGGTGCTGTCACAATAGTGGTTTACAATTCCTGAGAGGAATGGATTTTAGTTGAAATCACATATTTTTAGAAAATATAATGATTTAAGACTTAAAAATTTCCATTTTAAGGATTCCAATTAAAGAGGGTTTGATCAAATCACCTTAGATCAAACCCCCTTGGATAGAACCTCGCTAGTTTTAAACCATACCTATAAATGCGTCTCCTTTACACCTATCAAAATGCTGATAAAAAATCACTTTTGATTTAGCTTTTGGGGATCAAATGAATTCATTTAAAATTTATTTCAAATGATTATGGTATTCCTCAGAACAAGCTATCCAATGAATATAATTTTAATATGTTTTGGTTTTGTTATGTATTTGTTTTTAAATTTTATTAAACATAGGTTTTTCATGAAAATTAATTTCTTTGTTCTTCACATGTGGAAAAATAGAAGATTATCAAAAAAAATTGAAAAATATGAGTGCACCAAATATTGAAGTCCTTGATCCAACAAAATTTTTTATTTTTTTGACATATACAAAAAAAGTTAAAGCTATATCGTGTTTGAATTGTAATTAGTTTGACTTTGAAACTTGATTAAGGAAAAATATTCAATAAAAACTATCTAACCAAGTGGAAGCACTAGATATCAGAGTTACAAATCTAAATTTGAAAGAATTATAATTTTATCCTTCATGGAAAAAGGTTATGCTATATATGCGCCACTTTTTTAAAAATGTTGTTTTTTGAAAAAATCAATTTTCGTGGGAGATGGAAAAAGAAGTGTAATTTGATTCCAAAAATTTTGAAAAAAATATTTTTAGAATCTACAAACAAAATTTGATGAGACTCTAGTTTGCACCATCTTCAAATTTCTCACGGTTTAGCAGCTATAGGTGCCCAAATGTGAAGATTTAGTTAAAAATAATAATTTTAGTGTCCAGTTTGGCCAAAAATTGTAAACCACTATTATGGGATCACCCTATTGCCTCAAAACAACCATCCATATTCCTCCTTCATCTACTCCATCCATTTTGGGTCCTTACATCCCTCCATCCACCATATCCCATCCTTCATCTACTCCATCCATCTTGGGTTATTATGCGTCTGCTTTGGGTCTGTATATCCCAAAATCACCTCCTCCATCTCATCCTTTCATCCATCCAACACCTATCCATGTCATCCATCATAAAAATCCCTCTCACATGTCCCCTAATCAAGATCAACAAATGCACATACCTACACATTCTCCATCTACACATAATCCTCATAATCCTACCTCCATCGCTTCACATCATCCATCTCCTCACACCCAGCCCATTGCTGGTAAAAGCCCTTTGGATGCCAAAGCAAAAATGCCTAAATCTAAAGATCCACATGAACCTCAAGCTCCCCATGTCCCCTCTAAATGACATGTTGAAGAAAAGAAAAAGAAAATCCAAAATAAAAATCAACTCCATAGGCCACAAAGGCCCACCAAAGAAAAAATCAAAACCACGTGGATCCTAAAGAAAAATGATGCAATACCTTCAAAAGGAAAATTTGTAACAACATCCAAAGTTGCTAATCCAAAAGCTAACCATACCCCCCTTTTATCTCCTAAGTCTATTTTGGGTCCTTATGTCCCAAAATTCACTATCCCATCTCCTCCATTATTCCCGCATTCTCCATCCATTCATCCTCTTATCTTTTCACATCTACCACCACATGTGCCAATGTTGGTCCTGAACACATCTTCCAACCACACATCCACCCCATCATTCCATCCATACACTTTCCAACATCCCATCCATTATTCTTCATATCTTCCCCATCAAATCCCTCTAATTCATCCTCTTGCATAATTCATTTATTCTAATAAGGTTGTAACAACATCCAACAGTCAGTTCAAACATGGGCTCTTAATACCTCATATAGAACTTGATGGTTGATTCCTTCATCCATATCCTTATCACATGTCTTCCAAATCCACTTATTTGCCTCCCTATCCTTATCGAAAAAGTCAAAAAATCCAAATAAAAATAGTAAAGAGAAATAATTTGTCCAATGGTAAAAACTTGGCAAACAAGCGCCTTGGATAAGTACCATGATGAAAACCTGGAAAACAAGCATCATACGTAAATCCCCATTTGCACTTAGGGGAAGCTTCCTGATATGCATTCCCTCCATCCACTATGGTCCCTGCTATGCACCCATCTTCTTTCTATACATCATTTTCATTCATCCCCTCCATCCTACCTATCTTACACATCCTGCTTGGCATATCTCATTTATCCCAATCCTTCCATCCTCCTTGAGATCTTGATAATGATAGGGGAAAACATATAAACATGCTTTGGACACCTCTTAGCATATATTCCCCTCATCCGCACACTATCCTAATCCTCATTCGCACTCGTTCACACTCATCTACCTTCCTTATCCACCCATCATGCTACCTTCAATCTCTCTTCCTTATCCATGCATCCTATCTTCATCCAACTCACTCTTTTATTTGTCTATCCATCCTTCATGCCTCCTCGCACATGACATATCTAGAGTGGGGGCATCTATCTTCCTTTGTGATATAGTCCTTGGAGACATCATTCATTCCATCAGAGCAATCCCTTCCATTTCCCTATCCTCATCTCCTTATCATTATATCCATCTCCCCATCCTTATCTTTTATCCCTCCAAACAATCCTTTTCCTCCCCCATCCTCTATCCTCATCCCATTTCATAATCCCTGGTCATTGGTATCTAGCTATATGCTACTCCCCATGCAACCCAATGCCCTCTATCTTATCGTCATCACTTCCATTTCTTTTGCACATCTTTTCAATCTCCTATCCTTTCTTATCATTCATCTATCCGTCTTGTCATCCTCTGAATTCATCTTTGTTGATTTGGATAACTATGCCACCCCTGAGCTTTGTATAGTCACCATCCTCCGATCCAATCCAATGGGTCTATCTTGTCTCATCGTCTCAATCCCATCATCTTATCCCCTTATCTAGGGTTATCTCATCATCCTTCATCCATTTTCTATCGCTGGTCTTTTGTCAAACTACGTTGCCCCTGCACTTTCATGTAGGCAAGGTTGATCATTTGATCCACCCCCGGGGTTCCTTTATCGCCTATCATCGGTCTTTCTGATTTGTCTGTCTTCTCTTTTATTGTCTATCATCAATCTTCATTGTCCACTTTTCTCCTTTTCTCCATGCTATCTTTATCATCCATCGAAGTCTCCATCATGGTCTGTCGTCAGCCTTTTATCGAACTACGAGGGCTCTGGGCTTTCACGTAGGCAAGGCTAATCTTTGATCAGCCCTTGAGCCCCTAGGTCACTAGGATGTGTCAGTCTCCTATCTTGTGTCATGTCTCTTGTGTCACGTCATCAAGCTATGCCCTTATCTATCTAGTTCTTAACAAATGCGATCCACTTGTATCATCAGATCCAATTGGTTTTGAATATCTTGCATCATATCAATTTTTTAGCTAGTATCCATCCTCGGTCTCAACAGGATGCATCCTTCCTAACAAACCTCATCAATCACATCCATCCCCTTGATCCTATGGAAAATAAAATTTGAAATTGATTATGATCTTTTGATGCTTTTGGTTTTTCTTTATCATTTGAGCTCCCTATCATCACTTGCCATGGTCACCTTGATCCATCATATCATGGTGTGCTTTAACTAGTCAACATAGGGGTGTATCTTGATCTTTTCTTTGTTTTTGTCTTCTCGATTGTCCCACGTAGTACCCACCGAGATCCCTAAGGTCTTTTGTTATGCTGGGGCATGCTTGTGTGCTTGTGGTTATCCCAATACCTAGCCCGACCAAGGTCATCGCGACTTTGGGGTGTTGGGATATCCTTCTTATTTGATGTGTTTGTTTCATGCATTAGACACTAATCTACCTTGATCCTTTATACCTTGGTGTATCGTGTCTTCTGCTATAGAAAAAATCAATGCTCCTAATGATGGAAAATTGCATTTGGATTTCATTTGGATTGCATTTCATCTCCATCCTCTCATCTATCAAAATCCCCCCCATCCATTCATCCTTCATCACTCTCCCCTCCCAATCTCCTGCCACCTTTTCATCCTTTCTTACCCATCACCTTGCATCCTCTTCCTCATATACCCCTTGTATCATCTCCTCTATTTCGAGAGCACACCTGTGTTCTATGGAACCCACATGTCCTCTTGAGGGGGCATCCTTCATCCCTAATTTTCATCACTTTTTCCCTTCCTAGTCATTCCTTTGAATGACTAGGGCATCTTTCCCAATCTAACCATCTTCTTCTAGGTTCTATATTTTAATATTCTTTGAAATGATGCTACTTCGTAACACCATCTCAAAGAGGGGAAAAATGTAGACACCTAAAATTGGACACTTAATTTATCCAAATTTATACCCTTTCATCTAAACATCCCCTTATTTGCATTAATTAAGTAATATCACTATTATTTAATTAATACCTCTAAAGTTCTAATCCCTAAGGTATCTAGTTAAATAGTTAAATACCTTCCCCATTTGATCAAATGAATTAAATAAATATGCCATTTATTTAATTCCCTTCATGTCACATCCCTTTTTTAATCTTAATTATTTTCCTAATCTCATCATTAGGGATGTGCACATGCCTAATCCTTGATTAGAATGTGTCACATCCTCCAACTTTTGCAAGTTGGGCTCTAATCTCTCTTAGCCACCTAACCCTCCTCTAATCCTTCATTAACTAGCCTAATCAACCTCTCAAAAAAAATTTAATTCATTTTATCCTTCCAAGGAATATTAAATTCATTTTTCTCTCCCCCATGTGATCTTTGACTTGTCACATCAAGTCACATGTAAAATCTAACCCTCTTCTAATATGTCATTAATTTGTCTAATCAAGTACTTGGACAACTTAATTAGGTCAACCTAATCCCCATGTCATTTATGGAATGTGTCATAAGTCAACCCTATTAAATACTTTCTCCTTTTGGAGAAGGCACTCCATTTCTTATGTGAATTTTTAATTCACATTTAATCCTCCAATGCATTCCTTGGAATTTAAAATTCATTTTCTCATCCCCATATGGATATTTGAGGAATTTTTAATTCCCCACATGTCCTATCACCCACATGGGGACAAGGACCTCCTTTATGAGGAGGTCTTGTCCAATCCCAAGGTACTATCACTAACTCATTTGACTGCAAAATCTGGCGAAACTGTCTGACGAAATATGTATAATTTGATGTATCGTCAGGTGCTTGTAAAATTTGATGTGTAATTTTCAATTTTTTGAAATTTTATCCCTGACGTTCGTCAAAATTTTGATGAACTTGGGGTTCATCAAAATGTCAGCTATCATTTTCGTCGAATTTTTGACAAACATGAAAAATAGAAAAAAAATCAAATTGTGGCCGACAAAAGAAAAGTGAGTTCGCGCCTGATATATTGCGACAGTTTTTTTCTCTACTTGAGACAGTTTGTGGAGAACTAAGGACGATTTTCTTGGGAAAAGAGAGAAAAAAATCAAGAAGATATTGCCAGGTTGAGGGTAGTCATTGTCTTTTTGCAGAATTTAGTTGTGAAGTTAGATTTGTAGTTCCAAATTAGAAAATCATATTTCATTTTTAGAGGTTTAGGGTTTTCAGAATTTCATGTCTAGATTTTGTTGTGTGGAATCACCATAAGATTACAACCAAGGAACAATTTTTTTTACTATAATTATGTGATCCATAACTCTATTGGTCATGTGGCACAATTGTGCTATAACAAATGCATGATGCATTCATGTGTGACCCAATTTTAATGTGGCTATGTTGTGATATAAATGGAAGCACTCATATAATGTAGTTAATTCAGGTTGTATAATGTAGGTGTCAATCATCATTGGGTGCATTCAAATCGTCTCAAATTTAACAGGTTAGGATGTAATTATAGCATGATCGAAGAGTGATTACCTCTTGCTACAATAAAGAGCCTATAAATTTGGTTGATATGCAGAGTGGTTGTGTTATATCAATTATGTAGTGCATTCAAGCACAACCCATGTTTAATGGGCTATTTTAGAGAGTGATCAAGATTTTCTAAACCTTATGAATGATACTTGACATATATTTGCATAATTTCAAATTCCTTCAGAGGATTTTGAAGTATCAATGTATCCTATATAGGGTTTAGAATGAGTTATTTTAATTAAATAAATAAATAAATGATGTATTTCCCTGTAATTAGATAATGTGGAGATCTCTTAAATTTTCCCCAGCACACTATCCTCTTTGGCATTGTATTCATTACTCCAGCTACTAGGGTTTTGCATGTGAGATCTTTAATATCTTCATGATTGTGGATTTTAAATAAATCTCAGTCTTTGTTTTAATCCTTTTCATGGTAACCCTTGAGTTCCATAATCCACCTTCAATCTCTTCTAAGAACGTTATCTTAAGCTAGATTGCATAGTATGCATATAAAACAAGTCATTCATACCTACCATTGTTCCAAACCACCACTCACTACCTTGCTTAAAATGTTGCCTCCATAAGCACAATAGCATGTTTTAAAATCATGGTTGCTAGTGATTGACCCTTAAGGTCGCCGCTTTCATCATGAAGATACAATGTGATATTTGTCTTCAAACTCAAGGCATTATGCAAGATAACATTATAAATTTTTTGTTGTGTATGATTTGATTTTCTTGCACATTTATTGCTTTGCTAACTTCCTTTAAGACTGGGTATTGCACCCTTAGCTGCAATCTCAAACAACTCACTCACTATCACTTGAAGATTTCTTTCATAATCATCCTTCTATAAAATCAAACTATGCCCTATAGACTACCTACTTACTACAGGGGACTCATTGTTTTATGGTATTGTAGTTCTTATGATCCTTAAACCTTATTGACACTACTTCACAGTCCACAAAGTATTATTCACTATTCTCCCATCTTTGATGAGTCTCAAAATAGTGCTCAAAAATGCAATCCACTACCTCCATTATACATTAATGGCTAAGAAGAAAAATTGAACCTATGATTACCACTGTTAATTCATTTGGAAAGTCATTCCCTGATTGCATTTTCCTTGTCTAACACTACCAAAAGTATTTGAAAAACTCTTAAGGTCAACAAGGGGGTAAAGAAACTCACTGTTAAAATATCCACTTTACTATGCAAGGTTTGAGCTTTATTATCTTGTCACTGTTCAGCCTGTTTTTGATTGTCACATCTCAAGTGACTGTCATTCTTCTTATCATAGATTGCATTTAAAAATGTCACTAAGCTACATAGTGTGCTTGTTATTGGCTACAATCTTTAGATTGCAAATTTTTTTTATTACCTACAATGTCTCAATTTTTCTAGTATTGCAACCTCACTAATCCGCTATAGTTATTGTTTATGTTTCTACAGAGGCCGAGGGTTTGTACCCTAATCATGCTCTTACCAATGCTTTTGTTATTTTTATTAGGGCTCTCTCAATGTTGAGGGCCCTAGGGATAAGCTCATCATAAGAAGTGACACATTGCATCTTTAACTAAAAGGATAAATCCGTATTGGCATTAGTAATGATGATTCTGACTTGTTGCTCCTTAGGAATGGGTCACTTGCTCTTACTAGCTCGTTACCTCCATCGTTGTAGGAATTTTGTGATCAAGTTCAATATTATGATTTTAGGAGTCTTAACAGTTGGAAATCATAGTAAAATAAAAATTTAATAAGTTTTGGAATTATCATTTTAAAGTTTTTTTTTGAGTCATTAACTTCAGACTATCTTCTCTTTTACATGGGTGGTTGCATGCCAAATTTTTTTGGTGTAAAATATCAAAATTATTAGATTATGTTACCTTTCTATGAATAAAAATTATTGGAGTGTGAGTTTGATATTTTTTGAAGATCTAAATAGTCAAGCTTGGTAAAAAAAAATCATGTCAGATAATATTAGTCTAGAACAAAATGAAGAGACACTTGATAGACTGTGGGCTAGATTGAAAAGAAAGGGTGATGGGAAATGTTATTGTCCTTGCAATAGTTGCAAGGGCTTAAGGACAAGATGAATTTTAATCACAACAGCTGAGAAACATTGTAGGAAGCATGGTCACGTTGAAGAGGGGCATGATTATCATCCATTGGTAAGTTGTTCATTATATGTGTTTATATTGATTGAATTTATAAATGTTTATATCATTTTAACATTTTATATATATATATAATCACTTGATCATGATCATGTTTTATTTGTTTCTATCATTATTATAAAGGTGGGGTGCCCTAGGGTAGATGATATGGATTATCACAGCCCGAAGAATGTGGTTTTGCAAACGGACAAACATGGAGTTGTGAATATCGAAGATGAAGTTAATGAATCTATGGAAGAAGATGATCATGTGTGAGAAAACACAGTTGAAGATGATGGTATGAATACATTGATCCATGACACATTTAGTGGCAGAGCTAATCATAATGATCAAGATGACTTTGATGATGTTCATGATTTACCTGTACTTGAGAAGGAATACGAGCCCCTTTATGAAGGCTTCCAAACAACTCTTCTATATGTTGTATTGTTGTTGTTGAACTTGAAGGTTATGAATGGTTTATCAAACATAGAAATCTCACAAATGTTAAGGTATGTCATATATGTCATCTTTTTTCATCTATTTTAATTGTTGTTAGTTCATCAGTAGTAAATAAAAGATGAATTATGTACCATTAATATTCTTTATATGAACAAATTTTTTTTTTTGTAGATTGATTGGTGAATTTTTTTACCACCATCAAATATTTTGCCTCGCGCATACCAAGATTTATGTGCCATTATGAAAGATATTAGAATGGGGTATCAAGCAATAAATGAATATCCCAATGATCATATTATATATCATAAACAGTAAGAATTTGCAACAGAATACCCAGAATGTCATATCAATAGATATCAAATAGATCAACTAACAAAAAAAGGTGTCTCGCAAGGTTCTTCGTTATATTCCCATTATTCCACGTATGCAACGATTATTTAGGTGCAAAATCTTAGCGCGATTTATGGATTACCATGCACAGAATAAAAGTGGAGATGACATTCTTTGAATGCCTATGGATGGTTCTGCATTTGGGAACATGGAGGAAAAATGGCCACACTTTAAAGAAGAACCTCGTAATCTCAGGCTTTCATTGGGAGCGGACGGTGTCAATCCATTTGGAGAGCTGAGATCTATTTACTCAGTGTGGCCTATTTTTGTTATCAACAATAACATTCCTCCATGGATGCCAATAAAGAGGGAGCACATAATGTTGTCAATGATTGTTCCAGGTATTTGTTTACATCAATTTTCTTTAACGTAGTAGCATCTCATTTGTCTTATTTGTTGCATAATGACTTATATTTTTTTATTCAATAGTCATGTACATTAATTTATATATATTGCAGTAAAATGGTTATAATAATTATGTAATGTTTATGTTCATTCAACTAGGTAAGTACCAAGTTAAAGATATGAATGTATATATCGAGCCTCTTATCAACGAGTTACTAAAGTTATGGAATGACGTCACTATGTATGACATCTCTAGACCAATAGGACAAAGACATTTCAATTCCATGCAATGCTTGTATAATTCATGATGCCCCAAGGCTAACACATTTTTGTGGTATGTTATAACGTTCGACTACACTTTAACAATATTTAATTTGATGAAGTAGATATCATGCATTTTTTTAAAATAATCTATTCATTATATATAATTAAAAAAATTGACATATTTAATTCAATTATATATGATCTTGCATGTCCAATTTGTGGTCCAAAGATGAAATCTCGTCATTCAACAAGTTTAGGAAAACAAGTGTTTGATGAGTATAGGCACTTCCTCCATAGAAATCATAAGTATCGAACTACTGACTATTTAGGTGCAAAAGCTTAGCGCAAGTGATGGATTACCATGCACGGAATAGAAGTAGAGATGACATTCTTGAATGCCTGCAGATGGTTCTTCATTTAGAGACATGGAGGAAAAATGGCCACACTTTACAGAAGAACCTCATAATCTCAAGCTTTCATTAGGAGTGGACAGTGTCAATCCATTTGGAGAGCTGAGATCTATTTACTCAGTGTGGCTTGTTTTTTTTATCAACAATAACATTCCTCCATGGATGTCAATAAAGAGGGAGCACATAATGTTGTCAATGATTGTTCTAGGTATTTGTTTACATCAATTTTCTTTAACGTAGTAGCATCTCATTTGTCTTATTTGTTGCATAATGACTTATATTTTTTTCATTCAATAGTCATGTACATTAATTTATATATATTGCAGTAAAATGGTTATAATAATTATGTAATGTTTATGTTCATTCAACTAGGTAAGTACCAAGTTAAAGATATGAATGTATATATCGAGACTCTTATCGATGAGTTACTAAAGTTGTGGAATGGCGTCACTATGTATGACCTCTCAAGACCAATAGGACAAAGACAATTTCAATTCCATGCAATGCTTGTATGGACAATTCATGATGCCTCAGGGCTAACACATTTTTGTGGTATGTTATAACGTTCGACTACACTCTAACAATATTTAATTTGATGAAGTAGATATCATGCATGTTTTTAAAATAATCTATTCATTATATATAATTATAAAAATTGACATATTTAATCCAATTATATATCATCTTTTAGGTCTTCAAATAAAGGGAAAATTTGCATGTCCAATTTGTGGTCCAAAGATGAAATCTCGTCATTCAACAAGTTTAGGAAAGTGGGTGTTTGATGAGTTTAGGAAATTCCTCCATAGAAATCATAAGTATCAAACTACTGAAAAACATCTTTTCAATGGGAAAGAGGAGACTACATCAAAACCATGAAGAATGACACCGCGCCTATGGAAGTTGGAATATAATAGAATTAATCGTCAAGTTTATACATCAGATCAAATTGTTTATCTATCATATATGATATGTTTTGAATTTATATTTTTATATTGTGTTGTGTTTACTCATGTTGGAATTGACAATGATTGTCGTTAATTTGTTTAACTTATATGCTTCATGAAGGTCCTCAAGGCATTAATTGTCGTCTTCCACAGGGAGTGAAAAATTATCCTAGACAATTTAGTAGGTTGCCCTACTATGAGTAGCTACAAATTGTGCATTTGTTTGATACAAATGCATATCAGAAAGAATATAATAGAAACGTTATGAAAAATATTGGATGGAAGGCATGACAAAGAATTTTTAAAAAAAATTTGTAGTGACATTTAGGAAGCCAATCATGTAATGAAAAATGCCATTCAATTAAATAGCGATGGAGACCAAATTAATATAAGTTCCCTTCCTTGGTTATTAATAGAGCAACAAAGCAATGCTATAAAAGAAGTCATACAAAAAAATTGATTTCCCACAGAATTTACTGCGAACATAAACAATATAATAATAAAGAAAGGTGAATTTGGGTCAGGGATGAAAATGCATGATTGGCATACCTTCATTAAGGTAATTATTCTGGTATATTATATACACTTGTATAATGCATGTAATTTTTAGTGTATTGTGTTTACTACTTTTGAAAAAATAATGAAAACATCATTTTATAATTATTGCAGTTCGTTCTACCTCTATCTCTCCCAGAAAATTTTGACAACAATGTTAATCAAGTTATATATGATCTTTGAAAATACATGAGGTAAGTAGCTATATTTGTTCAATTCGTTCTATACATCTTATAATTTCTATTTGTTTTAATCGTTATGTAATATACTGTATATTTTTGTTAAATCTCATTAATATATTTGTGCCTTGAATCACTTGTAGATGGTTGTCATCTAAAGAAATTCATAAAGAAACTATAAATTATTGGAAGAGAAAAATTCCTCATCTAATGTGTGAAATGCAAAAGTGTCTACCTTCAACATTTTTCAATTCACAAAAACACTACCTCATACACCAAGTTGAGGAAATTGAATTGTGTGGACCTATACACACAAGGTCAATGTGGATGGTTGAGAGGCACCTGAAATTTTTGAAGGCTTTGGTTAGACAAAGAGCACATCCTGAGGGTTCTATGGTGGAGGGATATATGGTATACCAGACCATGGTGTACATTAGTGAATATCTTGCTAAGTTTGTAGCAAAGATCCATGTAGATCCCATTTGGGATCCCAACTCTATTAAAAAATTCGAAGGGGAGTACCTGATGGGAAAAGTTAGATTGAGGAAAGTGAGAGGTAATTATAAGATGGTCATGGAGATTAATTGGAATACATTTTATATATAGTTTTTATGTATATTGTACTTATTTAATTTTTAATCTTCAATATATATCAATTATAAATTAAGGTCATATAATGTGGTATTTAACTAATTATACGTCGTTTGTGAATTTCAATTTTTTTTATACAATTGGTCAAGAGTGGGATGCACTACATTTGTATGTCGCCAAAAATCTTGATTGGATGATGGTATGGATTGAACGATGTCAACAATCTGTTCACGCATTAACATGGGAAGGTGTGGCTTCATTAGTTAAAGAAGCTCATTGTAATGGAGATTCCAATGTTACACAAAGGGAAATTGATTTAACATATGGTTTAAGAGATAAACAGGTACATAAAAATATATTAATCACCCATATTATTTAATTATTTTCAAGTATATTGATGTATATATATCTTGAGATTTTTTTCTTTGCATACATTCGGCCAAGAATAAATATGTTTATCAACTAACGATATTGCAATAATTTTTTTGCAGGTGAAACACCACAAGGTTATGTGGTGCAATGGTCATAAATTTTGAATCAAAATGTTGGATGACATGAAGAAAACTTGTGATTCTACAATAACTCCAGTCTTTCAGGTGACATGTTTCATCTAGAAGCGACATACATCCAGAAGTCTCAGAAAATCAATACTATGGGATTTTGGATGATATACTTGAGTGTGACTTTAAGTCCTTCAGATTAATTATGTTCATCATCCTATGGTACAGGCTATGTTTGAATGAAAATGGTTTTGAGAGAACTGTTATTGAACACGATAATGAATTTACCATGGTTAATACAAGGTTGATCGAATGAGCTGGAAATGAGCCCTAAGTTCTTCCAAGCCAATGTGAGCAGGTATTTTACTTAGAGGTTCTAGGTAAACTGGGTTGGTCATTTGTTGTTAGACATGATCCAAGAGGAAGTTCGGTAAAGTATAATGTGGTGGAAGAAAAAGATACCAAAGAACTAGAAGATGATGTAGATGATGATCGATCAGCAGTTGTTGATGTCCTAATGAAGATGTCGAAGAGGAGGAACTAGATCATGATGATGTAGGAGTTAATGTTCATGAAGATGATATCTGTGTGGATGATGACATTATCTAAATTGATATCGATGATGATGATGATGATATGACCAATCCTTACAATGAATCTGGATCGGATGATAGATAAAGAGTTGGATGAAGAAGAAGATCAATGACATTGAAATGTATAAGTTATGCAATTATATTATCTATTTGATATTAATTTCTTGATAGAATTATATTTGACTTATGTGGTTACATAATTAATTCACGATGTTTTTAATTTTTATGCCATTACATAATTAATTTAATGATGTACTTTTTAATTTTTGAAAGGTCAAAAAATTAAAACATTTTAATAGTGATGTTAACAACCTTGAAATTAGTATGTTTTATGTTTCATGTGATCATAAAAGATTAAAAATTTAGTTTTAGAGGTGGTTGTTTAGTGGTTGACGTGTATGTTGGTTCTTTTTACAATGTAACGAGGTTTTTATTCTAATCTACCTATGGAATTGCCAATTCCAATCAAAGGCAGCTCGAAGGACCTGGACCAACTGACGAGGAATTTAAAAGCCTCCTACACTTTGGGCTCTGCAAGACCTAAGAGGGTGATCCCTTAATGTTTTTACAACCTCTACACTATTATTATAAACAACATTAACAATAGCAGATGATTTCACTTAATAGCTCAACACGATAAGATAATATCAACTAGAATTGGTTGTTCATAGACAATATCAACTATCTGGAGCATGAAATAACTATACACAATCCATTGTATAAGATAGTCAATGATTTTCAATTTGTAGCAAGCTCTAGGAAAAGAAAAACAAATATTGAACTACACTAATAATTACAACTTAGATCAGTGCCATGTATCCATTGCAGGAGTCAAATTCATAAGCATCTAGAGGTTTATAACAGATTTAATACATCACATATAAGATCCCTGACAATATTGCATTACAATTCCATTAGTATGCATTCTAGCCCAGGACTACTTATGAAATCCTTATACAACACATATCTGCCTATAATTCCATTCAAGCATTTTAATTAATTCCTTGAATTAAAGCTAAAATAGAATCATACACACCACAGCAGTGAGATGGATAAAACAACCTTTAGTTATTTAATTCAAAGTTCAGATATGCATGTACAATGGAGAGACATGAGTTCGAATTTTCATTTCAACTTAAATTCCAGTACTGTTATACAACATTAAATCTCTATGAACTCAAAACCTGTTACAAAATGACTCAAAACCTAAATTGCATTTCTCTAAAACCATCAGACTTTACAATTCGCTCTGCAACTTCACCTAGGCTTGACAAAAATTATCTAACTTGCTAACTTGTACTTCTGGCCTTGAAATCCTTCTTATAGAAAATGAAGGAGCGAACAAGCACCAGGCCAAAAAGTACACTTGTCACCAGGCAACTAGAGCACCTGGTGATATTCCAAAATTTGTTACAATAGCCACCACCTTCAAAAATATTCTTATTCATCATATCAGCTGAGGAATGTTGATGCAAAAAACCACAAGAAAACTGCACCAAGAAAGCCGTCAACACAAAACTGGAACCGTTGCAACCGCAACATCTGATTTGCCACTTGTTAGTAGTTCACTCATTTTACTCCTCCTCAGTCAAATATTTAGTTACCCAATTCTGGTACTCATCATCAGTCAGCCAGTCAAAATTAAGTACCTCATCCACCTTGGTATTATAAGGTGTGTATTTTACCGCTACCTGATTCGCATCCCTTTCAAAAGATTCCAAAAATGAGCTAGTACTAATGATTTTGTCCATACATCTCACCAACAAATCATAGTCTGAGTCATCACAAATTGAATTGATTTGATTATTGATGGCCTCACTTGCTTGATCCTGCCATTGTTGAAATGGCCTGATTTTTCCCTACTCATCAATTATATCAGGTAACAATGTGTTACCCCAATCATTGAAATTTTTCACCAGCTCCCTAATCTTCCTACTCAAGTCATCTGGTAAGGTCTAAAAACCTTGCAATGATTTTAATAACACATGAGTAGGATTTAATGATTGGGGCCTATTATTTATATCAAACCTTGAGGCCTTATACATGATATCCAAATCACTGGACCTAGGGATCCAATTTTCAATTATTGGTATCACTACTTCTTGATCCTTATCAATATTATTTATTGCTGCTAATAGCAAAGAATATAAAGAATGTATAGATAGTAATTTTCTATCAACCTTTTCATTTAAATGCCTCAAAATAGTAGTAACAATTTCCTTTTGCTTTAAGAGAGATCTCTCCTCACTTTTCTTTAATGATGCCTACAATTCATCAATTTTTTGCAAGAGCTGCTTCTTTGTAGGATCGACATAGCACTCTATTTCTTCTTCAACTTCCTCTAAAGAAAGGGTGAGGACAAGATTCTAATTGGGAGATCCTGGTGTGGAAACAATTGGAGAAGCAGGAGACACTGACCTTGCTGTGGAAGGTAATGTACTAGTTCCTAGATCACTTGATGTCTCCCCAATCTGCTTATACCTAAACCTCTCCACTTCAGTTTGCAACTCAACATTTTTCTACTGCATCTTGTTGTACTCCTCAATCAAAAGGTTATATTTTTCCATTAAGCTCTTCCTTTCAACTTCCTCCCTTTTACTAGTTTTTTGGGCCAATTTGGCCACATTCACAGTCAAATTAGTGGCCTCAGTGGTTAAGGTCTCTAAAGCTCTCTTTATTATCAATCCTCCATTGAAATTTGGATTAATATCAAAAACATCTGGTTTTCTCCCTTGTGGGGCCAATGCCCAAATTTCCAGAGTTTCATATTCCTCACTGAAAGTAGAGTTTTGCAATGCTGCCTTGACCTCTTCTTCAGAATCTTGAAAGGGATTCTTAGAATTCATAATAGCATTAAAGGCTACTGCATTTGCAATGCCTCATTTAGACAGAATTAATACACCAACTTGACTCACCAATTTTTTTCCTTCTTCAGGAGTGATGTTCTTGAATTCTTCCATTAATTCAGCTTTTACCTCCTCATCATTCTCCTGGTCTGACCTGTCAGGCCTTAGTTCTCTTCTCTGCCTACATTTATCTTGATACTCTTCAAACTTCATCCTCCATACCAATTGCAAGAATACAAGATTTTTTACAAATATATTTTCATCTAGAAACTCCTTGCATGCCTCCATTCTTGCATCTTGTACACTTTTACCTTTCATATCTAAATCAAATAAAACTAATTCAGCTGGCCTAGGAGGGGAAGGCATACCAATTTTCATGTCTTGATTAGTAACAATAATCTCATCCATCAGATCCTCCTATGGTTGATCAATTCTTTACCTCTTAGGGCTTGGATCGGATGGTGGTGATGAGGGATTGTCTTCCGATGATGATTCTAAATCAATAATTTAGATTGCCCCAAGCACTTTGATATTTGGACTTGGTTGTGGAGGCACTTTCATAATCTGTTTTCCTTTTCTGTCCACTTCTTCTTCATCACTGCTACTATCCTTTTTCCTCCTGTAAATGGGCCACCTTTCTGTAGGCTGGTATGTTGGCCTTGTTTCAATTGGTCTGGCACCTTGCTCTTGTACACCTAGACTCAATTCTAAATTTACCTTTTCTATCCTCAATGTGCCCATAATTTCCTTGAAGTTTCCCATCAAAAAATTAATTTTCTTATGGTGGGGACTGAACTCCAATAGTGGATCATATTTTGGATCCATTTGTGCACAACATCTAGTAGCTTACCATAAGCTATCCATTTCTCCTTGTTCAACTCCTGTCTATTCAAATCAAATTCATTTCTAATCAAGTCTTCAGGGAAATTGAACTCATGCACAATTTTTTTAGCTTTTATTCTTTGTCAAAAAGAGTAAAGAAACCCTCAGGATCATGTTGTTGCTTTGGTCCACACCTCAAATGGTAATCATTAAATAAATTATCAAAATGCGTCCAGCCTCCCTTTGAAAATACAAAATCAGACACCATTGTATAATCTGGGAAAAATGTTCCATTACCCCTTCCAGTGAGGTTGTCCTCATGAATACAACCTATCTGCCACATAACTTCTGCAAATCCCACTCTTGGTGGCACATTGTATGGTAGTATATGAGGGGCTCCCTAAAAACCATATACTCTCAAGACAGTGCTGACTGGGTATGGGATAATGTCACCCCAATTATGGTAAACCTTCAATTCTGGCTTCCTCTCCTTTGGCCTGAGGAAATCATGTAATTCCTTAGGGATCCTAGGTATATTCACCATTAATATAGCCCTTAATCTAGAAGCAAAACAATTATCAAATTGCACATAGCTAGTGCTTTCCTTAGTACAAGATAAATTTACAACCCATATTTGTACTAGCAATCTTTCTCCATCAACTGATTGCCTTAATTTCATCCTCTAAAAGAAAAATTCAACATTCTTAAACAAAAACATATGCATTAGCATAGAATACCAAAAGAATTGAGTGTCGGTATCATTTTTTTTTAGCTTTGGTAGCCTTTCATGCATCCTCTCAGCCAAGAAAGAAGCGAAGTCATAGGTCACAGAGAAGTTAGGGTGTTGTATTTGCACCCCCATGAACATATAAGCAATGGGCATTACCGTACCAGGACTAAAACCCAAAATCTGACATAAAGAATAGAAAGTGGCTAGGAAATGGTTTGCAAAACAATTTAATTTGAAAGGTTCCTGGTCACTAGGGCTGATATGAAATTTTGAACCTCCTGCCCTAGCTAGATGAGGTGGAAGCAACCTTGCTCTAAAAAGAGATTTCAGCTTTGCATACTCCTGCTTCATTTCCTCAAGGTTGATAGGAACCAAGTCTTCACTCTATTCACTCAAGTCAAAAATATGTTGGACCTCTTCTTTGTTAATGCTCAATAGAACCTTTCCATCATTGTCGTTGATTATTCATGTAACAGGGTCATATCTTGCAACCACTACCCTAAGCAGGTCTACATCAAGGAATACATTTGGTACCACCAGCTTCCCCATATCATACATCCATCTATTTGAAAAAGGTGAGGCAAATTCCTCTATCTGTACTAGAATTTGAACAATTCCAAACCAGTGAGGGGAACCCTAGCATCGGCAATGTTGGAGTAATTATACACTAACCCTTCCCCCAAGATTTTCCCTCGCATTAGGACCAATCCCTTCTTCCTATCATTCGTTGACAAGGGAAATTGATCCAAGAAATCATCATACAAGTTTCATTTCAAATATTCAGTATGGCCAGAATGTTGCTTGTGTGGTGCCATCTAGGACAAACTAGGGCTTCTTTACAATTTTATAATTCAGATAGCTAGGACTAACTAGAGATAGAAAATTATAGGACAAAACACTACAATTTCTCACAACTATAATTAGACTATAGCCCTAACACATTCATCAACAAGCTCATAGCTCATCCAGCTAATCCTTTCCCAAATTCAAATGCAAAATGACTGGGAGGCACAGAAAATAAACTCACGGCTTTGTTCCTAGAACTCCCAAATTCTGGCTGTAGAAACTCGCAATTATACCTTCGGCTCTGAAACTACTTCGTGAAATAGTTGAATGCTTTGTGATACAAACCAAGTAGGAAAATTGATTTTATTGTCAATAAAATCATGCCAGCAAGTGTCTCATCTGCCATTAAAGCTCAATTTCGCATTGCACGAATGACTCCAACCATATTTGATGCAGATTTAAATTCAAGCTATCGATTCTTCAGCTTGATCAAACCATCAATGACCACATTCAAAACAAGTTGACACAATTTCCAACACAACAATAAGGGGCCCACCTTACCATACACTATGAAGGAATTCCACATGGCAGTTGCCCATGATATCACAATCCTTAAACTTTTGATCACGCGATAGTGGGCAACCATTGATCCTGAGCATCAATGATCTCATTCCTTTAACATAGTCGCCAACCATGTCATTAACCTTTGAGCAACTTTTCCAGCGAGATTATAACATATCCATCAATTTAGAACATGTGCATCTCGAGAACACTTTAGTAATCCGCCCCTTAATACATTTAAAGCCGGCTAGTGTTTCCTTTACTCTTTAGGCTTCATCGAATGAGACACGTGGTGCCCACCCATGATTTTGCAATCAACCCAAGCACCATCGCGAGATGGTAGGGAACAGCTCAATCAAATGGCAGTTGGTCAGAGATAGCACAAATTTGATCCCCTGGATAGGACACATGGTGCCCACCCGTGATTTCGTAATCCTTCAATTCCCGATCACAAGATGGTGGGCACCATTGATATCTGTAGGAAATAGATCAATGACAGCACTAAATCAACCCTTGCAAAATAAAACATTCATTAAAAGGAGAAGTGGGCATTACTAGGCGGATGACAAACAACATAAGTTGTTTTAAAAATGATGAAGCACGAGGTTATCCAAGACTTAGGGAAAAATAAAACCCAGTGGAGGAGATAAAATTAAAACAAAGGGGCTTGGCATAGGTGAGCGGATAAGACATAAGTCATTTTAAAACCCTTCAAAAAGGTAACAGCGAAAAAGATCCAACCCAGGTGTAAAGTAAACATAAGGGTTTTATATATAGGAAAAGCTAAAACCCCAACCTAAGGAATTTTCCAACACCATGAAAGACCAGAGACATAAGGCAGGGCAATTTCATCTCCCAGAAGGACATGTGGTGCTCGCCCGCGATATCGCAATTGGTAAAAATACTACAGCTTTCGATCATGCGATGGCGGGAAACCATTGATATCCGAAGGAAATTTGATCAACGGTAGCGCGAATTCGATCCCTTCTGCAAAATAAAACATTCATTAAAAAGGACGAGGGCACATCACTAGGCCAACGGTAAACAATGACATAAGTTTTTTTTTAAAAGATGAAACACGGGGCCAATCGAGACTTAGGAAATAAAACCCTACGGAGGAAATAAAGTATTAAAATCAAAGTTGGGTTTTAATTTTAATCCGGTTACGTAAGCCTAAGCCATTAACCCCAGTGGTCATGTCACTGATGACTTAGCCAAAGCCTTTCATTAAATACTAACCGTGCAATGTGTAGGTTTTTCAGATTCGAAGATATGGGAGAAGATCTTGATCATACCCCGCCAACTTGCAGACCTAAGGTGTCAACCTGTTATTTGGCGCAAGGTTAGAAAAAGGTAGATGTGTGTCCTATATGGAATGTGGGGCCCAATCTCCAATATTGAGCTCATAACCCATGGTTTAGATCAACAGCCAAGATCAAAAGCTAATGTAAATCTTTGTTGTTCCCTGCTAGCTTGTAGGAGGAAGATGAAGGTTGGTTAAAAGCCGCGAGGTCAATGAGATTGTGATGCATAGCTCCAGCCGTTTAGTTTGCAAAGTGCATAGGACCTGCCGACATGGTAATTGGTTTCTGAGATGGATTAATGTTATTGGTCATGAAGAAGGTGAACGATGCTTCATTGGATGTCAAACCAAGTTAGCCCAAGAGAAACCGTTTGATCTACCAATTCTTCAAGAAATCAGTGGGAAGTATTCAAAGTTGGAAAATGGCACATGGTGGTCATTTTATCGTACAAATGGTGAAGCATTAATGAACTATTCCTTGCTTGTGTAGTCACGTCAATCTTAATCTATGTGAAGATGTTGTTGTTGGAAATCATGAAGGGTGATCTTTGGATTCTCATGCAGCTCAAGTTAAATGGTGGCAGTACATACGCCGCCAAATTGCCATGTTTGCACATGCATTTTTACTAAGCATTGATGAAGGTTGCCATTACCTCGCACAATAAATACAAGAGGAATTAATTACTAATAGTGTCATTCTTGTAGTAGTTAGAGCACTTTGTGGGTTGAGTCTAATCAAGTTTGAGTGCTTGTGTGACAAGAGAAAATGAGTAAGTCAGTAAGGAGGTATGTTCGTTTGAGCTCACAAAAGCTCAATCCTCCTATTCAAGAAGGCGCTTTGGTTGACAAGCCCAGGCTTGTGCCCACTAGATGCAGTAGAAGGTTGTAATTCCAGGACGTTGCTGCTCAACTGGTAGATGAAAAAGGCAAGCAGTCGGTGTGCTCTATTACTAGTGTTAGTAGGAAAATAAGGTATGGGAATGGCTCCTCTAAATTCTAACACTCACCCATTGACCTTACGAGCAACACTTCTGATGATGTAACCAAGACCGACTCTGACTACTGTTAGTATTTACCTCACTTCAATCATGGTCTACCCTCTTATGAGGAAGTGATATATGTGGTGCCATTGGCTGTTAAAACCCCAAGAAGATGGACTAGAACTGTATTGGGCAAGGACAAGAAAGAGGAGGAGGCTGAGGGTCTACCGTATTGGGAAACAACTAGAAGCAGGCGTGTATATTGGAGTCTGAGTGTTGGTAAGGGCAAGGTGGCAGGTAAATAAGAAGTTGTTGTGGTGCCTTCGTGGCAATTTGCTTGCCTGGTTTTTTTGCATGGATAGCGACAAGGGGGATTTTGATGACAATTTGTGTTCCCTTTTATGATGGTAGTTACAACTTTAGCTTTCCCCAGTTCATGCACTATGTTTTGCACATTCAACATGTGGGAAGTTTTGAAATGAAAGTCAAATGCAATGGAGATTTTGTTCAAATGAAAATTTGTGGTGAAATTAAATTTGAGCCCAAAGCTTGTTGCTCCCTTGTCATATAAAAGGGAATTCAAGGCTCATTTGTAGGGAGAGAACTAATGAAAGCTCTAGCTAGGTTTTGAGTAGAATATATGGATAGAAAGATATATGTCCTCTGATGAGGAAGTGATATCTATGGTGCCATTTGCTATAATAGAATAGATAGCCTGTTTTGAGTTTTGGATGAATATATGCAAATTATCTCAAATTGTATGCAGATATGACTTGTAAGCATGAATAAACATATAATTATAATATATTTTCTCTCCTTATGTGGATTTGAGTGAACTTTGAATGAAATGTTAATGATGTTGTCATTCTTTTTTTGAGAATTTGTTCAATTGTGTGTCTATGTTTTTTCTTTGATTCAAGAAAATCAATTAAATTCTTAAATGGAGTCATAAGTTTACAATTATTTACAAAGGATTTGATAAGTAGTAATATATCAGAGAATTGAACTCCATAATGCAAGGTATTATATGAGTAGTCCATTCTATTGAATTCTTGGGTCATTTTTGCTAACGGTAAATGGGTAACTAAATATTTAACTGATGAAGAATAAAATAATAATATGTAAATGGGTCACTCACTCACTCCCTCTATCTCTCTCCCCTTAACCCTAAACCCTAAACCCTTAAACCCTCTACCCTTAACCCTCCCTTCCTTTATCTCTCTCTCTCTCAAGTCTCTCCCTCGTAGCACCACTCCCTCTTTGAGGTCTCTCTCTCACTCACTCACTCACTCACTCTATCTCAAGTCTCTCCCTCCTACCCCTTCTCCCTCTCTTAGGTCTTTCTCTCACTCCTCCTCCCCTCTACCCATAACCCTAAACCCTTAACCCTTAAACCTCTACCTCTCTCTCTCAAGTCTCTCCCTCCTACCCCTCTCTCTCTCTCAGGTCTCTCTCACTCTCTCTATGTCTCTCCCCTCTACCCTTAACCCTAAACCTTAAACCCTTAACCCTTAAACCTAAACCCTCTACCCTCTATATCTCTCCCAGTACTTGTATCATGACCTTGATTCAACCATTTCTCTTCTTTTGTTATGTGTAATAAATACACATAGTCTCCTCATTTTATCTTTATTGGACAACCACCTATCACATATGTGGGTGACCTATCAACTCATGTTCCTATGTGATGTGTGACTCTCCAATAGGGTTATGGTGAGAGGGGCTTGACAACAACTTGAAATGCTTCCTCATTGTTTAAAAGATGCATAATTGAACTTGTTGCATCTATGAAGTCACTTCCTTTATAAATAGATGATGGATCTTCTTAAGAAGATTGAAGGACATATCAACACAATATGTTGCATCTTTTGAATCTGTCCTTTCCTGTCCTATCTTATGTTTCTAGTCTTTTATGGTATTGGTAAAATCCTAAGGTTGGGGTTTTTTCTTTGACTGAATCCCTCTATCTCTCTCCCCTCTATGCATAACCCTAAACCCTTAACCCTTAAACCCTCTATCCTCTACCCTCTCTCTCTCTCTCTCTCTCTCTCTCTCTCTCTCCCTCCTACCACCTCTCCCTCTCTTAGGTCTTTATCTATCTCTCACTCACTCCCTCTATGTGTCTCCCCTCTACCTTAAACGCTAAACCCTAAACCCTTAAATGTAAACCTTAAAACCTTAACCCTTAAACTCTAAACCCTTAAACCCTCTACCCTCAGTGTTTAACCCTCTACCCCTTATCTCTCTCCCACTCCCTTCCTCTTTCCCTCTCTCTCTCAAGTCTCACCCTCTTACCCCTTCTACCTCTCTCACTCACTCTTATCTACCTCCCCTCTACCCTTAACCCTCTACCTTCTACCCTCTACCCTTAACCCTCTACTCTTTATCTATCTCCCACTCCATCCCTCTCTCTCTCACTGAATCCCTCTATCTCTCTCCCCTCTACCCATAACCCTAAACCCTTAACCCTTAAACCCCAAACCCTTTAAACCCTCTACCCTCTACCCTCTCACTCTCAACTCACTCTCTCTATCTCTCTCCCATCTACCCTTAACCCTAAACCAAACCCTTAACCCTTAAACTCTAAACCTTTAAACATAACCCTTAAACTCTAAACCCTTAATATTAGGGTGTATTAAAACATTATAAAAGTATAAATTTTTGGAGTTCTATTAGGAATTGAATGATAAATGACAATGAATGGGAAAATATAAGGCACTTTAATATTTTCAACTAAAAAGTTAGAGTTCAATTAGGATTGGTGTTCACTTAGGGTTAGGTTTAGGGTTCAATTAATGTTCAATTTGGGTTAGGATTGAGGATGAGGTTGGGGTTTAATTAAGGTTATGAATTCAATAAGAGTTCAAATAGGGTCAAGGTTAAGGTTAGGGTTGGGGTTAAGGTTCAATTAGGATGAGAATTAGTGTTAAACCCTTAACCCTTAAAACACGTGCATCTTATAACTACTTTAGTAACCCGTGGCATAATGTATTAAAGACCCATCAAAATATTTATCATTCCTTCAGATTCACCAGATGAGACATGTGGCACTCGCCCGTGATATCGCGATCAACTGGTGGGGTCATCGCAGGATGGCGGGGAATGGCTGATATCACACGACGATTGATCTACAGCCATGTGAACTTGTCCCTCTGCAAAATAAAAACATTTATTAGGGGAGAGGGTCCAGTACACGTGGCGCTTGCCCGTGATATCGCGATCAACTGGTGGGGTCATCACGGGATGGCGGGGAATGACTGAGATCATAGGATGATTGATCTACGGCCATGCCAACTTGTCCCTCTGCAAAATAAAAACATTTATTAGGGGAGAGAGCCTAGTAGTCATGCGGGGTGAAAAATAAAAACATTTATTAGGGGAGAGGGCGCACTCAATCATGATGATAATACCCAGTCTTACCACATATTTATACTATATATTATAAATAAACAGTCCAAATGTAAATAAAGAAAGATATTTATACAATCCAAGAAAATAAGTTAAAATGTATTTAATAAAAAATTATATATCAATTTGTTTTTCTTTTTTAGATGAATTAAGAGTATGATTTAAAATATTTTAATTCAAATAACATAAATGATAAATTGAAGTGGGAAAACTTGAATATTATTTTAAAATTTTGAGGTTTCATATATTTTGTGTGTGAGGATTGATCGAGAATATTCGTACAAATGTTAAAAATATCATAAAAAATAGGCATAGAATGAATGTAGAAATAAAAAAATTATATTTACATATTCATAAAAATAAGATCTAATAAACAAAAAAATATATGCACTAAAACAAAGGAAAAATATCTCAACCCAAATTTAGATAAGAGAGATAATTAGATTATATGATAACCTTTAAGGCTAGGGTTAGGGTTTGATTAGGATTAGTGTTTCTGTTTAGGTTATGATTATTATGAATCTACAATTAGGTTCAATTAGGGCTATGATTAGGAGTTAAGGAATCTCCACAATTAGGGTTCAATTAATGTTCACTTGGGGCTTGAAGCTGATTAGGGTCAGTAAGTGTATTTATAAAATTAATATGTCAAGAATTAATTTTAGATAATACTACAGGATTTTTCATATGGTATTAAATTCAGATTAAAAATTGATAATAGATTTCCTTCCTTCTTTGCATTGTGTTACCATAACATATGGCCTTAAATCCTATTCATATTTTGAGCATTTCTAAACTATACAACACGAGATCCAACAAAAAAAAAATTGTTATGCATTTTTTCCAAGCAAATTCTTAGAATTCTTAATGTGTTACTTAGGTTAATTCTTTATTGCAATAAATAAATACACACTAATATATATATTATGGATTTGAGGGAAAAATACATTAAAATATTTATATATATAGAAAAATTTAAATGCAAGGGATTCAAGTACATACCTTTGCTTTTGTTAATGCTGATGAAGTGCCAAATTTGATGACATGATATGAAAAACTGGAATATCTTTGCTCTATGTGGCACTTGAAATTTTCTACAAAACTATAACTAACTCTATGTAAAATTTGTGACTTTGGACCTATTTTGCATCAATAAATATGAGCTTTGACACATGCCTCCTAATCTAGCATACAATATGTACTTAAATGCTCAAAATAGTTGGTATTGTTGAGATTGGTGGATCTTTGGGAAGGTCCAATGCTTCACCTTTGTATCTCTCCATATAGATAGAGGTAGAGATGAATATAGAATGAGAGAGGAAAATGGATAAAAATGGATAGAGATATAGAGAGAGTTAGATGGAGAAATAAATATATAGAGAGATAGGGAGATAGAGGGGATATATATATATAGAGAGAGAGAGATGGAAAGATAGAGATATATGAGATATAGAGAAAGATAAGCAGAGAAAGACAAATAGAGATAAGAAGGATATACAAACAAAGATAGAGAGAAAAAATAGAGGAGAGATAGATAAAATGGAAGAGAAAGACATATAGATATAGAGATATATGGGAAGATAAAAGGGACAAATAGGTTGAGATACAGAATATAGATAGGGTATAGGAGGAGCAAGAGAGGAGAGATGGGGAGAGATAGGAGAGAGGGAGAAAGGTGAGGATAGGAAGATGGGAAGAGGGAGATATGTAGACAGGGGAGAGAGGGAGAGCGAGAGGGGGAGGCTAATATAGAGAGATAAATAGAGATAGGAAAAAAGATAGCGAGATAGATGCATAGGGAGATATATGTATAGAAGTATATGGATAGAAAGAGATAGATAGATGAGAGAGGGAGATTGGGTAGTATATGGATAGAAAGAGATAAAGAGATGATTGAGAGGGAGATCGAGCAAGAAATAAAGATAAAGATATAGAGTAGAAGAGATGGAGTGAGTAAGATAGAGAGAGGGAGACATTTCTAGAGATAGGAAGTGAGATGGTTGGGTAGAGAGAGGGAGACATTTCTACAAATGGAGGGGGAGGGAGGAATATAGAGGTAGAGATGAATATAGAGCGAGAGAGGAAGAGCGAGACAAATTGATAGAGGTAGAGATGAATATAGAATAAGAGAGGAAGAGGGAGAAAAATCGATAGAGATATAGAGAGAGAGATAATTAGAGAAAGATAAATAAAAATGGAGAGGGAGATATAAATAAGGGGAGAGAGAGA
>VDFB02047230.1:109849678-109862680 GCA_007258455.2 Sequoia sempervirens
CTTGTGCCATTCTTGTGTACTGAGGAAGGAAACCTGTGATGCTGATTCATCAAAGAAAAATCTACAAAATCTTCACATATTCTATTTTCATTTGTTGTTATTGTGATAGAGAAAATTTACTTGCTAGAAAATGAACAACAAACAAGAGAGTGCAAAATAACAACAAAAGACACCCTAAACCTCAATATTAGCCTAGTTGGATTCAATACAAAATAAAGACAACAAAATGGAACTTTTTACCTTGTCTCGAATCGATCCTTTGGTTGGCCCTTCAATCTTTGGTGTTGTATGCTCCTTGGATGGCAAGAGATGCAAATGTGGATTGTAAGATGGATGGAAAATGGATGAAAGTATGAAAAATGGCTAAGTATGGCTCAAGGAAATTTATTGCAAGAGATTGGCTAGCATGAATGATCTCTCCCCAAAATGAGAGAAAAGAGGGGGTATTTATAGAGAATTTGGAATTCTCTAGGGAAATGGATGGTCAAGATTGAGCTACAAAGATCAAGATGTAGGGCTAAGTTGAGTTGAGAACTCACAAGCCCTCACATCTTGACATGTGGCATGTGAAGTGGCTTAAAAAGGATGATGTGTACATGAGGTGGAAATAGGGTACATGACATGGAGGTACTACATACTTTACTGAATTTGACACCATTTTCTAACGGACGTTCGGCGGTCATTCGACAAATCTTTGTCAGAACAACGATGAAATGACGAAAAATATTTTTGTTGCTATTTTTTCATCGCAAGGCCGACGATGAATTAAACGTCAAAATAATGGCGTAGATTCATCGGTCGTCGGCATCATAAAATGGCTCGGATGTTCATTGGAATATCGACGAAAACTTCATGTATCCACCGACAAATTACACCAGAAGTTCATCACCATTTCGACGAAATGGGCAAGGGGTAGCATCGAAACAACACCAAAATTTCATCACCATTTCAACGAAACTAGAAAGGAGTAGCATCGAAACAACTCCAAAAGTTCGTCGCCATTTCGACGAAATGGGCAAGGAGTAGCGTTGAAACAACACCAGAAGTTTGTCGCTATTTCAACGAAATGGGCAAGGAGGAGTGTCGAAACAACACCAAAAGTTCATTGAAATTGTGACGAAATCAGCAAGGAGTTACGATGAAGCCGTCATCACATCTATAGCAACTTCGTCAGGCCTTTTCAGTGATTCGTCAATGGTTTTCGTCGAAATTGCGATGAAACAATGCAATTTTTTTAAAAAAAATATATTCGTTGAAATGTACCATCACGAAGATTGATGACTGATTCAAGGTATAAAGAATCATTTTTCTTCCACCATAGTGAAAAGTTAGCACTTTCTTTCATCTTTGCATATTGGTTTGATGCTTCAAACGATGCATCTCTTATATTGAAAAGTGCATTACCTTATTAAGCTTCTCTTTGTTTCTAGAATAGTTTAATATTCTCTACTTAACAGGGCCAACCACATGATGGTGGAAGCTCATTTCCCCCCCCTTAGATCACTCTCAATTCCCCATACCCAATCATATAACATTAATCATTCATTCATCCATTAATAACATATAACATTCATTCATTCATTAATAACATATAATATTCATTCATTAATTAACATATTCACATTCATTCATTAACATATAATATTCATTCATTAATTAACATATTCACATTCATTCATTAACATATAATATTCATTCTTTCAATTTTTACATATTATCAAAAATATGGTTGTCATGATATGATTACAATCACTTTTTTTTTTGTTTCTTTTTAAAGCTACATAAAAGTGAAGTGGAGTATCATTTTCTAAATCAATATATGTCCCCCTTTAGTTGTTCTTCCCTCTACTTCGTGATCTTGTGTATGCCCTGGTTAATGCGCTCATGATGTGAATGCCCTTTGCAAGGGGTCTGTACCAATAAGAAATAAATGTTAAAGCGATATGTTTTATTATTATTATTTACAAGTATTTCATTAATTAAAATAACATTAGAGTGGTTCTCTTTACCTAATGGGTCCACATCATGTTCCTAAACTTTTGTTATAGACTCATGCTCAACATGTTAAACACCCTCTAAATCCTGATCTGCAGTTGAAACACGAAAGGTTACATTAATTAATACAACAATTGAAATTAAATATGTTTAAGAGAACATGAGAGTGGTCCTCTTTACCTGATGGGGCCACATCATGTTCCTGATCTTCTCTAGCCTGATCATGCTCAACACATTGATCACGCTCTACATGCTCTAAAGTTGAAACATGAAAGGTTACATTATCTAATACACCAATTGCAATTAAATATGTTTAAAATAACTTTAGAGTGGTCCTCTTTACCTGATAAGGCCACATCATGTTCCTGATCTTCTCTAGCCTGATCATGCTTAACATGTTGATCATGCTCTACATGCTTTAAAGTACCAGGATGCACACCATGACCTTCATCTGCACTTTGTGCCCCACCCTCACCAGGCTGCATTCCAATGTCATGTGCAATATTATCATTGCTTGAATGTTTAAAACAAATAGGAATGTAATTACTTTATGGTGGAAATTAATATTGAATAGATTGCACAAGTATTAATTTTAAATAAACTTTATTGATTTTATTTACCTATGTGTCGGATGTAGTGGAAGGTTGTGTTTGCCCAGCCAAGACTCTTAGGTGTTCAACCACGACTCCATAGCCTTCCTAGAAGGAAATATTCAGGTCATCTTCTGTGGGAACTTTTTTGAATTCAGAGCCCTACATTTTTGCACAAGATCATGAATTTTTCTTCTATGGTGTGATAAAACCAAAATTATTTTCAATTTATTATTTGGATACTATATTTCATTTATTGATACTTACAATTTGTGTGGCTAATTTCATATATCCACTAGAGCCAAGTTTGTGACGCCTATGTTTTTCTACTCTTGCCTTTGTTTCCTTCGATGTGTTGGGCAGCCTATGAAAAGTTTGAAATAAATTAGATTATGTAAAAATAAAGAGTAATCAGTATATATATAATTACATTGTTGATAGTATCACATACCTTCCTTGGCCCGGTGGTGTCTTTCCTTTTTTCTTTTCAGCCTTCTCCTTTCCATCCGACACCAGGTCCTTCCACTCCCTCTTTGGAATCATGGGGGGATGCTCGTACTTTTTGTTCTTCTCTAAATGTGACCTATATTGGTCCCTCGCATACTTTAGAAAGGTACCAGCTTTCTGAAGGACCTTGGTTCGATTGAATGTTTTATCACCGAACAACACAACTAAACGGTTAATGAGCTCATCTTTTAAATCTTAATTTTGGGCATTCCATCGTGTACGTATGGTGGGCCCGAAGAGCTCCAATGTAATATCACTTAGATGTTTATAAAAAACATCATTTCCTGCAAAATGATCATGGGATCAATAGTCTAAAAAGAGCGATCAATAAGTAAATTTCAATTGGATTATATATAATAATAATTAAAATATTTTAAAGTACCTAGGACCTTCTCTATCTTTATGGGAACGAAATCCTCAGTCACCACAAGTGTGACCAGAAATGTTCCTGTACTAGTAATACGGGAAGATCTAGGAAATGTTGCTAAAACATCACCAGTACTAGTGGCCTCTCCATCCCCAGGTACATGTCTTGACACATGTTCTAGTATGTGTTTGCTGCGAGAGGGTGCATTAACGGATGCTTGCATGGTATGTTTTTCTGACATTTTAGACGACAATATAGGCATGGATGATGGGGTTAGATGATGCAATGTATGCGTAGGAAGATCAGGATGGACACTTGTACCAACCCTTACTCCTCGGGCAGCACTTGTAGTACCTTGATCATGGCCAGTAGCATCATGAGGAGGCAAATAAACCTGTAAAAACAACACATATTTTAGTTCATGACATAAAAGAGTACAAAATATAAAACCATGAATGAACTTATGTTATAATTAAAGACCTCATGACAACTTACTTGCAAGTTTTGTAATCTCTTAGTCAATATTTTAACCCTCTCTCTTATCTCATCTGTTTGAGGCACTATGAACTTCCACTTAACCATTTCTTGATTGCATTTTTTTTTAGGGTTTGCTGAATAAGCAATGTCATCATCACAAAATATTGATTGCACCTCACTATGGATGCTCTCCTCTACTGCCGGTGCCTTTCCCCGATCAGTCGACTGCAACAAGAATATTAAAAACATTATCAAAATTAACCCAAAAAACTTATGAAAAATAATAATAATAAAATATTTTGCCCGTATCTAATTTGTACAATTACAATGAGGTAAACCTGTCGGGTAGAAGTGCCTAAAGATACATTGCGATCTATGCTCTGGGCCAGAGCCTTTTCCATACGATCAATGTCCCCTTGTGATAGAAATTAAATATAAAAAAATTTACCAAAATGAAACCAATAGACTTATGAAAAAAAACATAAGAATAAAATGGTATATTGGAGTCATTAATTGGAGGTTGGGTAAAATGGTACATAGTATGTACCACCCCCATAGTAACTGTGCTTGTAACTAAGTGATTCAAATTGTAATCGATTAGCAACTCTTCCCCTGCAGTTTTTTATTTTATCGCACATACGAATACACGGTTTCCCTCGTGCGCCTCGAATATGCAATTGGGTTGCTTATTTGTTGACCCAGGTCATGTACTATTTATAAACCCTACAATATTCCTTGATGCTTTTGGCCTTCTGTCAATGTACATAGCCACTCCCTTTATTTTGATCCTTATCTTTTAGTTGTATATAATTTCAGCGACCTTTGTAGACTACACATGCGCCGTGTATATGGTGATTGCATCAATCTTTATGTATAACCCGAGTCCAATATACTCCATCAATTCATTAACTTTTTGTAGCAGACCTTTTATGCGATCCATGCAAAATAGGCCCAAACCATGTAATGACGATGGTGCTATGCAATATATCCTCTCATTGACACAAAAATCAGTGTTTATTGGAGGAAGTTCCTTGGGTACCCATTGTTTTCATAGATTTTTGTACCTCAAGGAAACCTCGACATCACCTATGCTCTCATCATCATAATAACATGACCCCCCTTCAGTAAGAAAAAATTCCATGCGTTTACAAAATTTTCTTCTAATCTTTTAACCTCTAGTTGATCTCCCTCTTTTAGACATACTACATGTCTCACTTTCCTCTTCTCTTCCTGAATTTCTCTCGCTCGAGGAAGAAAAATCTGAAAAATACCTATTTGGTGGTACCTGCACTCATAAGGATGTTAGATGAAGTTTTTTCATGGTGATGTGATCCCAAGGTGATATTATGATTAATCTATCATCTCATCACTAGAATTTCATAGGTTATAAGGTAATCAAGTCTTGATAGATTGCAAGCTATATTTACTACCATCCAAATGTGTCCATCACAAATCAAATCTACTTAACGTTTTAACTCCCAAACTTTGTAACAAGTGTTAAATGTGACTATGGTCCACTAGTTACACAACCAAGGCCTTAAATGTATTCTCTAATTTTAATCAAAGGACTTTTTCTCTTCATTCAATAAATAAACTTGAAAGGAAACACCACCAAGTGGTTTATTGGACACCTACATGACTAAAAAATAGCAGCAAATTTACATTTAATTTCGATATGTCTAAGTGGTTAGCGGGGAGGGAGTGTGTACTAGGCACAGTTAAAGTCATCATAAGTTTACGCTTTGGCAATAATTTTTTTTTTAAATCATATTAAATCTTCCTATATCTAATTACTAGGAGATTTTTGGTATGTTTTAAGGCAGGATGATTGATGAAAGAGCCCAAAGACTAGCCTTTCTCCATGGTATCCAGGTACACATAGCAGCAGTCTTCTCTTATACGGTTGGACATGATTTAGAGAACTTAGCTAGGAATTATTCATTTAACCTAAGGTTTTCTCATAATGCCATCATTGGAAAAGTATGATCAAATTCTTCTATTATGAAGAATTGGTCTATGTGCCTCTAGTAATCACTATAAATGTTTGTAGGATAAAATGACTAATTGCATTAGGTATGAGAGAATCAACTTTGAGTTCTTCAAAGATTATATTCCTCTATTCATAATTTTTAAGGGTTGTGTGTGGAGGAGGTTATGACTACCAAGAAGGGAGGAGACCTTTCCTTGTATTCTTTTATAATTTTCATTAGTCTTATTTATTTTACACTTAAGTTACAAATACACATACATATGCATTCCTACTTTGTTTTCATTTTATTTTCTCATGTAGTTTAATAGTTTGATCGTTTAAACTTAGTATATGTGTTGAAGACTTTAGAATTTCAATTACATTAATTTATGGATATGTTGTATCTATAACACTACAAAACCATGTTCTTTGCATTTACACTTGCATTTAGAAATACATTTATATACATAAATATAGATTTCTTTAATGATATGTTGCATTTATTGTTCTGGGAGAGCATCCAATAATAATTGCATTTACATTTACATTTAAAATACATATACATACATACATACATATATACATATAATATTATTATTGTGTGTGTTTTATATACATATATATCATTTTTATTCAATGTTTTGAAACAACCCATTAGGTCTGCACATGGAAAAAAATTCATAAAATCAGATCTCCCATAAATATTTTCTTGAAACCTAGGCTTGATCCTCTCATTTCACATGCTTTTCTTCACAAAACTCTTGAGGACAGCATCTATACCTTCTTTATTTCTCATTCGCCCTATTTAAAACATCCCACAATTACTTGATATCATGGGGGCCTCTTACACAAGCTACAATAATCACAAAAAGTGCTTAAGAGAGCCTTTATATCATGTTCGACTACAAAACCCTCAAAATAAAGGGTAGCTTTAGATTATGATTTGTTGGTGTATGGACAAAATCATTAGCACCAGCTCATTCTTGGAGTCTTTTGAAAGAGAAGCAAATCAGGTGGTAGTTAAGTACAAACCTTATAGTGTCAAGGTGAATGAGGTGATCAATTTTGATTGGACAACTGATGAAGAGTACCAGAAATGGGAAAATTTATATTTAACTGAGGAAGAGTGAAAAGGAGTAGGCTGCTAACGGTTGACAAATCAGCTGTTGTAGTTACAACAAATTCCAGTTTTGTTTTTTGGTGATAGTCTAGGCACGGAATTCTTGAAGTTTTTTGTTGCTGCATCAACCATTCTCAGCGGGCATGATGAACAAGAAGTTTCTCTGGGGAGATTGCTGTTGTAACAATTTTTTGGAATATCACAAGGTGGTCCAATTGGCTGGTGACACGTGTGCTTTCTGGTTCGATGCTTGTTTGCTCCTTTTTCTATAAGAAGGATTTCAAGGCCAGAAGTATGGGTTAACAAGTTAGATATTTTTGGTTGAGTCTAGATGAAGTTGCAGAGCAAATTGTAAAGTTTGATGGTTTTAGGGAAAATGCAATTTAGGTTTTGAGTCATTCTATAGTAGGTTTTGAATTCATGGGGATTTGATGTTTTATGACAGTGCTGGCATTTGAATTGATATGATTAATTCAAACTCATGTCTCTCCATTGTACAAACATATCTGAATTTTGAATAAAATGATCAAGGGTTGTTTCATTCATCTCACTGTTGTGGTGTGTATGATTCTTATTTTAGGTTTAATTCAAGGAATTAATTAAAATACTTGAATGGGATTGTAGGTGGATATGTTCTGTATACGGATTTCATAAGTAGTATTGGGTTAGAATACATATTGATGAGATTGTAAAGTAATGTTATCAAGGATCTTATATGTTATGTGTTAAATCTATCATAAACCCTTAGATGCTTATAAATTTGACTCCTCCAATGGATATATGGCACTGATCTAAGTTGTACTTATTCGTATGGTTCAATATTTGTTTGCCTTTACCTAGAGCTTGCTACAAATTGCAAATCAATGACTATCTTATACTGTGAAATGTTGTTGTAGTTATCTCATTCTCCAAATAGTTGATATTATTGATAAACAACCAATTCTATTCGGTATTATCATATTATGTTGAGCTATTAAATGATATTATTTGTTGTTGTTAATGTTCTTTATGATGATGGTGCAGAGGTTTTAAACGCATTAAGGGATCACCCTCCCAGGTCTTGCAGAGCCCAAAGTGTAGGAGGTCTTTCAAATCCTCATCAGTTGGTCTAGGTCCTAAGAGTTGCCCTTTATTGGAATTGGCAATTCCATAGGTAGATTAGAAGATCAACCTGCTTACCATAAAAACAACCAACACTTTGCATATGTTTGTGGTGAAGGTATTAAAGAAGAATTGTATGCCTCTATTTCCATTCATTAGATCTACCTTAGCCTAGCATATACTTGGGCTAAGTCTACAATTTCTTCAGACTCATGTGATCAAGCCTATGTGTGATGAAATCCTAGACCTCAACCAAGATGTGGGTAGATTATGGGAGTTTTTCCAAGACCTGAGGTTGGTGGATAAAAATGTGAAAGACTAAGCTATTTTTTTTTTTTGTCTTATCTTATACCATTTTACGAGAATGGGGGTGCCAATGTACGAGAAGATCTTTGGAAACTAGGCATGAAAATTGAAGGTTAAAGAGAATGGGGGTGCCAAAATTACATTACTCATTGCCCCTTGGTCATCAATTTTCCTTGAGTGCTCTCAACCTTGTCCTCGGTGCTGGTATTGACCTTGTTTTCACTCCAAACTCTTCCTCGGCGCTGATATTGACCTTGTTTTCACTCCTCCAAACTCTTTGTTTGCACTGGTATTGACCTTGCTTTAACTCCAAACTCTTCCTTGGCGCTGTAATTGACCTTTCACTTCTCCAATTTGACGAGCTACAACCTAGTTTTGTTAGCTTTTACAGTATGTTAATTAAGTTCAAAATTTTGGTGCCATTTAGCTAGGTTTTAATATTCTACAATATAGTTAATTATATATTAGCTATATTTTACATAATAAATAATATAATTATTCAAATTATTATAATTATATATTATATTATTTAACAAAATTATTAAATACGTATAAAATTATTATAATTAATAATTAATAATAAGTATATTTTTATATAATACAAAATATAATTAATATTATATATATTTAATATAATAGTAATATATATTAATATGAAGAGAAAACTAAATTTTGATTGGTTGTTTCATGTCAACAATCAAAGGATGGCATGTGTCCTTGGGGAGTTATGCTCAAGGTAGCATGCCATTTGATTAAAAAAGATATGATATTTCTCCTTTAATACCTCTTCAATGTACCCATTGCACACTTAAGGAGTCAAAGATAAATATAGGGAAGAAAATATAGAGAGAGAGGGAGATAATGACAAACATACAAATAGAAAGGGAGACAAAGAGATAGAGAGGGGTAGAGAGATAAAGAGATAAGGATGAATAGATAGAGATATAGGGAGGGTGATTGATGTATCTCTCCCTGTCGCTCTCTATATCTCCCACTATCTATGTCACTCCCGCCTCTTCCCCCCTCTATCTATTGAGCTATCTCTCCCTCTCCCCCCTTTCTCTCTCATTCACTCCATCTCTCCCTCCATATCTCCTACTCTATATCTCTATCTCTATTTCTCTTTTTATCTCCCTCTTACTCCTCTCTCTATCTCTTTCTATCTATATCCCTTTCTCTCCCTCCCCCTCTCTATCTCCCCCTCTCTATCTCTCACCATCTCTCCCTCCCTATCCCCCCTATCCATCGACTCTCTATCTCCACCTCTCTTCCTTTCTCTTCCCATATATCTCAATCTCTCTTTCTCTTCCCATATATCTCTATCTCTCTCTTTTTCTCTCCCCATCTATCTCTATCTTCCCATATATTAACTAATAATCTGTGCAAGCATACAATAGTATATGTTGGTAAAACTATAATAGTGTTTTATTAAACTATAAGTAACACTTATCTTTCTAATGTCAAGCCTTCTTATAAAAACAATGTTTTATTAAACTATAAGTAGATTATTGTCACCACTCTTCATTCAACATGAAATGCCAAATGTAGCAATTGTTTTGTTTCTTTTGTCAAGTTTCATTAACCAAGCTATTTACTGGGTTGAATAAAATTTTGTTATGACCCTTCATCTCTTTAAAATAATTAGACAATATTAGCGAGATTAGGAAGGGGAGAAAGCTAAACTCCTTCAAAATATGTGTAGTTGTGGGTTTGTTGGTTTTCTTTGTATACTATATACTTAGTTCCTCTAGGAGAAATAAGTAACTTTAGATCATTTTCTTAGTTGTGTATCCTAACTAATATAGAGTAAGCTTTTTCATTTTAATTGACTACTACATAATAGTTTATGTGTTGAAAGAATTGTTTCCATTCTTTGTAGTTTTTACATTGGAATACAAATCATATTTAATTTCATGCCAATTTACTTCTTTCATAAAGATATTTGTTTGAAATAAGTGCTTCATAACCCATCTAATCAAATCATAATTAACCTATCAAAAGGCAATAGGATTTTTCTAAAGAAAAGAACACTTGACCCAATCATAAGTGTATGGCCTTTGAAGAAAGGAGTGATCCACCTTAGCAATAACAACTACCTGATTTAGACCTGGGTACACTACTGAATTTGACACCATTTTCCGACGGTCATTCGTCGGTCATTCGACAAATCTTTGTCGAAAATGTGATGAAATGGCAAAAATATTTTCATTGTTGTTTTTTCTTCGAAAGGCCGATGACGAATTAAATGTCGAAATAATGGCAAAGAATCATCGGCATCATGAAATGGCTTGGATTTTCGTCGGAATATCGACGAACACTTCATATATCCACCGATGAATTACACCAGAAGTTCATCACCAGTTCGACGAAATGGGCAAGGAGTAGCTTGGAAACAACACCAGACGTTCATTGCCATTTCGACAAAATGGGCAAGGAGTAGCATCAAAACAACACCAAAAGTTTGTCGAATGTCTAATGAAATAGGCAAGTAATAGCATCGAAACAACAACAAGAGTTCATCAACTTTGCGACGAAAATAGCAAGGAGTAGCGTTGGAAGAACACCAAAAGTTCATTGAAAGTGCCACGAAATGGGCAAGGAGTAGCGTGGAAACAATACCAAAAGTTCGTTGAAATTGTGACAAAATGGGCAACGAGTTGCGATGAAACCTTCATCGCAGCTATAGCAACTTCATCAAACCTTTCTATTGATTCGTCAGTGGTTTTCGTCGAAATTGCGACGAAGCATCAATTTTTTTTTTTAAAAAATATTCGTGGAAATGTACCATTGTGGATATTGACGACTGATCATACATATAGACTGCATATTGGTTTGATGCTTCAAACGATGCATTTCTTATATTGAAAAGTGCATTACCTTATTGATCTTCTATTTTTTTTTATAATAGTTTAATATTCTCTACTTAACAGGGCCAACCACGTGACAGTGGAAGATCATTTCCCCCCCCCCCCTCACATCACTCTCAATTCCCCATACCCAATCATATAACATTAATCATTCATTCATCCATTAATAACATATAACATTTCTGCATTCAGTATATGTCATTCTTTCAATTTTTTACATATTATCAAAAATATGGTTGTCATGATATGATTACAATCACTTTTTTTGTTTTCTTTCTGACTACATAAATATGAGATTAGTATCATTTTCTAAATCAATATTTGTCCCTCCTTTAGTTTTTTTTCCCTCTACTTGTGATCTTAATGTATGCCTAGTTGTTTGCTCATGATGTGGACGCCACTGCAAGGGGGGTCTACTACAATAATAAAGAAATGTTAAGCTGATATGTTTTATTATTATTGTTACAAGTATTTCATTAATTAAAAGAATATTAGAGTAGTTCTCTTTACCTAATGGGTCCACATCATGTTCCTGAACTTTTGTTATAGACTCATGCTCAACATGTTGAACACCCTCTAAATCCTGATCTATAGTTGAAACATGAAAGGTTACATTAATTAATACACCAATTGAAATTAAATATGTTTAAGAGAATATGAGGGTGGTCCTCTTTACTTGATGGGGCCACATCATGTTCCTGATCTTCTCTAGCTCGATCATGCTCAACATGTTGATCACACTCTACATGCTCTAAAGTTGAAACATGAAAGGTTACATTAATTAATACACCAATTGCAATTAAATATTTTTAAAAGAACTTTAGAGTGGTCCTCTTTACCTAATGGGGCCACATCATATTCCTGATCTTCTCTAGCTTGATCATGCTCAACATGTTGGTCATGCTCTACATGCTCTAAAGTACTGGGATGCACACCATGACCTTCATTTGCACATTCTACTCCACCCTCACCAGGTTGCATTCCAATGTCATGTGCAGTATTATCATTGCTTGAATGTTTAAAAAAATAGGCATGTAATTACTTTATGGTGGAAATTAATATTGAATAGATTGCACAAGTATTCCATTTTAAATAAAATTTATTGAGTTTATTTACCTGCATGTCGGATGCAATGGAAGATTGTGTTTTCCTAGTCAAGACTCTTAGGCTTTCAGCCACCGCTCCATAGCCTTGCTAGAAGGTAATCTTTAGGTCCTCTTCTGTGGGAACTCTATTGAATTCAGAGCCCTACATTTTTGCAAAAGATCATGAATTTTTCTTCTATGATGTGATAAAACCAAAATTGTTTTCAATTTATTATAATTTGGATGTAATATTTCATTTATTGATACTTACAATTCATGCGGCTAATTTCATATAACCACTAGAGCCAAGTTTGTGTTGCCCGTGCTTTTCTAGTCTTGCCTTTGTTTCCTTCGATGTGTCAGGCAGCCTACAAAAAGTTTGAAAGACGTTAGATTATGTAAAAAGAAAGAGTAATCAGTATATAATTACATTGTTGATAGTATCACACATAGCATACTACTTTTAAAAAAAAAATTAATGGCATTTCCATAGCATACAGACATTGAGAGAAAATAAAATCGAGTTCAATCCATGAATTATAGAAAAATAGATTTTTGTTGGTTATATTCATATCGCGATTACATTGCACAAAACATACTACAACTGCATAAATATCA
>VDFB02047230.1:109866547-110012203 GCA_007258455.2 Sequoia sempervirens
CCAAATGTGTCCATCATAAATCAAATCTACTTAACATTTTAACTCCCAAACTTTGTAACAAGTGTTAAATGTGACTATGGTCCACTAGTTACACGACCAAGGCCTCAAATGTATTCTCTAATTGTAATCAAAGGACTTTGCTCTTCATTCAAGTAAATAAACTTGAAGGGAAACGCCACCAAGTGGTTTATTGGACACCTACATGACTAAAAATAGCAGCAAATTTGCATTTAATTTCCATATGTCTAAGTGGTTAACGGGGAGGGAGTGTGTACTAGGCCTGGTTAAGTCATCATAAGTTTACGCTTTGGCAATAATTTTTTTTAAGTCATATTAAATCTTCCTATGTCTAATTGCTAGGAGATTTTTGGTATGTTTTAAGGTAGGATGATTGATAAAAGAGCCCAAAGACTAGCCTTTCTCCATGGTATCTAGGTACACATAGCAGCGGTCTTCTTGCATTTGACTTTCATTACAAAACTTCCCACACGTTGAATCTCCAAAACATATATAGTGCATGAACTGGGGATAGGTAAAAGAAAAGGGAACACAAATTGTCATCACAATCCCCTTTGTATCCACGCAAAAAACTAGGCAACCAAATTAATTGCCACTAAGGCACCACAACAACTTCTTATTTACACGCCACCCTACCATTACCAGCACTTAGACCTCGGTATACACGCCCGCTTCTAGTTGTTGCCTAATACAGTAGACCCTCAGCCTCCTCTTCTTTCTTGTCCTTGCCCAATATGGTTCTAGTCTGTCTACTTGGGGTTTTAACAGCCAATGGTACCACAAATATCACTTCCTCATTAGAGGACAAATATCTTTCTACCCATATATTCAACTCAAAACCTAGCTAGCGGTTTCATCAGTTCTCTCCCTACAAATGAGCCTTGAATTCCCTTTTATATGACAAGGGAGCCACAAGCTTCGGGCTCAAATGTAATTTCACCACAAATTTTCATTTGAACAAAATCTTCATTACATTTGACTTTCATTTCAAAACTTCCCACACATTGAATCTGCAAAACATAGTGGCGCACGAACTGGGGAAATCTAAAAGAAAAGGGAACACAAATTGTCATCAAAATCCCCTTGTCGCTATCCATGCAAAAAAACAGGCAAGAAAATTTCCACGAAGGAACCACAACAACTTCTTATTTACCCGCCACCCTGCCCTTACCAACACTCAGACCCCGGTATACATGCCCGCTTCTAGTTTTTGCCCAATATAGTAGACCCTCAACCTCCTCTTCTTTCTTTTCCTTGCCAAATACAGTTCTAGTCCGTCTGCTTGGGGTTTTAATAGCCAATGGAACCATAGATATCACTTCCTCATCAAAGGGCAGAACATGATTGAAGCGAGGTAAATACCGATAGTAGTTAGAGTCGGTCTTGGTTACATCATCAGAAGTGTTGCTCATAAGGTCAATGGGCGAGTGTTGGCATCCAGAGGAGCCATGCCCATACCTTATTTTCCTATCGACACTAGTAATAGAGCACACCGACTGCTTGCCTTTGTCATCTACTAGTTGAGCAGCAATGTCCTGGAATTGCAACCTTCTACTACATCTAGTGGGTACAAGCCTAGGCTTGTCAACCAAAGCACCTTCCTGAATAGCAGGACTGAGCTTTTGTGAGATCAAACGAACATACCTCCTTACTGACTTACTCATTTTCTCTTCTCAGAAAAGCACTCAAACTTAATTAGACTCATCCCAAAAAGTGCTCTAACTGCTACAAGAATGACACTATTAGTAGTTAATTCCTCTTGTATTTATTGTGCGAGGTAATGGCAACCTTCATCAATGCTTAGTAAAAATGCATGTGCAAACATGGCAATTTGGCGGCATATGTACTATCACCATTTAACTAGAGCTGCATGAGAATCCAAAGATCACCCTTCATGATTTCCAACAACAACATCTTCACATAGATTGAGATCAATGTACATATCTTCACACAGATTGAGTTTTAGGTCTTCGAGTTGGCGGGGTACGATCGAGATCTTCTCCCATGTCTTCAAATCTGGAAAACCTACACATTGCACAGTTAGTATTTAATGAAAGGATTTGGATAAGCCGTCGGTGACATGACCCCTGGAGTTAATGGCTTAGGCTTACGTCACCAGATTAAAATTAAAACCCAACTTTGATTTTAATACTTTATTTCCTCCGCGAGGTTTTATTTCCTAAGTCTCGGTTAGCCTTGTTAAATTCTTATCCCAACCCTATCAAAGAACAAATGATTAAGCTAAGGATTGTATTTGTTGTTATAACTTTATTTGTAGAGAATTCTTAATTACCAATTCTTATTTGTGCATTTGTATATGAATCCAATTGAATTCCTTTCCATATCATTATGGAAAATTTTATTATTGCAACCCTAACTCTAACACTAATTAAACCTTGACCCTAACCTGATTGAACTCATATTATAACCCTAACTCTAATAGTAATTGAACTGTAATCGTAACCCTAGGTATTGTTGAAACCTAACCCTAATTGTATCAAAAGCCTAGAGAACTCTAATTGAACCCTAACCCCAAATAGACAATAACCCTTACTAATTGAACCCTAACTCCAATCCTAGCCCTAATTTAAGACTAACCAACCCCTATTAATTAAACCCCACTGATCCCAACCCAAATTGAATACTAATTGAACCTTAACCCTAAGTGAATAGCAACCTTAATTAAACTCCAACCATAATCCTATTTGAATTTTGACCCTAATCATAACCATAATTCAACCCTAACCTTAATTGAACCCTACCCCTAAACATGAGTTCAATTAAGTTTAAGGTTCAAATAGGGTTAGACTTTAATTAAAATTAGGTATAGGATTCAATTAGGATTAGGGTTGGGGTTGGGGGTAAAGATTAAGGTTCTATGATAGAGCTTGGGGTTAGTGTTAGGGTTCAATTGGGGCAAGGGTTAGTATTAGGGTTAGGGTTATGGTTCAATTAGGGTTTCATTAATGTTAGTTTAGAATCATAGTTGTTTAGGGTTGGATATAAAATTAGAGTTAGGTTTGAAGTTAATTAGTGTTAGTTTTAGGGTTGGGGTTATGGTTAGACTTATAATTAATGTTAGTATTGGGATTAGATTCTATCACTTTAATAAAAATAATCTTCTATAAATTCATTCAATTTTTTTTTTAAATTATATAATTTAAAATATTTTCAAATTTACCTATGTTGATATATGACAGATATAGAAAATCTAAACTCTATACCATTTATAGTTAACTTGACATTGTGTATAAAAGGGTTTAAGTTATGAATGTTATAATATAAAAAATAAAGTGTTTTCCATGTTTATTTGTCAGTTTAAAAGATGTGCCAATAATGTTGCAATCACTAATGATTAATTTTTTCTTGATGGTTAAAATAGATTGTTAAGTAAATTTATCTATAATAAGTAAATTTATCATTGATTTTTTCTTGATAAGTAAATCAATATTTCATAAATTTATCTATAATTCTTATTTAATTTTTCTTAATTATATTAAATTATATTTTATTAAATTGTTAAAAAATTTAAGTTGCTTATAAATAATTTTATGTGTTTTTTATAATTAACTTGATATTGTGTATAAAAGGTTTAAGTTATGAATGTTATAATATCAAAAAATAAATTTGTTTTCAATGTTTATTTGTTAGTTTGATGTGAGAATAATGTTGCATAGTAATTGTAGACACCGAAATTTGGTCTAGGCCCGTGACTTCAATATTCTTCATAATTCCTATTCTTCATGGTTATGATTATTCTCTATAGTCTTCATTTCTTCTATTAATTAAATAATCTTAATTATTTAATTATGTTACTAATTAACCTTATCCTTCTTGTTAAATTAAATAAATTCTTATTTAATTTACTCTTTATCACACTTCAACTATAATTAAATAAATTCTTTATTTATTTAATTATTCATTTAAATCCCTTCATCACTTAACTAAATAAATCTTATTTATTTAATTATTCTTCAAATATCAAATCTTGAATTAAATGAATTATTTAATTCATGAATTCTACTTTAACGCATTCCTTTATATTTAGATAATTGTGTGAGTTATCTAAGTATTCACTTTGACTCGACTCAAAGATCTATTTCAAATCACTCAGTTAACTCTTGCTTTAATATCTGAGTGGCGTTCTTGAGTAATCTCTTCATCAAATCATTCAATCGTCTAGTGCTAACTCAATTGTGTGTACATGCGTATTAATTAAATATTCTTAAATTTAATTAATTAAACCTTGTGCATGCATTCAAACAAGAGTTGCTTTAATCAATCTTCATCTTTGTCATGCAAAGATAATTCTTCTATTTTTGAATACCAAACTGGAAGATTAAATCATTTATTTAATCTTTAATTCTATTTCTAATTTGTATCACTCATGTCACTAGTGATAGTTATCAGAATGCATGTCTAATCAGTCAATCTCAACCATCCGTTAATCTTTCGATCTTGGCCTATCATTCAAATAATCAATTTTCTATAAATTGATTTGTCATTCTTCATTTCAATCTCTCTCACGAAATCTTATGACTTTTGAGAGCACTTAATCTTGAATCTTCGATGTTTTTCTAATCAATATCTTAGGCTATACTTGCACGAACTTATGATAAATCTGAGGGAAATTATACTACAACAACAAAATGGAGAAGGGCAATCGAGATGAATCATGGAAATACGTAGCAATTTGGTGAGATTGTTTCAGTTTGTTCACATTTTTACTTTCCTTTGTTCTTTGTTGCTTAACATTAAATTGCATTTAGATTTGCATTGCATGTTTGCTTTAATCTTGTCTTTCTGCATTTTCTTGGTGTTACATTTGGTGAACTCGACGTGAAGACACCATCTTCACATATCTGTAGACTTTTATTTTGATTTTTGTAGGTTTTTCATACAGAACGACACATCAGCTTGATAGAACGCCGCATTTGAAATTAATAGATGCATTAGTTTGACAAAGCAACGCAATTGATTTCCTGAACCGCATTTGACACATGAAATGCCACATCTGCAAAACCACAATGCATCTGAATAATCCTGAATCACAATTGACTGGTGAATACCAAGATGCAATTGAAGAGAATATCAACGCATCTGACTGGTAACACATCGATGTAATTGACTGGTAACCTTTATTTCTATTTTTGGAAATCTGAAATTTTCAATTAATTTGTGTGTTACTAATATCTGATTTTCAGCGTGTGGCCTTTTGGAAGTTAGCAAGTTTTTGCAAGATGATTGACGAAGACGATATTGAAAACTACTAACGAATTTTCTGCAAGACGCTTGTCGAAGACCTTAGTTAATTTTTGAAATAGATTGTTTGGTAGCATAGAAAATCTTTCATTTGGTTTAAAATTAACAAGTGTCTACTATGTTTGGTGCGAAAGCACATCTGTGTATTTACCCTTACGATTTGGTACATCGAAGTATCCTCTCCCCTTGCACATTTGTGTGATCCTGGGTGTAAGAGAACGGTTACCAACTCTAGAACTTGGGCCTGTTCTAGTGGGAAAAAGTACTCACCCCATGACGACTCAGACTGGTAGCACCCTGAACCCGAGGGACTTCCAGCCGGTATATAAAAGTGGGTTCTTGGGGAAAACCCAAGAATCATGAGTGTGGTTCCGACGAGATGGATCCGAAAGGGGAATCTCGCCATATGGATCATGCCCCACAAACAGAATGCCCGTATTAAACACCTTTTCTTTAGAGACCAACTATTCTATTGGCTGTTGCTTGGTATAGTGCAGGGTACAGTATCATGCCTGAAGACACTCACTACTGATCCCCTTGAGTAGAGATAGCAGTTCTTATGAGGTCATTTCCCAAAGAATTCAAAATTGGTGTGCTCGAAAGACGTTAATGAGCTGTGGAGGGGAGCCAATGCCACCAAATTTCTAAGCTATCCACTCTCGAGAAGGAAAGGTGTTTATCACCAATCCGGGGTATTTCGATGGGCTATACCAAGTATACAAACCCTAGGCCTTTTGGCCTATTAGGATGTACTTGTCTGTTGTCAACTTAAACATTTTTTTAGTCTAAAATCAAACTACTTTGTCTTATTATTGTTCTTGTTTGTCAAAATTTGATCACGGAAAACACAGTTGGTTTTAAAATCTCATCACTGAAAATACACAGAGTCACAACTGTTCACCAGAAGGTCGCAATTGATTTTTAGAGTCACATCTGTTTAACTTTGAGTTGAATTTGTTATTATGAGTCGCATCTATTTAACTTAGAGTTGAATCTGTTATTTAGAGTCGCATCTGTTTAGCTTTGAGTCGCATCTGTCTAAGGTAGAGTCGCATCTGCTAGTTTAGCTCGCAGTTGCTTTGTGAAAAACTGCACATGTCATATTCTGAGTCACAACTGTCATTACGAGTCACATCTATTAGAAGGTTAACTGCATCTGTCAGAGTCACACATTGAACTTTACCAGAGAAACGAAATTGATCACTGGAAAACCACAACTGTAAACTTGAACTACATCTATGAAATCCTGCGACACATTTGTCTGATTATCAGAAAACCAGAATTCACAGTCACTGTCCAATCAAAACGATTATACCAGTTTCAGTTGTCTTTACACAAACAATCCTTGAATAGAAGCCTGAAATGATTTGCTCAATTTTGCATCCTTTAGGTTCATTCGGTCATTACCATAGTTATCTTAATTCAGAGTTTAGTTTCATCTTAGAATACATATTACCTTGCATTAAACTTCTAGAAAGGTCACTTTTACAAACTTTAGGATTAGTCCACCATCTACACTCTAGAAAAGTCATAGTGTCAATGAAATCTTTCATTGAACCTAGTTTTATCAGTTTATCCTTTGTCCTATAGAGAGTCCTCCTAGCTCATCAGTCTAGTTAGGAAACTCAACTTGTCTTTGATCCTCGTCCTACACTGGTTCCTTGACTTAAACTAAATTGACGGCCTTGGGTAGACTTTAGGTAGTTGGTCCCTTCGTCTTGGGTTTATAGAATTGATTATTTTAGAACCTTGCTTAGGCCTTGCATCTTTAGATTTTAGGCTAGTGTCATCCTAGAACATTCCTTATTTTGCATACAAAAATCCCAAAAACATAGACTAGAGTCATACTGTTCATAGATATAGTGTTGCATTTCCCACATATTGAGCTTGTCTTACATGGTTGAAACTAGGTCTAAGAGAAGAGAGAGAGAAAAAATGTCAAACCCAAATGAATTCATCAATCCATTTTCTTCAAGACCTCATAAGACTCTATTAGACAAATTCACCACTAGAAGTTACACTCAAGGACATATTGCAGTAGAGGACATAGAGGCTGCCGCACAGGACCCTGAGTTTGCCTCTTTCGTAGACGAGTACCTAGCAAATGATCGACAACGATACTTAGTCAAATTGCTAGCTGAAGGTGCTACCTTACCTACAGGATTTGATATCAGCACCTTACAAACTCAACCTACACAAGGGACAAATACCACGACTGCTAGTACTACTATACCTCAGGTCAGCACAACTATGCCATCTAGCACACCTATACAGAGTATGACAGTCCATACATCCCCATTTGGTACATCTAGCATGACATCGAGATTTAATTTCACTATAGGGGCTTCATCATTCACTCTCTTCGGTCCTCTTGTTGGGAGTAAAAGGCCTAAAACCTCAGCCTCTACACCTTATGTCGATGTCACAAGTTCACAGTCAACGGTCATACCTAACACTAGTATCACGAGCACCATACCACAGTCAACGACCATACCTAGTGCTCTAGTCACTAGTACTATACCACAGATTACACAAACAGGGGGCATTCCCTCCTTCCCATTTGGCAATTAGAATCCATTCACCCAGATTCTGAGTCAAAATCCATTCTCCCAAACTGGTGCTCAGAATCCATTCACACCGATTCTGAATCATAATCCATTCTCTCAGATCGGTGGTCATGATCCATTTGCACAAATTCCAAGACACCAATCATTTACACAGATTCCCAATTAGAACCCCTTTTCCCAAAGTGGTACTTAGAATCCATTTACACAGATCCCAGGTCAACACCAATTTATGCAGATTCTAGACCAGAACACATTTACCAACATTCCAAATCCAAATCCCCCTCAGATGCCAACGTTCAATCAAAACCCATCACAAGATTTTGGATTTCAGAACACATACACGGATCCACATAATCCCCCTAGCACATCTTTGACCCAAGTTGACGTCTTACAAACACAAATGCAGGCATTACAAACACAAATGGATAACATGTTGGTGTCAACTAAGAAATAATTTTCAACAAAGGACATATGCCCATTCCCCTTTGATAGATCATTGTACATGACCCCTTTCCCTCACGGATATGTCATACCGAATCTCCCTAAGTACAATGGCAAACGAAATCCAATAGAACATATAAGGGAATTTTCTACCATATGCATAGATGTCGCTTATGATCCCACATTTCTTATGAGGCTATTTCCAAGAAGTCTTGTAGGAATTGCACTAGAATGGTTTTCGGGTCTAGATTCTGGCATTAGATCTTGGGGTGAACTGGTTGAGAAATTTGTGGAGCAATTCTCCTTTAACATAGACCACGAGATAAATATAGCAACCTTGTGTCACACAATTCAAGATGAAGGGGAAACATTCATTGCTTTCTTCCAGAGATGGAGGACTATAGCTAGTCAGTGTCCTGTCGAGATACTTGAGAAACAAAAAGTTACTATGTTCCAAGAAAACCTTCATGCGAAACTGAGTAACTTAAGGGTACATTGTTGTACGTCTTTTTCAGAACTAGTGGAAAAAGGGGTTATAATAGAGAAGGATCTCATTGAAAAGGGTGAACTCAAGACATCAATATCCAATAGAAACCTGATTGTACAAAACACCCCTAGTGACAGAAATAGATTTTGGTCTTGCAACAAAAATGTCACCAATGATGGGGTAGTTGATGCTAAAATGCTACAAGCAGGACCCCTCCTCACATTACAAGGACCTCATAATTTTTCCAACATGCTTAATGATGTCAATCAACCTCCTAACATGGTCCAAAATACTCAACATCCACAACAAAGAAGATTTCAAAAATGTGAGTTCACTCCCTTAGGGGAACCCATTGAGTCGGTGTTCAAACAACTGCTACAACATAATCTTATATAGCTACAGGAACCAAGACAATACGATCCAGGACAATTTAAACTAGCTTGGTGGGATGACAATACCTTTTGTGATTATCATAGAACTAAGGTACATAACCTACAAAACTGTCGACAACTGAAGAACATCATATAGGATCTTGTCGAAAGGAGAATTATCGAAGTTAGTAGACAAAAACAAAAGTCATCGAACACTGATCATCAAGTATTTTCTAACCCACTACATGACCATGGGAAAGGAACTGTCCCTAGTTTGAGTACTAAGACCAATATGTCAGCCAACTATGCCAATTTCAAGCACGATTATAATAGTGGAAAAATCATTCACTGCCTTCGCGCCGCCGATGAGAATATCAATACCATTATTATCAATACTAATCCTGAGTGTGTGGTCAATACTCATCGTACTAAGTTCACTATCCAAGGCCCTCCATCACAGCAAACACCCCAACCTTCCAAGTTACAATATAACCTTCTTGACCAGTTGGGGAAGACCCCAGCCCAAATTTCAATCTTGGAACTGTTGTGTATTTCCCTTGAGCATTGATCTGTTCTCGATAAAGCTTTGTAGAACACCACAGTCCCTAATGACCTTGATGTCAATCGTTTCCAGGAAATGGTGGGATACTTGACCAATAATCACCATGCCACATTTTCTGAACAAGACTATGCAACTCAAAAAATGAACCACAATGACCCTTTACATCTAGAAGTCCTTGTTGATGACACCAAAGTTAGACGAGTTTTGGTAGATGGAGGAGCAGGGTTAAATCTGTGCACTTTAAAACTAATTAAGGCCTTAGGTATCTCAGAAGCATGTGTAGACATGACCAAAAGTATTGTCATAAAAGCTTATGATGATGAGGAACGAAAATCAAAGGGAGTGGTAACACTTCCTATCAGAATTGGTCCTGCGGTGATGGCGACAAAGTTCCAGGTCTTGGATCTCACCCTTCCTTATAACCTTCTACTAGGCAAGCCATGGATTCATGCCATGAAGGTGGTCCCTTCCACGTATCATCAGTGTCTTAAATTCCCTTACAATGGCACATAAATAACTATAGATGGTGATCCTGATCCATTTCAATATTGCACCAATCTAAAAGAGATCCCCCAATGTCAAGTGCCAGTGAACCAAGAGGCTTCATCGTCCAATCCATCTTCCAATGTTGATCCATCCACACTCACTCGAACATCTATTTCACCCTCAATTCCTACCACTCCTAGGGCTGAAATCCAAGACAAGGGTTGTGGATAGTATTACATGACGACATCTTATTGTGTTAGCCATTTGATTCCTCCTAAGTCATACAGTTTTTCTACATTAGATAGAGGATAGTCTAAGGTCACTATACATGTTCCTCCTACAACAAATTTCATCAAATGGGGAGAATTAAGCAAAGAGGCCGTAAATACAGAAGATGTCACTTCCTGGCTATATAGGGAAGATGATGAGGAACCCCTCTTACTTGCTCATATTCCTACAAATCTATATGGAAAGGGTTTCAAAATCATGCATAGCAAAGGATATGATGGACAGAGTGGTTTAGGCTTAAACCAAGATGGGAGGATTGAACCAATATTTATTTCTTAGTGGCCAAAAGGAGTAGAGCTAGGGTTTCAACCGATTCAGATTGGCATTCCTAGTACCCCATTACCCTTACTTGAGGAAGTAAGTGCTTCAGAAGATATTAAGACATCTCACAAACTATTGGACCAATATCACTGTGAATCTCCTAACTCTAAGATTATGAGTGGGATTCCATATCCTCTACTTCTTCCATGGACCTTGACAAGTTATTTGGAGAACTTGACTTGATGCTAAGTTCCTCACCCAATCCCTTGAATTCCTGTCCACCAAAGAAAATGACAAAAGAGGAATGGTTTAAACACTACTATTGGGAATCACTTGATCCTACCTCTTGGCAACTTGAGCCACCTATTTCAGATAGTCAAGCCTTGGCATTAGGCCCACCTATCCATCCACCTAGAATCAAACCTAAGAGCAAAAGGGACCTAGTACAAGACTTTTGTAACCACATGAATAATTCAATCTTTACCTTGACCCCATTAAAATTTGATAACTCTGACGATGACATTCCCTTAGTTTATCCCCAACTCATTGATTGGTACCAACAAGACACACCTGTCTTAGACATTTTTGAGAATGATGAAGCAATTGCCGAGTTCCTGGGATTACGAGAAGGCATACCAAACGGTGATCATAAGGCTGGTTTTACTATTGACTTGGACAACAAAGCATATTTTGGGGAATTTGTTCAACCCTCTAGTCGCAAAAATGAGAAAAAGAATAAACAAAATAAAAAGGATGAGTCTCTAGGTGAAAACCAAAAGGCACCTTTAGACAATGAAAAAATAAAAAGAAAGGACGCATCCGAAGGTGAAAACCCCTCTGAGGCACCTAAGGATGGAGGTTTGAACATTCTCCTCACTACATAGGAAAAGTCGCCCATGCTCGTTGAAGAATCAGTAGAAGTCAACATAGCTACCGAAGAGAATCCTCGACTGGTTTATTTTGCTGCGTCATTGACAAGAGAAGAGCAGCCAGAGTCCCATAACTTCTTTGCACAAAGACATATAAAGTTTGCTTGGTCATATGCCGACATGCCGGGGTTGGATCCTGAACTTGTTCTACATCATTTTCCCTTACAACCAGGTGCCAAACCAGTGAAACAAAAATTGAGAAAAATGCACCCACAGATTGCTTTGTTAGTTAAGGAAGAACTCAAGAAACTCTTAGACGTTGGTTTCATCAGATCTATCGACTATGCAGATTGGATTTCCAATCTTGTACCAGTCACTAAACCAACTGGGGGCATCTGCATCTGCACTGATTTTAGAGATATCAACAAAGCTTGTCCTAAGGATGACTTCCCTTTGCCTAACATAGACATGATAGTTGACATGAAAATAGGATATGGGATGTTGTCCCTTATGGATGGATTTTTAGGATATAACCAAATCAGAATTGCAATTGAAGACCAACCTAAGATGGCTTTCACTTGTCCTTGGGGAACATATTGTTGGAATGTTATGCCCTTTAGACTCAAGAATGCTGGAGCAACCTGTCAACGTGCCATGACTACTATCTTTCATGATCTAGTACACACTCTTATGGAGGATTATGTCAATGACCTTATTGTAAAATCCAAGAAAAGGGAAAAACATTTACAAGTTTTATACAACATATTTCAGAGGCTAGAAAAGTATAAAGTGAGACTCAATCCAAAGAAATGTGTGTTTGGAATCAAGTCAGGAAAGCTGTTAGGTTATATCATTTCTAGACGAGGCATTGAAGTGGATCCCGCTAAGGTAAAAGAAATCATGGACATGCCTCCACCCACTAATCTTTGTCAACTAAGGACATTATAGGGAAGGTTGCAATCTATCAGAAGATTTATAGTGTAGTTAGCAGATAAGACACATCCTTTTCAACATCTACTTAAGAAAGGAGTACCCTTTGCATGGACAGCTAGGTGTGGAGAGGATTTTCAACTGATTAAAGAATATTTACTCACACCACCTATCTTAATGCCACATATTGAAGGAAGACTATTGATTCTTTATATTACGGCAACCCATTCATCACTCAGAGCATTGCTTGCACAGAATGATGATGAAGGTCATGAAAGGGTAGTCTATTATATCAGTCAGACTTTGGTAGGTTATGAGCTCAACTATAGTACCATTGAACATGCCTGTCTTGCAGTAGTATTTGCTACTCAAAAATTGAGGCACTATATGCTAAACCATCAAACAATGTTGATTGCTAAAATAGACCCTCTGAAATATCTTCTCAGCAAGGCAGCATTAATAGGGCGACTGGCCAAATGGGTTATGATACTTAGTGAGTACGATATCCAGTATGTAGAAAGAAAGGATATTAAAGGACAGGTCATTGCTGATCAATTAGCTAACACACCCATACAGGCAGATCACCCATTAGTTGCAGACTTTCCTGATGAGTTCATATTCACAATTGACACAAACATAACATGGAAACTGTACTTTGATGGCTCACATACAAATCATGGTTCAGGGGTTGGTATACTATTTATTACACCATAGGGTGATTCCATCCCTAAGTCATTCAGGATTGCATTTCCATGCACTAACATAGCAGAGTATGAAGCTCTAGTGATAGGGTTACACATGGTAGTCAAGTGGAAAATTAAGAACCTATAGGTATATGGTGATTCCCAACTGGTAATCAGACAGGTAAATGATGATTATGAGACTAAGGATGAGAAGCTTGCCCCCTACAAACGCATGGATGATAGCTTTAAAGAGTACTTTGAAAAAGTTAAATTTTATCAAATACCTCATGTTTTAAACAGAGCAGCAGATGCTATGGCTACAATTGCATCACTTCTTGACATTCCTAACAACGTGCCTAAGTTTGAGTTCTTGGTAGAACAACTTTTGGTCCCAGTCTACAATATCCCAAATTCTGAAATGGTGTGTGACATTGTTGGTCCTAATTCCCCATGGTACAAAAAAATCTATGATTACCTTCATGCCGAAGTCATACCCACTGGCCTATCAAATAACCAACGTAGGACATTCCTCCGTAAGTCAGCCAAATACACCATCATTGGAGACACCCTATATAGACGTGCCTTAGATAATACCCTACTGAGATGTCTTGATTCTACTGAAGCACAAGCAACCTTGTGTGGGGTGCATGAGGGTATATGTGGTTCCCATTCTAGCGGTCCTACCTTAGCCAAAAAGATTATGAGACTGGGTTATTACTAGCCTACTATGGAAAAAGACTCATATGTATTTGTAACTAAATGCTGCCAATCCAAAGTTCATGGAGACTTGATACATGCGCTAGCACAGGAGCTCCGTCCTATAACGTCACCATGGCCCTTTTCCCAATGGAGACTCGACCTCATAGGTAAGATCCACCTCACCTCATCTAATGGACACAAATTCATTATCACTTCCACTGAGTATTTTATGAAGTGGATTGAAGCCATTCCTATGACATACATTACCAGCACACAGAATTCTAAATTTATCCTGAACTATATCATCTGTCAGTATGGTGTCCCTCAGTCCATAATCACTGATAATGGCCGCACATTTAAGAACCAAGAAGTACGCCACCTGTGTGATGAATTTCATATCCAACATCAATTTTCCACTCCATACTACCCACAAGGTAATGGCCAAGCAGAGGAATCTAACAAGACCATCATTAGAATCCTCAAGAAGACTGTCAATGATGCTGGTCGTGACTGGCATTTACAGCTTAACCCTGCCTTATGGGATTATCGTACAAGTATCTGTACTCCCACTGGTGCTACTCCAAATTCACTTGTATTTGGTTCTGAAGCTATTCTGCCTATTGAGGTCGAGATTCCTTCCCTAAGGGTATCCCTGAAAGGCCACATTGATGATGAAGAGTACCGAGTATCCAGACTCCATGAGCTCGAATTCTTGGATAAGCGAAGATAGAAGGCACTACACCATCTTCAAGCATATCAGAATCACCTTCATCGTAGCTATAACAGGAAGGTATTGAACAAAAACTTTGACATTGGTGACCTAGTTTTAATGGAGAACCCAAAGAATCAAGCAGAAAGAGAAAAACCAGGAAAGTTTGAACCAAATTAGTTAGGACCTTATGTTGTTACTGGAGCTTTTGGATCAGGAGCGTACCAACTCTCTACTCCTGAAGGGGAACCATTGTCCTCACCAATCAATAGTCTACATCTGAAGAAGTTCTATGCATAGCTTCTGGGAGCCTTTGTCTTAATTAGCAAAAATACAAAAAAATTCAAAAAATCACAAAAAATCATTATCAAGGTGAAAACCTGGCAAACAGGCATCTTGGTAACACCAAAAAAAAAGATAATCTAGAAAATAGTAAAGACAAATCATTCATCCAATAGTGAAAACCACTTCGGTGGCACTTTGGATAGGTACCATGGTGAAAACCTGGCAAACAGGCACCATGTGTAGTTAACTCTGCTCCTTTGTCTACTATTATTCTAATCTAGTCCTTATCCCTATACATATCCCTTATCATTGTACATAGTCCTTATCATTGTATATAGTCCATGGCCCTGTACATATCCCTTATCCCTGTACATAGTCCTTATCCATGTACATACTACCTATCCCTGTACATATCCCTTATCTTTCATATTGATCGCTTGTATATACCATTCATAATACGTGGTAGTCTTTCCCATAACCTAGAACGATTGACATCAAGTGCATTTCATATCCCCCATTTTACCCTATTTATAATCAATTGGTCTTATACTTGACTAGGGGCAAACACTTGACGTGTGTCATATTGATTCTTTCATTAGCTGTGTTGAAGACATAAAACCATAGAAAAATCCACAAACATCGCAAAATGACCTGAGAAAACACAAAAACATCATAAAACTTCAAAAAGACAAAAAAATTAAAATGTTTCAAAAATCCAAAAATAGAGTCAGAGTCAGTCGCACTTGTCAATATTTGTTGTTTGCTGAACTACGAGGTCTCTGCGTGTATAACGTAGGCAAGGCCATCAATCGATGAGCCCTCGAGGCTGCACTAGGTCAGTCCATTAGGGTTCATCACATTCATTTTCACACATGTCTTCTATTCATAGTTAGTCTTGTCAGTTACAGTCAAGTCAAACTACGAGGTCTTTGCGTGTATAACGTAGGCAAGGCCATCAATCGATGAGCCCCCGAGGCCGCACTAGGTCAGTCCATTAGGGTTCATCACATTTATTTTCACACATGTCTTCTATTTGTAGTCAGTATTGTCAGTTACATTCAAGTCAAACTATGAGGTCTCTGCGTGTATAACATAGGCAATGCCATCAATCGATGGGCCCCTGAGGCCACACTAGGTTAGTCCTTTAGGGTTTGTCATCACACACAGTCAATTGTCAACACGTCCTATCAAGTCATGCATCAATCTGGTGAACAAGTCAGCAATGTCTCTAAGTCAAATCAAACAAATTTCCAAACAAAACAATCAAAACAGATCAAGAAATGTCTGCTACAGGATGTGTCCTTCTTGGAAACAGACATTATCATAGCAATCAACCTGTATCTTGTTCAGGATGAGTCCTTCCTGAATATTGATATCGGCAAAAAAAAATCTGTCTTATACAAGATGAGTCCTTCCTGTACAATCGACAAGGTCAAACAATCAAACATAGCCTTGCACAGGTTATCACATCAACGGTATCTAACTCAACGTCTTATACAATACATGTCTTTTTGAAACTAGGCTTTGTCATGCCTTATATAGATAGTCATAACATCGAAACTAGACTCAGTCTTATCCGATGTGTGTATTTCCTGACATTAGGCTCTATCAATCAACACAAATCAAACAAAAAAGATCAAGTTTTGGCAAATATTTTATTGGCTTGTTGACTTTATGGCTTATTTATATTATCATTTAGCTTGAATTGATGACTTGGAATTATGTTACTAGCTTTCTCAAGGATGTCCCATGAGGGATTTAGAGAAGCAACGATGTATCCAGATTCTATTTTCTTTGACTGCTGTCTATCGATTGTCTTTTAAATTTTATTTTGAGTCATGTTACTAGTTTCCTCAAGGATGTCCCATGAAGGATTTAGAGGAGCAATGACATCTCATGACCCATCTTTTACTTTGTTTGCTGTCTTTGGTTTGTCTTGACAAAAAGACTGGGGCAACTTGTGCCCTTAGTATGAGTTAATGACGATCCTTGTCTATGACTGTCTGTTATTAGCAAGTGGATGACCTTGCACACCTTGATTTATGTCATATCATGGTGTTTTTCTCCATTTGTATTAGTCCCGACCAATGATGATAAAGTGCAATACCTTTTGTGATACAACAAAACATCGAAGATTGCTAATACTAACATATATCTCTTGTCTTTCGTTCTTTCTCGATCTTTCTTTCTGCACTAACAGTTCTTCTTTCTTAGATTATGATGGAGTCCTGTGACACAAAACATTATACGTCATCCTGCATCAACGTACATGTTAGAAAAATACATACATATAGGCATATTTCATATCTAGACCATCATGGCATAATAGACATTCATCATCAAACAATACATATCATAAGCATTCCATGTACAAAGCAACTGTAAATATATGCATCATATTACATTTGTATAAGCATCACATGTAGCCGACATTATACATATAACATAATTTATAAATTGCATATCATAATTTATAAATTGCATACATCAAATAGAATCAACATTATATCATTAGCTGCATATATACACCATCAAATAGATATCATCATCCATTACATAAGCATGTCATATATAAAAATCACATGTACAAATAAACAATTGCATAATTAATACATAGAAATGCATATCATGAGAATCATCGTCAAAATCATATATATATATCACTCAACTATGTCACATCACAATGTCATAATGTATCAATAATACATGGAAGCCCGCAGGCTATAGGATCATAATACAATGTCTCGATGCATCTCAAGAAGTATCCCTATTCTAAACTGCCACTACTATCATGTCTAGAGTGTGTGGAGGAATGATGATGGGAACCCGACGACCTGTGAGCTGAGGGAGGTCTGTCATATGAACCTGCTCTGTGTGGCTGCTCCACCCCCTTTGTGCTAACTGTCCTAGTGTGGGTCTTGGTCTGGGACCTGCTACTATGTGCCTCTGAGAAATTGGGAGCCCGTCTCTTTGGTGGAATCTCTGCCTCATAAAGATCCCGATAATATCTCTCTCTCCCCAGCTCTAACTAGCTCTCTAGAAAAGGCAACTGATGGCCCAATACATAAGGCTGTGGGCTCTGAGAATCTCTGCTCTATCTCCTATCGTCGAGCTATAGCCTAATCTCTATCCATCACCGCTCTGTCCCTCTCCATCCGATACACATCTCTCTCTGACATCAGAACTCTCAGCTGCTCCTCCAAGGATGCAACCTGAGCATGTAATGTATCTATGTCCAGATCCACTGCCCCTGTCTCATCCTGTCTTCCCCTCACTCTCCCATCCTCCTCCTCATCTATCTCCTCTAGGATCTGATCATGAACCTCTCTCTCATGATCATCATCCTCCTCATCATCCTCATGGTAGGCGCCCAATAAACCTAAGGCATCAATCTCTGCCTCCTCTCTGCCTGCCTCCTCGGTACCTACCTCCTCTGCTAGGATGTCTGGAATAGCCGCCTCTGTAGGTTGCACCTCCTCTCCGCCTAACATAGTATCCACCTCCTCTCCTCCTCTACCAATGTCTGGTATGGCCACACCCTCATCTCCTCGTCCCTCCTCATGGATTAGTGACAATGGTGGCCCTCGTCCCCTCTGACCACATCTCCCTCTCTTGCCCCCACGCCGTCCACCTCGGCCATCATCTCCTCCATCACCACGACCTCCTCTATCTCCCTGACCTCTACCTCTACCATGCCTACCTCATGGACCTGTCCCTCGCCGCTCTACCAGCGCTAGCTGCTTTGGATCTGTCAGCGGAATCGGTCTGTGTACTGCCCACCACTGATCATACTCCTCTGTGGTCCCTGGATCTATTGGACCATCCCTCCATCCCCATGGAATTTCCTATAATGCATCGATGTCAGCCTCTACTGTGGCAACATGAATCTCTGGACCCCATAGGGGGACCTCTCGCGATGATCTCGCAAACTCTGCCCATCCTCTAGGCACATCCTGCACCTCTCCAAACTGTCGTAGGACACGATCTGGCAACTGACGCTCTATAATGTAGACATGTGACACTATTTGCCCAACCAAGAACTGCATCTGTCAAAAAAATAGAAAATTTTAATCCTCGTCTGACCACTCGGCATAGCCCAAGTATGGTCTCCATGTAAACTGCACCATAGTGTCTATGGCATGTCTGAAATAACCCGTATATCCTATGTGAGGTTTAGTATTCGCCCCCGCATAACGGAAGGTGTACGGAGCACCATGTGGTACATCTACTATCACTGGTGGCCAAAAGATTGTGATGTGTTCCCATGCCCATACCATCAGGAGCGTGGTACCACAACTCATGGACTATGCCTCTCGGTAGGCAATATCATGCAAATGAAAGTATAACATCCTGAGTAGACATGAACCCCAAGCATACACCACTCGACGCTCTAGCATGCCTACTAGCATCTCCCCCCACCCCATGGGAAAACCATGACCTCGGTGGTTAGGAAGTACTATGCCGCCTATCAATGTACACAATAGACAGTTTAGCTGCCTATATCTCTGAGCCAACACACACCACCTAATCTCATAGTCATCAAATCCTGACTGCCTAATGTCTGCATGTGGGTAGTATCTGCACATCTTGGTTGTACCCCTCTGGGTATCATACGTCACCTGTGTGCCTCTAATAGGAAGTATGAGGATCCTGTAGACATCCTCTAGAGTAACAGTGGCCTCTCCAGTCGGTAGGTGGAAAGACGATGTCTCCAAGTGCCACCGCTTACACAAAGCTGTCAATAATCCCCAATTCGCCCGAATTTGGGGCATGTCTGTCACATGAAGTAGACCAAGGTGCCAGAGGAAACATCGCTTTGCACTCCGCAAACTATCTATAAATCGAAACGTCGTTGGTCTCGACTCCCGTGTATATATCATGTCTAGCACAACCTGTAATGGCATTATACATGCCTCATGTCAACCTCAATCATCTGTTCTAGTGTAAACTAACTATACTAACTAAAATTCAAATGCGTCGTTATTTTGCAAATGCGTCATTATTTTTCACATGCGTCGCTCTTTAACATATGTGGTGTATAAAATTCATATGCGTCATTATTTTTCAAATGCGGCTAATTCTATCAAAAATGCATTGAAAAATTAACATTGCATTGAGAAATATTCAAATGTGTTTGAAAATAAACAAATGCGGCTAATCTAAATGCAAATGTGATGCAAAATTTCAAATCCGGTTCATAAATCTACACATGCATTGAACCACACAAAAGTATGCAAAACAGCTAATGTAAAATCGCAAATGCGTTGTTCCGCAGACAGATGCATCGTTCACGTGATCATATGTGGTGATTTATTAAAATGAAGCATAACAAAAATTTACATTAAATGCATAAAAACACGCGCAAATGAAAAATTTCAAAAGCCAAGTTTGAGGTACATACTGGGGGGTCCGCATCGGCTGGCCTCTGGAAGGTCTGGATCCTGTATGTGCGATGGTGAGTGTTCGAAACGGGCGACATCCTCGCTGTGGGTGCAGAGCAAATTCTCAATTCTAAAGTTAGGAGGGTGAAAATGACTTGGTTTTTATCCCAATTTCTATATACACCTAGGGCTTAGGTGGCATTTTTTTCCTACTGGCCACGTCAACTTCCAATTTCAATCAACCCGTACCCATCCCTAGCATTTCCAAACTCAATTCTGTCAACTCCAATGCATTTCTGGCTATCTAATGGACTAATCGGGATCATTTCCAAATTTGTCTGAACTTTTTTGATAATTTGTCAATTTTCCCGAGGGGGCATACCTTCACCTGTTTTACACTGGGGCATTACTGGGGCATATTTCTTATCAATTTTCTTTGACACAACGCCGAAATGACATTGTATCAAAGAGGGGCAAATGTAAACACCAAAATTTGGTCTAAGCCTGTGACTTCAATATTCTTCATAATTCCTATTCTTCATGGTTATGATTAAATAATCTTAACATTAATTCTTCTATTGATTAAATAATCTCAATTATTTAATTATTCTCTATAGTCTTCATTTCTTCTATTAATTAAAAAATATTAATTATTTAATTAAATTCACATTTTCTTTATTCTATTTGATTAATTAAATAAACGCTTTTTATTTAATTATGTTACTAATTAACCTTATCCTTGTCAAATTAAATAAATTATTATTTAATTTACTCTTTATCATACTTCAACTATAATTAAATAAATTCTTTATTTGTTTAATTATTCATTTAAATCCCTTCATCACTTAATTAAATAAATCTTATTTATTTAATTATTCTTCAAATATCAAATCTTGAATTAAATAAATTATTTAATTCATGAATTCTACTTTAATGCATTCCTCTATATTTAGATAATTGTGTGAGTTATCTAAGTATTCACTTTGACTCAACTCAAAGATCTATTTCAAATCGCTCAGTTAACTCTTGCTTTAATGTCTGAGTGGCGTTCTCGAGTAATCTCTTCATCAAATCATTCAATCATCTAGTGCTAACTCAATTGTGTGTACATGCATATTAATTAAATATTCTTATTTAATTAATTAAACCTTGTGCGTGCATTCGAACAAGAGTTGCTTTAATCAATCTTCATCTTTGTCATGTAAAGATAATTCTTTTGTTTTCGAATACCAAACTGGAAGATTAAACCATTTATTTAATCTTTAATTCTATTTCTAATTTGTATCATTCATGTCACTACTGACAGTTATCAGAATGCATGCCTAATCAGTCAATCTCAACCATCCATTAATCTTTCGATCTTGGCCTATCATTCGAATAATCAATTTTCTATAAATTGATTTGTCATTCTTCATTTCAATCTCTCTCGCGAAATCTTATGACTTTTGAGAGCACTTAATCTTGAATCTTCGATGTTTTTCTAATCACTATCTTAGGCTATACTTGCATGAACTTACGAGAAATCTAAGGGAAATTATACTACAACAGCAAAATGGAGAAGGGCAATTGAGATGAATCATGGAAATACGTAGCAATTTGGTGAGATTGTTTCAGTTTGTTCACGTTTTTACTTTCCTTTGTTCTTTGTTGCTTAACATTAGATTGCATTTAGATTTGCATTGCATGTTTGCTTTAATCTTGTCTTTCTGCATTTTCTTGGCATTACAGTAATGATTAAATTTTTCTTGATTGGTTAAGTGATATTGTGAAATTATTCTATGTTAATTTAATGTTATGAATGCTATATAATATAAAGAAAAATATTTCTAATATATTTTTAATGCATCTTTATATTTTATAAACAAACATCTAAAATAAAAATGTGATTGTAAAAAAAATACAACCTAATGAGTGAACATACATTTAAAGTTAAAAGTGAAATTATAAAACAAATTGTAAATTTATTTTATTTTTCTTCTATAAATATTTTTTTTTTATTTGTCGTCCGCCTAGTAATGCCCACTTCTCCTTTTAATGAATGCTTTATTTTGGAAGGGTTGATTTAGTGCCATCGTTGATCTATTTCCTGCAGATATCAACGGTGCCGGCCATCCCATGATCAGGAATTGAAGGATCGCAAAATCACAGGTGGGCACCACGTGTCCTATCTGGGGGATCAAATTTGCACTATCACTGACCAAATACCATTTGATCTAATCCATTCCCTGCCATCCCATGATGGTGCTTGGGTTGATTGTGAAATCACGGGCGGGCGCCACGTGTCTCATCCGATGAAGCCTAAAGAGTAAAGGAAACACTAGCCGGCTTTAAATGTATTAAGGGGCAGATTACTAAAGTGTTCTCGAGACACACATGTTCTAAATCGACGGATATGTTATAATATCGCTAGAAAAGTTTCTCGAAGGTTAACGACATGGTTGGCGACTGTGTTAAAGGAACGAGATCATTGATGCTCAGGATCAACAGTTGCCCGCCATCGCGCGATTAGAATTTTCAGGATTGGAATATCGCAGGAAACCACCATGTGGACTTCCTTCGTAATTTATGGTAAGGTGGGCCCCTTATCATCATGTTGGAAATTGTGTTAGCTTGCTTTGAAGGTGGTCGTCGATGATTTTATTTTGTAGAGGGTTGAATTAGCATTGTCATTGATCTATTTCCTGCAGATCAATGGTGCCCGCCATCCTGTGATCAGGAATTATAGGATCACGATATCACAGGTGCTTGCCACATGTCTAATCCGATGAGGTCTAAAGAGTGAAGGAAGTATTAGCCGGTTCTAAATGTGTTAAGGGGCGGATTACTAAAGTGCTTGTGAGATGCACATGTTTTATTTCAACGCGGATGCTATAATTTTGAGGGAAAAGCTGCTCGACAGTTAACGGAAGGGACAACCATTTTTTAAGGAGCAGGATCTTTGATGAGGAGGATCAAAGGTTACCCGCCATCCCACGATGGTAAATCAAGGGATTGCAGTATCGCGGGCAACCGCCATGTGGTTTTCATTTGTGGCTTATGGCATGGTGGGCCCCTTATTGCCATGTTGGTGATTATGTCAGCCTGTTTTGAAGGTGGTTGTCGATGATTTGATCAAACTAGAGGATCAACAGTTCAAATTTAAATCTGTATCAATTGTGGTTGGAACCGTTCGTGCAGCTCGCGAGTGAGCTTTAATTGCAGATGAGACATCTATTGGCAAGATTTGATCAACATAAAATCAATTTACTTCATTTGTATCACAAGGCATCCAAGTATTTCATAAAAAATAGTTTCAGAGCCAAAGGTGAAATTGCAAGCAGTTGTACCCAGAAATTGGAGTTTGTGTGAAAAAAGTCGTGAGTTTATTTTCTTTGTTTCCCAGTCATTCTGCACCTAAATTTGGGAAGGGGGTCTGCTTTGTGTGTCATTGAGCTCATTAAAATATTTTGTTGGGGCTCTAGTTTAATCATAAATTGTGAGGAATTGTGGTATTTTTACTCTGTAATTTCCTATCTCTACTTAGTCATAGCCACTTGAAGTGTAACATTGTAGTGAAGCCCTAGTTTGTCTAAAATGGCACCACCCAAGCAGCACTCTGGCCACATTGAGTATTTGAAAAGAAACTTGTACGATGATTTCCTAGATCAATTTTTGTTGTCAACAAATGATAGAAGGAAGGGTGTAGTGTTATTGCAAGGGAAAATCCTAGGGGAGGGGTTGGTGTATAATAGTTCCAACATTGTTGATGCTAGGGTTCCACTCACTGGCTTAGAGATGTTCAGATTATGGTATGGATAGAGGAATTTTCCTCACCCTTTCTCAAATGGATGGATATATGACATGGGTAGGCTGGTTGTACCAAATGTGTTCCCTGATGTGGACTTACTTAGGGCAGTGGCCATGAGATATGACCCCATCACATGGGTAATTAGAGATAATGATGGAGGGGTTCTATTAGAAATTAACAGAGATGTTATCTAACAAACTTTTGATTTGAGTGAGCCGAGTGATGACTTGGTTCCTATTAATTTTGAGGAAATGAAGTAGGAGTATACAAAATTGAAATCTCTTTTTAGGGTTAAGTTGCTTCCACCTCATCTGGTTAAGGCATGAGGTTCATAATTTCACATCAGCCCTAGTGACCAGGAACCCTTCAAATTGAATTTTTTTGCAAAGCCTTTCCTAGCTACTTTCTATTCACTGTCATATTTTGGGTTTTAGTCCTAGTGCAGTAATGCCAATTGCATACATGTTCATGGGGGTGCAAATACAACACCCTAACTTCTCTGTAACATATGACTTTGCTTCTTTTTTGGCAGAGAGGATAGATGAAGGGCTATTGAAGCTATAGAAAGGTGATACTGGTACTCAATTATTTTGGTATTCCATGTTGATGCATATGTTCCTGTTTAGGAATGTTGATTTCTTTGTTGAGAAGTGAACTTAAGGAAATCAATTGATGGAGAAAGATTGCCAGTACAGATATGGGTTGTAGATGTAATAAGGAAAACACCAGTTATGTGCAATTTGATAATTGTTTTTCTTCAAGATTAAGTGCTAGATTGATGGTAAATATACCTAGGATCCCTGAGGAAGTGCATGATTTCTTTAGGCCAAAGGAGAGGAAACCAAAATTAAGGGTTTTACATAACTGGGGTGACATTATCCCATATCCAATCAGCACTGTTATGAGAATATATGGATTTCAAGGAACCCTTCACATACTGCCATACAATGTGCCACCAAGACTAGGGTTTGTAGAAGTTATGTGGCATATGGGTTGTATTCATAAAGAAAACCTTACTAGAAAGGGGAAGGGAACATTATTCCCTGATTATACAGTAGTGTTTGACTTTACATTTTCAAAGGGAGGTTGGACAGATTTTGATAAATTCTTTGTTGATTACCATTTGAGATTTAGTCCAAGGTGACAACATGATCCTGAAGGTTTCTTTTCTCTTTTGAGATAAAGAATAAAAAGTGGCAAGTTTGCACATTCAATTTCCCTGAGGACCTGATCAAAAATGAATTTGATTTAAATAAGCAGGAATTGAACAAGGAGAAATGAATAGCTTATAGTAAGCTACTGTATATTGTGCATGAAATGGATCCGAATTATGATCCACTGATGGAATTCACTCCATACCATAAGAAAATTAATTTTTTGATGAAAAAATTCAAGGAGATTATAGACACCTTGACAACCAAAAGGATAAATTTAAGGCTAAGTCTGGATATGAAAAGACAAAGTGATAGGCCAATTGAAACAAGGTTAGTATATCAACCTATAGAAAGGTGGCCCATCTATAGGAGGAAAAGGAATACTAGCAGTGATGAGGAAGAAGTAGATAGAAAGAAGAAGCAAATAATGAAGGCACCTCCACAACCAAGTCCAAAATTCAAAGTACCCAGGGTAGTCAAGATCATTGAATTACAGACTTCACCAGAGCACAGTCCCCCATCACCACCATCTGAGCCACGTCCTAAGAGGAAAAGAAATGATCACCCACTTGAGGATCTGACAGATGAAATTATTGTTACTGATCAGGACATGCAGGTTGGTATGCCTTCCTCTCCTAGGTTAGCTGAATTGGTTCTATCTGATTTGGATATGAAGGGTAAGAGTGTGCAGGATGCAAGAATGAAGGCTTTCAAGGAGTTCTTAGATGACAATGCATTTGTAAAGACTCTTGTATTCTTGCAATTGGCATGGAGGATGAAATTTGAGGAATATCAAAATAAATGTAAAGAGAGTAGAGAACTAAGGCCTGACAGGTTAGATCAAGAGAATGATGAAGTAAAAGCTGAACTAATGGAAGAGTTCAAAAACATCACTCCTGAAGAAGGGAGACAACTTGTGAGTCAGGCTGGTGCTTTGATTTTTCCTGAATGGGACATCATAGATGCAGTGGCTTTCAATGCCATTATGAAGTCCAAGAATCCTTTTCAGGATTTTGAAGAAGAAGTTAAGGTAGCATTGTAAAACTCTGCCTTCAGTGAAGAATATGAGACCTTAGCAATTTGGGCATTGGCTCCACAAGGAAAAAAACTAAACATTTCTGATATTAATCCAAATTTCAAAGGAGTATTAATAATAAAGAGGGCTTCAGAGACTTCAACCATCGAAGCCAATAATTTAACTATGAATGTGGCCAAGTTGGCCCAAAAAACTACTGAAAGGGAGGAGGCTAAAAGAAAGAGCCTAATGGAGAAGTATAACATTTTAATTAAAGAATATAGTAAAATGCAACAGAGAAATGTTGAGCTACAAACTGAAGTGGAAAGGTTCAAGTATAGACATATTGGGGAAACATCTAGTGCTCCAGGGACCAGCACATTACCTCCCACAGTAGGGTCAATGCCTCATGCTTCTCCAAATTTTTCTACACCAGGGTCTCTTAATCAAAATCCTGCTCTCACCCCTCCTCTAGAACAAATTGATGAAGAAACATAGTGCTTTGTTGATCCAATAAAGAGGCAGCTCATACATAAAATTGATGAATTACAGACATCATTAAGGGTAAAAGAGGAGGGTTTTCTTTCAAAAGAAAAAGAAATTGTTAGTACTGTTTTGGAGCATTTAAATGAAAGGGTAGATAATAAATTTCCCTCTATACATTCTTTGTATTCTTTTCTATTTGAAGCAATAAAGAATATTGATAGGGATCATGGGATAGTGATTCCAATAATTGAAAATTGGATCCCTAGGGCAAATTATCTAGATATTATGAATAAAGCCTCAAGGTTTGATGTAAATAACAGGCCCCAATCATTGAATCCTACTTATATATTAGTGAAATCATTGTAAGGTTTTCAGACCTTACTAAATGATTTAAGTAGGAAGATTAGGGAGTTGGTAAAGAATTTCAAAGATTGGGGTAACACACTATTACCTAATATAATTGATGAGAAGGGAGAAATTAGAACACCCCAACAATGGCAGGATCAAGCGAGTAAGGTCATAAATAATGAAATTAAAGTAATTTGTGATGACTCAGATTATGATTTGTTGTTGAATTGTATGGATAAGATTATTGGTACCGGCTCATTTTTGGAATCTTTTGAAAGAGATGCTAAGCAGGTAGCGGTAAAGTATATGCCTTAATTTTGAGGTGGGTGGCTAAGTATTTGAATGATGATGAGTAAAAAGAGTGGGTTACTGACAGGTGGAAAATTAGATGTGGTAGTTACAACGATTCCAGTTTTATGTTGATGGCTTTCTTGGCATGGGTTTCACATGGTTTTTTGTTATTGCATCAACCTTCCTCCTCCAACATGATGAACGAGAATATGCTCTAGGATGATTGCAGTTGTAACAATTTTTGAAATATCATCAAGTACTCTAATTGGCTGGTGACATGTGTACTTTCTAGCCTGAAGCTTGTTTGCTCCTTCATTTTTCTATAAGAAGGATTTCAAGGCCAGAAGTACGGGTTAGCAAGTTAGATAATTTTGATCAAGTCTAGGCGAAGTTGGAGAGCTGATTATAAAGATCAACGGTTTTAGAGAGAAATGCAATTTAAGTTCTGAGTCACTCTGTGATAGGTTTTAAGTTCATGAGGATTTAATGTTGCATAACAGTATTAGCATTTGAATTGAAATGATAATTTCAAGCTCATCTCTCTCCATTATATGTGCATATCTGAACTTTGAATAAAATAACTAAGGGTTGTTTCATTTAGCTCACTGTCGTAGTGTGTATGATTCTATTTTAACTTTAATTCAAGGAATTAATTAAAATACTTGAATGGGATTATAAGCAGATATGTTCTACATATCCGATGGTTTTATAGAAATGCAATTTAGGTTTTGAGTCATTATGTAACAGGTTTTGAGTTTATAGAGATTTAATGTTGTATAACAGTACTAGCATTTGAGTTGAAATAAAAATTCGAGCTCATGTCTCTCCATTATACATGCATATCTGAACTTTGAATGAAATAACCAAGGGTTGTTTTATCCACCTCACTATTGTGGTGTGTATGATTCTATTTTAGCTTTAATTCAAAGAATTAATCAAAATGCTTGAATGGGATTATAGGCGGATATGTGTTGTATAAGGATTTGATAAGTAGTCGTGGGTTAGAATGCATACTGATGAAATTGCAATGCAATATTGTCAGGGATCTTATATGTGATGTATTAAATCTATTATAAACCTCTAGATGCTTATGAATTTAACTCTTGCAATGGATATATGGCACTGATCTAAGTTGTAATTATTACTGTAGTTTAGTATTTGTTTGTCTTTGCCTAGAGCTTGCTACAAATTGCAAATCATTGACTATCTTATACAATGGATTGTGTTTAGTTATCTCATGCTCCAAATTGTTGATATTATCTTATCGTGTTGAGCTATTAAGTGAGATCATTTGCTATTGTTAATGTTGTTTATAATAATGGTGCAGAGGTTGTAAACACATTAAGGGATCACCCTCCTGGGTCTTGCAGAGCCCGAAGTGTAGGAGGTTTTTAAATTCCTCGTCAGTTGGTCCAGGTCCTTCAAGCTGCCTTCGATTGGAATTGGAAATTCCATAGGTAGATTAGAAGACAAACCTGGTTACATTATAAAAAGAACCAACATACACGTCAACCACTGAACAACCACCTTTACAACTGAATTTTTAATCTTTTATGATCACATCAAACATAAAACACACTAATTTCAAGGTTGTTAACATCACTATTGAAATGTTTTAATTTTTTGACCTTTCAAACATTAAAAAGTACATCATTAAATTAATTATATAATGGAATAAAAATTAAAAACATCATGAATTAATTATGTAACCACATAAGTCAAATATAATTCTATCAAGAAATTAATATCAAATAGATAATATAATCACATAAAATATACATTTAAATGTCATTGATCTTCTTCTTCATCCAACTCTTCGTCTGTATCATCCGATCCAGATTCAACATTGTAAGGATTGGTCATATCATCATCATCATCGATATCAGTTTAAATAATGTCATCATCCACATGTATGTCATCTTCATGAACATTAACTCCTACATCATCATCATCTAGTTCCTCCTCTTCGACATCTTCGTCAAGGACATCATCAACTAACCATTGATCCTAATCATCATCTACATCATCTTCTAGTTCTTCAGTATCTTCTTCTTCCACCACATTATACTTTACCGACCTTCCTCTTGGATCATGTCTAACAACAAATGACCAACCCGGTTTACCTGGAACCTCTAAGTAAAATACCTGCTCACATTGGCTTGGAAGAACATAGGGCTCATTTCCAGCTCACTCGATCAACCTTGTATTATCCATGGTAAATCCATTATCATGTTCAATAACAGTTCTCTCATGATCATTTTCATTCAATCGTAGCCTATACCATAAGACGATGAACAAAATTAATCTGAAGGACTTAAAGTCACACTCAAGTATATCATCCAAAATCCCATAGTATTGATTTTCTGAGACTTCTGGATGTATGTCGCTTCTAGATGAAACAATAGTCACCTGAAAGACTGCAGTTATACCTAGAATCACAAGTTTTCTTCATGTCATCCAACATTTTGATTCAAAATTTACAACCATTGCACCACATAGCCTTGTGGTGTTTCACCTGCAATATGTCAAACATGTAAAAATTATTGCAATATTGTCAATTGATAAACATATTTATTCTTGGCCGAATGTATGCAAAGAAAACAATCTCAAGATATATATAAATCAATATACTTGAAAATAATTAAATAATATGGGTGATTAATATATTTATACATACCTGTTTATCTCTTAAACCATATGTTAAATCAATTTCCCTTTGTGTAACATTGGAATCTCCATTACGATGAGCTTCTTTAACCAATGAAGCCACATCTTCCCATGTTAATGCATGACCATATTGTTGACATTGTTCAATCCATAACGTCATCTAATCAAGATTGTTGGTGACGTACAAATGTAGTGCATCCCACTTTTGACCAACTATACCAAAAAAATTGATATTCACAAATGACCTATAATTAGTTAAATACCACAATATACGACTTTAATTTATAATTGATGTATATTGAAGATTAAAAATTAAATAAGTACAATATACATAAAAACTATATGTAAAATGCATTCCAATTAATCTCCATGACCATCTTATAATTACCTCTCACTTTCCTCAATCTACCTTTCCCCAACAGGTACTCCCCTTTGAATTTGTTAATGGAGTTGGGATCCCAAATGCGATCTACATGGATCTTTGCTGCAAACTTAGCAAGATATTCACTAATGTACACCATGGTCTAGTATACCATATATCCCTCCACCATAGAACCCTCAGGATGTGCTCTTTGTCTAACCAAAGCCTTCAAAAATTTCAAGTGCCTCTCAACCATCCACATTGACCTTATGTGTACAGGTCCACACAACAGTCCACACCAATCTCCTCAACTTGGTGTATGAGGTAGTGTTCTTGTGCATTGAAAAATGTTGAAGGTAGACACTTTTGCATTTCACACATTAGACGAGAAATTTTTCTCTTCCAATAATTTATATATTCTTTATGGATTTCTTTAGATGATAGCCATCTTCAAATGATTCAAGGCGCAAATATATTAACAAGATTTAACAAAAATATATAGTATATTACATAGCAAGTAAAGCAAATGGCAATTATAAGATGTATACAATGAATTGAACAAATCTCGCTTCTTACCTCATGTATTTTCCAAGATCATATATAACGTGCTTGACATTGTTGTCAAAGTTGTCTGGGAGAGATGGAGGTAGAATGTACTACAACAATTATAAAATGATCTTTTCATTATTTTTCCAAAAGTAGTAAACACAATACACTGAAAAGTACATGCATTATACAAGTGTATATAATATACCAAAATAATTACCTTAATGAAGGTATGCCAATCATGCGTTTTCATCCCTGACCCAAATTCACCTTTCTTTGTTATTATATTGTTTATGTTCGCAACAAATCTTGTGGGAAATGATTTTTTTTGTATGACTTCTTTTATAGCATTGATTTGCTGCTCTGTTAATAACCAAGGAAGGGCACTTATATTAATTTGGTCTCCATCACTATTTAATTGAATGACATTTTTCATTACATGATTGGCTTCCTAAATGTCACTACAAATTTTGACAATTTTTTCTTTGTCATGCCTTCCATCCAATATTTTCCATAACGTTTCTATTATATTCTTTCGATATGCATTGTATCAAACAAATGCACAATTTGTAGCTTCTCATAGTAGGCAACCTACTAAATTGTTTGGGATAACTTGTGGCCCACGTGGAAGCCGCCATTAATGCCTTGATGACCTTCATGAAGCATATAAGTTAAACAAATTAACAATGACAATCATTGTCAATTACAACATGAGTAAACACAACACAATATAAAAATATAAATTCAAAACATATCATATATGATAGATAAACAATTTGATCGATGTATAACCTTGACGATTAATTCTATTATATTCCAACTTCCATAGGCGAGGTGACATTCTTCGTGGTTTTGATGTAGTCTCCTCTTTCCCATTGAAAAGATGTTTTTCAGTAGTTTGATACTTATGATTTATATGGAGGAAGTGCCTATACTCATCAAACACCTGCTTTCCTAAACTTGTTGAACGACGAGATTTCATCTTTGGACCACAAATTGGACATGCAAATTTTCCCTTTGTTTGAAGACCTGCAAGATGATATATAATTGGATTAAATATGTCAATTTTTATAATTATATATAATGAATAGATTATTTTAAAAACATGCATGATATCTACTTTATCAAATTAAATATTGTTAGAGTGCAGTCGAACATTATAACATACCACAAAAATGTGTTAGCCCTGGGGCATCATAAATTGTCCATACAAGCATTGCATGGAATTGAAATTGTCTTTGTCCTATTGGTCTTGAGAGGTCATACATAGTGACGCCATTCCATAACTTTAGTAACTCGTTGATAAGAGGCTCGATATATACATTCATATCTTTAACTTGGTACTTACCTAGTTAAATGAACATAAACATTACATAATTATTATAACTATTTTCTGCAATATATATAAATTAATGTACATGACTATTGAATGAAAAAAATATAAGTCATTATGCAACAAATAAGACAAATGAGATGCTACTACATTAAAGAAAATTGATGTAAACAAATACCTAGAACAATCATTGACAACATTATGTGCTCCCTCTTTATTGACATCCATGCAGAAATGTTATTGTTGATAACAAAAACAAGCCACACTGAGTAAATAGATCTCAGCTCTCCAAATGGATTGACACCGTCCACTCCTAATGAAAGCCTGAGATTATGAGGTTCTTTTGTAAAGTGTGGCCATTTTTCCTCCATGTCCCTAAATACAGAACCATCTGCAGGCATTCGAAGAATGTCATCTCCACTTCTATTCCGTGCATGGTAATCCATCAATTGCGCTAAGCTTTTGCACCTAAATAGTCATTGCATATGTGGAATAATGGGAATATAATGAAGAACCTTGCGAGGCACCTTTTTTGTTAGTTGATCTGTTCGATATCTACTGATATGACATTCTAGGTATTTTGTTGCAAATTCCTGTTGTTTATGATATATAATATGATTGTTGGGACATGCATCTATTGCTTGATACTCCATTCTGATATCTTTCATAATGACACATAAATCTCGGTATGAGCAAGGTAAAATATTTAATGGTGGTAACAAAAATTCACCAATCAATCTACAACAATTTTTTTTTGTTCATATAAAGAATATTAATGGTACATAATTCATCCTTTATTAACCAGTGATGAACTAACAACAATTAAAATAGATAAAAAAAGATGACGTACATAACATACGTTAACATTCGTGAGATTGATATGTTTGATAAACCATTCATAACCTTCAAGTTCAACAACAACAATACAACAGAGAGAAGAGTTCTTCAAAGCCTTCATAAAGGGGCTTGTATGTCTTCTCAAGTACAGGTAAATCATGAACATCATCAAAGTCATCTTGATCAGCTCTGCCACTAAATGTGTCATGGATCAATGTATTCATACCATCATATTCAACTATGTTTTTTGGCACATGATCATCTTTTTCCATAGGATCATTAACCTCATCTTCGATCTTCACAGCTCCATGTTCGTCCTCTTGCAAAACCACATTCTTCAGGCCACGATAATCCATATCATCTGCCCTAGGGCACCCCATCTTTATAATAATGATAGATACAAATAAACCATGATCATGATCAAGTGATTATATATATATATATATAAAATGTTAAAATAATATAAACATTTACAAATTCAATCAATATAAACATAGATAATGAACAACTTACCAATGGAAAATAATCATGCCCCCCTTCAATGTGACCATGCTGCCTATAATGTTTCTTAGCTGTTGTAATTAAAAGTAATTTCATCTTTAAGCCCTTGCAATTATTGCAAGGACAATAACATTTCCCATCACCCTTTCTTTTCAATCTAGCCCACAGTCTATCAAGTGTCTCTTCATTTTGTTCTAGACTAATATTATCTGACATGATTTTTCTTTACCAAGCTTGACTATTTAGATCTTCAAAAAATATCAAACTCACACTCCAATAATTTTTATTCATATAAAGGTAACATAATCTAATAATTTTGATATTTTACACAAAAACAATTTGGCATGCAACCACCCCTGCAAAATAGAAGATAGTCTGAAGTTAATGACCCCAAAAAACACTTTAAAATGCTAATTCCAAAACTTATTAAATTCTGATTTTACTATGATTTCCAACAGTTAAGACTCCTAAAATTAGAATATTGAACTTGATCACAAAATTCCTACAACAATGGAGGTAGCGAGCAAGTAAGAGCAAGTGACCCATTCCTAAGGAGCAACAAGTTGGAATCATCATTTCTAATGTCAATACGGATTTATCCTTTTAGTTAAAAATGCAATGTGTCACTTCTTATGACGATCTTATCCCTAGGGCCCTCAACATTGAGAGAGCCCTAATAAAAAAAAATAGAAGCATTGGTAAGAGCATGATTAGGGTACAAACCCTAGGCCTCCTTAAAAACATAAACAATAACTATATCGGATTAGTGAGGTTGCAATACCAGAAATATTGAGACATTGTAGGTAATAACAAAATTTTGCAATCTAAAGATTGTAGCCAATAAAAAGCACACTATGTAGCTTAGTGACATTTGTAAATGCAATCTATGGTAAGAAGAATGACAGTCACTTGAGATATGATAGTCAAAAATAGGCTGAGCAGTGACAAGATAATAAAGCTCAAACCTTGCATAATAAAGTGGAGATTTTAGCAGTGAGTTTCCTTACCCCCTTGTTGACCTTAAGGGTTTTCAAATGCTTTTGGTAGTGTTAGAAAAGGAAAATGCAATCAGGGAATGACTGTCCAAATGAAGTAACAGTGGTAATCATAGGTTTAATGTTTCTTCTTAGCCATTAATATATAATGGAGGTAGTGGAATGCATGTTTGAGCAGTGTTTAGAGACTCATCAAAGATGGGAGAATAGTAAATAATACCTTGTGGACTGTGAAGTAGTGTCAATAAGGTTGAAGGATCGTAAGAACTACAATACCATGAAACAATGAGTCCCCTATAGTAAGTAGACAGTCTATAGGGCATAGTTTGATTTTATAGAAGGATGCTTATGAAAGGAATCTTCAAGTGATAGTGAGTGAGTTGTTTGAGATTGCAGCTGAGGGTGCAATACCCAGTCTTAAAGGAAATTAGCAAAGCAGTAAATGTGCAAGAAAATCAAATTGTACACAACAAACAATTCACAATGTTATCTTCCATAATGCTTTGAGTTTGACAACAAAAATCTCATTGTATCTTCATGATGAAAGTGGTGACCTTAATGGTCAATCACTGGAAACCATGATTTTAAAACATGTTATTTTTCTTATGGAGGCAACATTTTAAGCAAGGCAATGAGTGGTGGTTTGGAACAATGGCAGGTATGAAGGACTTGCTTTATATGCATACTATGCAGTCTAGCTTAAGATAACGTTCTTAGAAGAGATTGAAGGTGGATTATGGAACTCAAGGGTTACCATGAAAAGGATTAAAGTAAAGATTGAGATCTATTTAAAAGCCACGATCATGAAGATATTAAAGATGTCACATGCAAAACCCTAGTAGCTAAAGTAATGAATACAGTGCCAAAGAGGATAGTGTGCTAGGGAAGATTTAGGAGATCTCCACATTATCTAATTACAGGGAAATACATCATTTATTTATTTTTTTAATTAAAAGAACTCATTCTAAACCCTATATAGGATACATTGATACTTCAAAAGCCTCTGAAGGAATTTTAGATTATGCAAATATATGTCAAGTAACATTCATAAGGTTTAGAAAATCTTGATCACTCTTTAGAATAGCCCATTAAACATGGGTTGTGCTTGATAGCACTACATAATTGATATAACACAACCACTCTGCATATCAACCAGAGTTATAGGCTATTTATTGTAGCAAGAGGTAATCACTCTTCAATCATGCTATAATTACTTCCTAACCTGTTAAACTTGAGACAACCTGAATGCACCCAATTATGATTGACACCTACATTATACAACCTAAATTAACTGCATTATATGAGTGCCTCCATTTCTATCATAGTATAGCCACATTAAACTTGGGTCACACATGAATGCATCCTGTATTTGTTATAGCACAACTATGCCATATGACAAATAGAGTTATGGATCACATAATTACAGTCACATGAATCTTTTCCTTGGTTGTGTTCTTATGGTGATTCCACACAACAAAATTTGGACATGAAATTCTCAAAACCCTTAACCTCTAAAAATGAAATTTGATGAGATGTTGCTTTAAAATATGGTTTTGAAACCTGGAACTACAAATTTGACTTCACAACTGAATTTTGCAAAAAGACAATGAGTACCCTCAACCTGGAGATATCTTCTTGAATTTTTCTGATTTTTCCCAAGAAAATCGTCCTTAGTTCTCCACAAACTGTCTCAAGTAGAGCAAAACACTGTCTCAATAAATCAGGCGTGAACTCACTTTTCTTTATGTCGGCCACAATTTGATTTTTTTTTATTTTTCATGTTTATCAAAAATTCATCGAAAATGATAGTTTGCCATTTCATGAACGCCGTGGATAAACTTTCAAAAAAATTGAAATTACACATCAAATTTTACAAGCACCCGATGAACATCGAATTTTACATATTTCGTCGGACAGTTTCGTAGTATCTTGTAGTCAAATGTATTAGTGGTATATGCAGAATCATGATGGGCCAAAAAGGGCAACATGAAAAGTAGCATTTTGAACTTCGTAAAAAAATGCAAAAATCACAGTTGACTTTTTTTTTGGGTTGGCTGTCAGTACATTGCTCCCCAAAGTACTACAAATCGGATATTTGATTTTTTTTGGATATCCAATTCATGTCTAATATCTAATTTGAAAAACATTTTAAAATGTAATATTTTGGTGCTATAAATTGGATATCCGATCTAAATCGGTTATCCAATTTTTACACACATATACCCAAGAGTAATTAGGAGGTGGAGAGAGAGAGAGAGAGAGGGAAAGGGAGAGAGATATATATAGAGAAAGAATTAGGAGGGGGAAGGGAGAGGGGAAGAGGGGAAGAAGGGAAGAGGTAGAGAGAGAGAATTAGGAGGGGGAGGAAGGAGTGTTGAGGGGTAGAGAGGGTATAAAAGGTTTAAGGGTTTATAGTTGAGGGAGGTAGGAGGGAGGAACTTGAGAGAGAGAGAGAGGAGGGAGTGGGAGAGATAAAGAAGGGAGGGGTTAAGAAGGGTAGAGGGTAGGGTTTAGTTGGGGTTTAGGGTTAAGGGGACAGAGATAGAGGGAGTGAGTGAGAGAGAGAGAGACCTAAGAGAGGGAGAGGGGGTAGGATATTGAATATACTTGAGAGAGAGAGAGGGAGGGAGTGGGAGACATATAGAGGGAGGGAGGGTTAAGGGTACAGGGTAGATGGTTTAAGGGTTTAGAGTTTAGGGTGGGAGGGAGAGATAGAGGGAGTGAGTGAGTGAGAGAAAGACAGAGATGGAGAGAGAAGGAATTGGGAGGAGACTTAAAGGGTGGAGTGAGTGGTGGAGTGAGAGAGAGACATATAGAGGGAGTGAGTAGAGAGAGAGAGAGAATTGGGAGGGGGAAGGGAGAGGGGAAGAGTGTTGAAGGTAGAGGATAGAAGGTTTAAGGGTTTAGGGTTTAAGGGTTTATGGTTGAGGGTTTAGGGATGAGGGAGTAGGAGGGAGAGACTTGAGAGAGAGGGAGTGGGAGAGAGATAAAGGAAGGGAGGGTTAAGGGTAGAGGGTAGAGGGTTTAAGGGTTAATGGTTTAGGGTTTAGGGTTTAGGATTAAGGGGAGAGAGATAGAGGAAGTGAGTGAGAGAAAGACCTAAGCGAGGGAGAAGGGGTAGGAGGGAGAGACTTGAGGTAGAGTGAGTGAGTGAGTGAGTAAGAGAGAGACCTTAGAGAGGAAGTGGTGCTAGAAGGGAGAGACTTGAGAGAGAGAGAGAGAGAGAGAGAGAGATAAAGGAAGGGAGGGTAAAGGGTAGAGGGTAGAGGGTTTAAGGGGTTTAGGGTGTAGGGTAGAGGGAAGAGAGATAGAGGGAGTGAGTGAGAGAGAGAGAGACTAAATACTTATTGATAACCATAAATCTTTGATATCTCTACCTTTTATATTCAACACATATGGACTAATAGTTGAACACAAAACATCTATTTGTTATAAAAACAACACATAATGATTTAAAATACAACTTATACTGAAGAAAAATTGTCCAATAGTTGAACACTAATTTTTGAAAATCCTTCACATTTAATGGGAAAATACATGTTATTTATTGTGCTCACCTTTTATATTTGTGATAGGGAAAAATATTAATATAAAATTATCCAATGCTTGTACATTGCTACCCCAATTGTTGTACACATAAGAACAATATTTTTTCACTATGATAACAATACTTGTTTCAATGAGTGTCTTATTTTATTAAATGAGCATTTTTTTTTTAAATGATATACTTATAGTGGAGAGTTGTGATATTTTATTTGAAACAAAAAAAATACTTATTTCACTTCTTCATGAATGTATTTATGTTTTTTTCATATAACATTTAGAGGTTCTCATGTTTTCAAGTATGGGTCCATTTTTTATCAACATTTGGTTTTTTCTTTATTTACATTTGGACTATTTATTTACAATATATAGTATAAATATGTGGTAAGACCGGGTATTATCACTAGCATAACTATATTTTAAAAGTATATGTAAAGTAATTATTTTTAATCAATTAAACCTTAACCCAAATTGAAGCTTAACCCTAATGATAAAGCTATTTGAACCCTAATTACAACCCTATTTGAAGCTGGTTTGGATTACAAGCTCATAGACAAGGATAAATTCCCTAGAAGAGTGTCTTTCAAGTTTGAAAAAGTGTAGATGGAAAACTCAAACTTATAATTGTTGTCACTGACTCTTGGCTCACCCAAATAGTTGATCATTGCACTAAGATGTGCATATTCAATCAAAAGTTAAAATTCATAAAACTCAGACTAAAAGAGTGGAATATCCAAGTCTTTAGAAACCTTTTCAAAGAAAGGATCTCCTTGAAAGTAGAATGGCTAATATCCAAAAAGACCTCTCAAATGATTTTTCTTACATCCTAATAGAAGAAGAGAGGAATCTCATAATTCAATTGGATGGTGTCTATAGTTTTAAATAAATCTATTGGAGACAAAAATAAAGGATTAAATGACTTAAATAAGGTGTAAAACCAAGTTTTTTCATTTAACATGCAAAATTAGAAGGCAAAGAAACATAATATGAAGATTGAAGATGGTTATGGATAAACTTATGATAATCTTGACACCATCAAGGCTTCCTTGGTTTCCTCTTGGGAAAACATGCTCATGGAGGAAAATGAAGACAAAAAAGAGAAGAAAAGCATGATATCTTCCTGTATCATATCCCAACCTTGGATGATGATTCTAAATTCTAATTTAAAGTAGCTAAAGATGTCATTAAGGAAGAATGTAGCTAACAATATTGTCATGGAAGAAAATATTTTACATCATTGTCATGAGTTTACAAGCATGCTTGGTGGAGATCATTGTAAGTATCGTCTAGCAGAAACATCACATATTGCATATATGCTTGCCTACACCTCACTTGGAGAGATTGAGTTTGGGTGGAATATGTGAATAAATATAGATTGCTATAGGCAGGATATAAAATTGTATTGAAATATTGGATATATGCTCATCAATCTGGTCGAAAACTTTATGTCACCTATAATTTTGTGCCAATTGAAAGGTCATTTTTTGATCTAACAATTATATTTGAACATAATTGAAAATTTAACAATGTTTGCAAGAATTTCAGAATAAACACTTGGATTCTTAAATATTGACACATCTTAACTTTATTTCTCTCTCTTCCCCATATTCTCTCTCCCTCCTCTACCTATCTCTCTCCCTTTCTCCCTCCCTCTATCTCTTCCCATCTGAGCTCTCTCCCTATACCCCTATCTATCTTCATATGTCAACCTCTTTGTCCCTTTCTCTTCCCATATATCTCTATATCTATGTCTTTCTCTTCCCATTTATCTCTCCCCCCTCTCTCTCTCTCCCCTTACTTCTATCTCCCTCTCTATTTCTATTTGTCTTTCTCTACTTATCTCTCTCTCTATATCTCTATCGATTTTTATCCCTCTTCCTCTCTCATTCTATATTCATCTCTACCTCTATCAATTTGTCTCACTCTTCCTCTCTCGCTCTATATTCATCTCTACCTCTATATTCCTCCCTCCCCCTCCATCTGTAGAAAAGTCTCCCTCTCTCTATCTTACTCACTCCATCTCTTCTACTCTATATCTTTATCTTTATTTCTTGCTCGATCTCCCTCTCAATCATCTCTTTATCTCTTTCTATCCATATACTACCCAATCTCCCTCTCTCATCTATCTATCTCTTTCTATCCATATACTTCTATACGTATATCTCCCTATGCATCTATCTCTCTATCTCTTTTCGTATCTCTATCTATCTCTGTATATTAGCCTCTCCCTCTCTCTCTCCCTCTCTCCCCCTCTCTACATATATCTCCCTCTTCCCCATCTTCTATCTCTCGCTCCTCTACATATCTCTCTCCCTTTCTCCCTCCCTCTCTCTATCTCTCCCCATCACTCCCTCTCTTGCTCCCTCCCTATACCCCTATCTATCTTCATATCTCAACCTATTTTTCCCTTTATCTTCCCATATATCTCTATATCTATTTCTTTCTCTTCCCATTTATCTATCTCTCCCTCTCTCTTTCTCTCATCTCCCCATATTTCTATCTCCCTCTCCATCTCTATTTGTCTTTCTCTACTTATCTCTCTCTCTCCCCTCTCTCTATATCTCCTTATATCTCTATCGTACCATCTCTCTCTCTCTCTCTATATATATATATCCCCCCTCTATCTCCCTATCTCTCTATATATTTATTTCTCCCTCTATCTCTCTCTATATCTCTATCTATTTTTATCCCTTTTCCTCTCTCATTCTATATTCACCTCTACCTCTATCTATAGGGAGAGATACAAAGGTGAAGCATTGGACCTTCCCAAAGATCCACCAATATCAACACTACTCCCAACTATTTTAAGCATTTAAGTACATATTGTATGCTAGATTAGGAGGCATGTGTCAAAGCTCATATTTATTGATGCAAAATAGGTCCAAAGTCACAAATTTGACGTAGAGTTAGTTATAGTTTTGTACAAAATTTCAAGTGCCACATAGAGAAAAGATATTCTATTTTTTATATCATGTCATCAAATTTGGCACTTCATCAAGATTTGTATCTTCATCAACATTAACAAAAGCAAAGGTATGTACTTGAATCCCTTGCATTTAAATTTTTCTATATATATAAATATTTTAATGTTTTCCCTCAAATCTGTTGATGTGTCCGATGGCACAACAACGTGCAAACAGAATATTACTATTATGTTTCTCCTGAAAGAGAAAGACAACACATGGATATCTTAGCTCCCAAGGTCTTTGTAGTTGGTTCTCAACTGTGCTGATGTTGCTCAGTGGTCAATGTAACAGTAATGTTCAAGGGACCTGCTGGTGTTGAGCTTCTGGATTGTTCTGAGATCAAACATAAACTTTAAACCTACTCTAACCAGGGTTTGTAAAGAAACATAAAAAGATAGATCAAAGCTTTGGAATAAAAAAAAATGTTAATTCATCCAACTTAACTAGACTCGTTACCTTTCAAGGTATTCCTAACTAAAACTGCAGAACAAAATTAACTTGTGACTAACACACAGTTTCATTCATTCATAGTGTTGATTTCAATAACAGATTACAAGTCACCATTTAAACAAAACATCAAATCAAACTTCATTCCTTGAAAGTTTCTCAAATCAAATGATTAAACCAAGATAAACAACATTCTGAAACACAATCTGAAGTAGATTTTAATCTGGTTGCTTCTACTGTTAGTGAAACAAATAAGCAACATTTACAAATCTAGCACAATCACCAATGTACAGAAAATCCATGACTCCAAATTGTTTCCATCTATACTAATAAAACTTGGAAAACACGTTACAGGCTTCTGTTGAATCTCACTCCTAACTAAGAAGCCAAAATAAGCTCCTATTACAAAGAATCAGGATACAGTTCTGTCTCTATCCTTCAAAAAATTCCTACTCTTGAAAATCTATCTCTAGACCGGTCTAATCTATTATCCCCTCTAACTGTCTCTATTCTTTTTTTACCTCTAGCCCCTTTTACAAAGAAGCCCAATGCCATATGTACAGAATGCACCGAGAAAGAATGCACTGGCCCCTATTTTAGGGTTTACAAAATATCTTCCGATTGTAGGAGGGTCGGCCCTCAGATCTTTTTGATAGAGTTAATACTGCGTTGAATGTCATCCCCGCTATTCATGTTGGTGAAAGATCATTCTGGGAATGACCTGTACATCTTTTATAACTACAGCATTAACTCCTAGCCTTCGTGTCCATCTTTGAACTCCCTTGCAAAGCTGCCTTGAATGCTCTAAAGCATTTCCATTAATGCGGATGCACCTCTGTTAGTAGACACCACAACTGTCCCTAAGACTCGTGGTTCTTTCTTTCCTTCAGCCTTCCTTCCTGCTCTAGACCCTTCTACACGTTGACCATCTCTGAAGTAGCATCGGGCCTCCCTTTAGATCTAAACACCATCATTCCTAAGACAATCCATCACCTTTGATCTCAGAATGAGTCCAGGTCATTTTCATTTTGTTGATCTTCTTCACAGGGGTAGTAAGTCAGTCAAAGGACCAATGGGTCACTCCTTTAGCTTCTTCTGATTGGTGGGACATAGGCCATGTAAGATTCTCGGGCAGTCAAAGGTCATTCAAATGGAATCGCATGTCGGTGAGACACTAATCGTGTCTCCCCGATGCGATTATACCTCATAGCAGCCATCGGCGTAGCTTAAGACAGTCGACAAGACCTCCCATTGAGCTGCACAAGTCATATCGATACCACAAAACCTATCGGCAAGACAGTCGTTATTGGCCAGAAGTCATGGCGAGACCATCGCACTCGGGAAGACATCTCCCCAAGCCCTAATCATCTGCTCAGAGCTTCTCCGAGCTCATTCTTATTCCCTGAGCTTAAGCCCCTTCTACTTCGGCAAGACTTCTTCAAGCCGGTTGGACATTTTGCTGAGTTAAAGATCTTTCGGCGAGCTCATCTTATGTCGGGGAGATCTCCATTTGTCGGTGAGACCTTATGCTAAAGGCATACCCCTTTCGCCGAGACCTCACTGTATCGGCATGACCTTTCGCCAAATTCATTCATTCTCCCCAGGCTCATTATATTTTGGTGAGACTGTCGAGTCGGTGAGATGTTCTGTCGGGCAACAAGAGTTATAACGATATCCTCCCCGTTGGTGAGACAATCCCATATCGACAGGACATCCCCCCGAGCTCATTATGTTACACCAAAAGTGCACCCTTCGGCGAGACATATGCTAATCGGCCAGACCTCCTGCCGAAGGCAAAATCATTCGCTGAAATCAAAACTTTCAGTGGGACCTCCTTCCATCGGTAGGATATTATGTTGAAGGCCTACCCCCTTTGGCAAGGGCTCATTTTACTTCGGGGAGACCTTTCATAGTTAGCAGGACTTCATGCCGAAAGCAAACCACTCTCCCCGAGCTCGAGCTTCTATTGGCGAGACCTCGTTTTGTCGATGAGACCTCACAGAAAAACCACAACCCTATACCAAAGGGAACACCTTTCGGTGAGACTTCTTGCCAACGCTACCTGATATCCCCTTTTCATAGCCAAGGCCATCGCTCGTCGGCAGGACATCCCGGGGTCGGCGAGACTTTTTGTCAAGATTACCATCCTCTCGCTGAGCTCAAACATCATTTTGGTGGGACTAATAACCATTGAGGAGACATCTCCCCGATGACACCTCCCTTCGCCGAGACTCTTCAGGTCGGCAAGACTTCGTGCCGAAAGTAAATCTTTCCTAGCAAGATCCCCTGATGACATCCTTGTTCGGTGTGACCTCCCATGTCGGTGAGACCTTTTCATTCATCGAGACCCTACGCTGAATGTAAAACCTTCTCCAAGAGCCCATGTGAACAATTGTTGGTAAGAGGTTCATCTGTCGGTGACACCTCTCAACAATGCAAACCTCCTTTTGTCGAGACTTCTTCCTGAGCGGGGAGACATATAAAACTCTATGGCAACCGAGATGTCATGGCGACCGGTGGATCCCAAATGAATAATACACCTCGCCAGTCGGCAAGACACCTAAAAGGTCTCAATGATTTTCTTCTTGAGGAGTTTCATGCTGAATGTGATTGAGGCCTACCTTCAGTTGACTTCCCTGAGAGATATCCTTAGATGAGTGATTCAATCCTGCAAAACAAATGCCTCCATTAGTCCTCAAAGCATATAAAATACACTATTGTTTACAATTATTTCATTCAATTCTTAGCAAGAAGAAAACCAACTCTGGTGGAGGCGGAACCAAATCTGAACCAGAAACGATGCCCGAAAAAGATAGAAAAAGGACAAGAAAGAGAAGAAGAAAGGGGAGAAAATACCCCATGACAAAACAAAAGGAACAAAAGCAAAAGAACAAGACACGCGGAACGGGGATTGAAACGGGACCCGAACCTGAAACTTTTGAAAGTTTCAAGATTTGGTTCCAGTTCTGGTTCTAGGTCCGCTAGGACAACACGAAAATACCCAAGGAAGAGGGGAGACTGCCCAAGACACGGGACACAAAACGGAAAGGAAAATGACCAACCATAGAAAGAGACTAAGGGAAAGGCGGAGTCGGGGCCGAGATGGAAGATGAATCAGAAACCTCGAAGAGTTCAACATTCTGATTTAGGTCCGGACCCGGATCCGACAGAACAAAAGACACTATAATAAAGGAAATGTTGGAACCAGAACCGGGAATGGCGCAAAACCAGAAACTTTTGGATGTAATTCCAAGCTCGATATTGGTCCCGGTTCTGCATCTGATAGAACAAAAGAAAAAATTCCTAAGGCAGAAAACCAAAGGCCAAAGAAAAAGAAAAGAATAGGGGGGACCCATTTTTTACCACAACAAACTTGGGTGGTTATGCAAAGCATAACAAATGGCGACTCGGCTGGGAAAATGGTTTAACCATTTTCAAGAAACTGAAGAATTCAGCTACCCAGAACTCCTGGTTTATGAACATCACAATTCCAGTTGCGTCAGTTTTCACAACCAAGGTTGAGCTAGAATCTCAAATGTAAACCAACACTAGTTACCACTGAATCTATGTGTGTGCTTGATGGTGCATTATCCTTTCATAAAGTTTTATTCATCTTTCGAACAACAATGTGCAAGATTTGAACTACATGAGTTGATTCCCTTTAGTTGTTGTGCAATGATATCCTGGGCATTGCTCCGCTGCTAGTCAGGCGTTCATAGCCCTGATGGAGATACCTCTAGTTTTCTCACAGCATTGCTCTACTACCAGCCAGGCGTTCATAGCCCTGGTAGAGATACTGGAATCACCCATTCATATTGAGTCCTCTTTTCTTTCTAATAATTCTCTTTTCTCTTGGAGTTTTAGATATTTCATTCATTTTTTTTTCAATATGTCAGATGTTAGACATCCGTTCTGGGTTGAAAACTACCATGGATCTCATAACAACACTTGGGAGATCAGATTTTTCACTCAAATCTTACAACACTATCATCCTAGGACAAATATACCATTACAAGAGGAGATGATCTTGATGATTTGTGAAGGATTCAGAGGGAGCTAATGAATATTATTTACCTTGCCCCTTGTTTTTAAGACTTTCCACAACTCTTATTGACAATGGGCATGAAGCAAAAGTTTAGGACAAAATCACCCAATCAGAAAACCTGAAAATATCTAAACCACTTCTCTCCTAACGACCAAAGTATGCTTCAGATAATAGTCCACTATTTAAAGATGGAAAGAAAAGAGAAACCCCAAAGAACAAACACGATAGAAACCAAACAACAAAGGGAACGAAAGGAGAGAAAGAAAGAACAAACAAACAAACAACAGAGCTATTTACATGTAGAAAAGCAAACTATTTACAAATAGAAAAACAAACAAATTATTTACATAAAGAACAACAAACTATTTACATGCAGAACAGAATTAGTGAGCTTTATGACTCGAAATAATGCTTAAGAAACTGCCCATTGATAGGAAAGGGAACAGGTTCTCCAGTTAAACTACTCAGTCTGAAAGCATTTTCTCCTAGGATCTCAACAATCTGATAGGGACCCAACTAGAGCTTATCAAACTTCTGGTGACTGCCCTTCTTTTCACTAGCTTTATCCCATAACAACACAAGGTCTGATATCCTAAAAGCCTTGATTTTGGCTCTTTTGTCAAACCAATGTTTGACAACAGCCTGATGTCTAAAGAATTGTTGCAAGGTGGCATCTCTCTACTCTTCTATTTTCAACAAGGCAGCTAATCTTACTTCTATTCTATTGTCACTAGAGTAGAACTTTTGCATGAACTCAAGGATAGGTATTTGCAAATGAACAGGGAACACAGGCTCCTACCCATACACCAGTTTAAATGGTGAAGTCTTTAAAGCAGCCTTAATCCTAGTCCTATATGCCCATAACGCGAATCTTAGTTGGGTATGCCAGTCCCTAGGGTTGTTCTCTAACAGCTTTTTAATTACCCCTAAGAGATTCTTATTGGTTGATTCTGCAACTCCATTGCCTTGTGGGTAATAGTTTGAAGAATACTTTAAAACAATTTTTTGATCATAAGCCCAGGAAATGAACTCAGCAGAAGAGAAGGAAGAGCCATTGTCACATACCAAAGCGAAGTGTACCCCAAACCTAGTTGTGATGCATTCGGTGAGGAACTTGATCACAACCTTTGTTGTGCTATTCTTGCAAGGTATAGCCTATGTCCATCTCGTGCAGTAATCAGTGGCAGTCAAAATAAATTTGTGTCCTGCAGAAGAGTTTGGGTTAATTACCCCAATAAAATCTAGTGCCCATTGGGAAAATGGTCTTACCTCGTAGACAGGTTGTAAGGGCATGGATGAATGGTGTTCCTTTGATGCAGAAATCTGACATATGTTACATGTTCTTACATGTTGATGGGAATATTTGAACACACAAGGCCAGTAATAACCAGAGTTGAGGATCTGGTGTGCCAATGAGTCTGCAGAACCATGACCTGTGTCGTGTTTCCCATGAAATTCAGTGATCACATGTTTAGCCTTCTACTGATCAAGGCATCGTAGGTACACTCCCTCGAAATTCTTCATGTATAGCAATCCTCCTTTGAGCATATAATGATAACTCTTCATTCTAAGTGCTCTCTTCTGGGTCGTATTTATTCCCTCTAGACATCGATTATTGAGCATGAAGCAAATGATATCGGCATACCAAGGGTCGTTTGAGAAGGACTGAGTTGTGTATTGCTGGCAAGTAATATTTTTACCATCAGCCATGGATTTAGATAGGCCCAGACCTCAGACAAGTTTCATAGGGTGAATCTCCAGATCGAACTCTTGCAAAATGGCCATCCACTTCCCTCTTCTTTCTCCCAGCTTGCTCTGCATAAGTAGAGACTTTACAGCAGCATCAGGAACTACAACAATAATTTGACTTCAAAGAATGTAATGCCTGAACTTCTTGATAGCTCAGACCAACACAAAAGCTTATTTTTCAAGAGGTGGGTACTTAACTTCAGCATTTTTGAATGGAGAGCTCATGAAAGTGATTGGCCTCTCCTCTGCCTCTCCTCTTCGTTGAGTTAGGACAGCTGCGTAGGAATGTTCAAAAGCAAAGGAATAAATATAGAATGGTTTTAAATAGTCAGGGCTGGTGAGGACTGCCGCTTTTGAAATGGATCGCTTGATCTGTGAAAACGCAACCTTTTCCTCCTCACTCCATTCTATTTTGGTGTCCTTCTTCATCATTTCGTTCAATGGTTTTACAATTTCTACAAAACCCGTGATGAATTTTCTCACAAGGTTAATCTTTCCAAAGAAATATTTCATCCCTTTCTTGCTTCCTAGCATAGCTATCTTCAGAATGGACTCAACTTAGTCCGGATCGATTGATATTCCTCTTTTAGAGATTACGTGTCCCAAAAGCTTCCCTTTAAAAACTCTGAACACACACTTTTTAGGATTCAAAGAGACGCCATATTGGATACATCGTTCAAGAACCTTAGCCAAGTCTATAGCATGGTTCAGTCTATCCCTGGAGAACACTGTCAGGTCGTCCATGTAAACAATAATGCATTTACCGATTAAGTCCTTGAATGCTATGTCCATGGCGCGCTGAAAAGTTGCTCCAGCGTTTATCAAAACGAACGACATCCTTCTATGCACGAATGTTCCCCACTTTGTAGTAAAGGCTATCTTCATTCTATTTTCACAATTAACCATTACCTGATTGTATCTAGAATAACCATCCAGGAATGATATCATCTGAGATCCATTGATAGTCTGCAAGACTTCATCCAAAGAAGGAAGTGGGTAGTTATCTTTTTCTGAAGCTCTATTCAGATTTCTGAAGTCCACACATAGCCTGATCTCTCCGTTTTTCTTACGGACTAGAACTAGGTTAGCCACCCATGTTGAATGGCGTACTAGGAATATTATCCTTACAAAAAGCAATTTTTGAACTTCTTTAAATATCAATGGTTCAATCAAGGCATTGACAGGGCATTGTTTCTGTCAAAATGGCTTAACTTCGAGCTTCAGAGGGATAGTATGAGTCATTACAGAAGCATCAAATGTCTTTATATCTTCATATCCCCAGGCTATCGCAGCAATATCTTTCTTCAGTGCCCTCAGTATATCTTTTCTAATTGCTTCAGGGCAGGCTTTCCCTATGTAAACACTTCTTTCAGGGCTAGAATTAGCTAGGTTAACAGTTTCATATTCGCCTCCTTTATCTTCAACTAATAACTTCTCTCAAGCCCTCGGGTTTGAATCAAAAATTCTTTCCAAGGCCACCATTCCCTTGGGGATGTTATTACTTCTTAAATTGAGGACCCCTTTTGTATCACAACCTTCAGGGTTCCAATCTCCTTGATCCCTGTTGGACTCATCAATGATCTATCCTTCAAAAATATCTGAGCTTGCTAGGAAAGCAAGGATATGTCGATCATCATCAAAGACCTGAAAGTTCCTGACATTATTAGGAACTGCAAGGGTGGAAATTAATTCCACTAAGAATCTTTTAAGGTTGGACCCTTGCATGGGTTCCAGGCTGCTTGTAGCAACAACTAATGAATCAGCTATCTGATTTTCCTCTCTTGGGATTAAGCTAATCCCAAAGGCATCAAATATTTAATTAGGTTCCATACCCTATTTCTAAATGTTGCTAGCCTTTTATTGTGACGTGTATATTGGTTGCGCACTTGCTTGATAACTATTTCCAAATCTCCTTTGACGATCAAGGCTGTGACTTTCTTCTTATGTGTGAACATCAGCCCCTGAGTTAGAGCTTCATATTCTACTACATTGTTAGTGCATCCAAACTACAACCTGTAAGAAGCAAAGAAATTTTTCCCTTTCGGGATGGTTAATTCAATTCGAACACCACAACCTGTTTTGGACTTGGATCCATCAAACATGAGGGTCCACAGCTGATCATGAGCTGGGATTGATTCTTTGGAGGTTATGGGCGCTTGGATAAGATGAGCCATAGGTGGGGTTACTTGATCTTTTGCATCAAATATCAATAAAAGGTATTCAATGGGTTCCTCGGGTGTAATTTCCAATTCCTGCCCAGCTATATCATATAATTTGTGTCTATCCTTCTGATAGTCATTTGTACCTTTGGTTAACCCCTTGGGTTTTGGTATATTCATGAGTGCGGGGGTGTCAAACAAACCTTGGGGTTGCTCCTCATCAATATGATGATTCAGAAATGTGTCTGGGGTAGGTTCAATTTGAGAAGGAACTTCCTTTGAAGGTATCCTATCCCTGGTTAACATTATTGCTTACTTGGATTCAAACGAGAAGTGATCTGCAATGGTCTCGAGGTGACTTAAGCTAGCATCCTCAGCTTGGGAAACATGATTTAAAATGTCAATGCAGGGTTGGAAATTCAATTCAGAATGATTTTGGTAATGTACCCTGCACCAATTAGGGAGTAGAAGATTTTGCAGATCGGTATCTTCCCCTAAGACTAGCTGATCCTGTTGTAGCTTCTTGATCAATGCTTGTTGGTTTTCATTAATCACAGAATCAGGGAATTTTGGTATTGGCAATTCTTTAGGATCAAGAACAGAAAAGGTTAAAATTTCATCTCTTTTATAAACCCCTATCCTAGTTTCAAAATAGGCTACCTCATTGGGGTGATCATATTCAGTGATGACATGCTTGAGGTGAGGCTCAATTTCAATCCAAATATGTGTAGGAATTCCTCTCCATGGTAGCCACATATGTGAAAATTCAAGGGAGAGGTACCCCCTATTCCTTTCATCAAATCTCTGCTCAATAGCATACCATAAGTCTCAGGAATGTCTGCCACTTGAACATCTATATTGATTTGAATCCTAGGGTCTGACCCTACTTGCACATGTATGTTTCTCAATTCTCCAACTACATTAACCTCTATTTTATCAAGTTGGATGACCTTCTTGTTTGTTTGGACAGGGTTCAATCCCAATTTCTTGCATATAGAAAATGGCATAACATTGTCAGAAGCCCCTGAGTCTAACAGACAATTATGTAGGTTCTTCCCACAAATTCTTAAACTTAAAAGAAATGGTGGAGTACCTACCTTGCTTCTGTACAAGGTTCTATTCATGTCTGCAGTGGGTGCCACCTTGTTCTTTCCTTTTGATTTGTCAGCTTGCTCCAAAGCTTTCAGCACTATCTCTCGTTGAGCAGGGCACCACTTTAGGCTGTCAAAATACGATAAAGAGGTTTTCTGCCTTTGAATGTACTTGGAACAAAATTTCTTAGGATTCTTAGGAATATCATGAAAACCTCCAAGAATAGTCCCCAATGGAGAGGGATTATTCTTAAAGAATGCCATTGGTGGTGGTGGTTGAGCCAGCGATTGGATGGGTCAAACCAGTTGTAGTGACAATTGAGATGGATTCAGTGATGGGTTGATAGGAATACACTGGGGTATTGGTGAAAAACCTGGTGGAGTGAGCGGAGCTGAAAAAGGTGGTATGATGGTTGCCCCAGTCTTATGACTCTTGTGTCTTATTGGGGTCTTAAGTTCTATCAAAGGTGGTGGATTCTCAGCTGATCGAAGAACTCTATGGGGCCTTTCTGGTGAGAAAAACCCAGTATTATCCAGCTTGCCCTTCTAGGCCCTCCTTCTAGCACCAGTTCTGTTGACGTGTTCGATGGCACAACAACATGCAAACCGAATATTACTATTTTGTTTCTCCTGAAAGAGAAAGACAACACATGGATATCTTAGCTCCCAAGGTCTTTGCAGTTGGTTCTCAACTGTGTTGATCTTGCTCAGTGGTCAATGTAACAGTAATGTTCAAGGGGCCTGCTGGTGTTGAGCTTCTGGATTGTTCTGAGATCAAACATAAACTTTAAACCTACTCTAACCAGGGTTTTTAAAGAAACAAAAAAAGATAGATCAGAGCTTTGGAACAGAAAAGAATGTTAATTCATCTAACTTAACCAGACTCGTTACCTTTCAAGGAATTCCTAACTAAAACTACAGAACAAAATTAACTTGTGACTAGCACATAGTTTCATTCATTCATAGTGCTAATTTCAATAATAGATTGCAAGTCACCATTTAAACAAAACATCAAATCAAACTTCATTCCTTGAAAGTTTCTCAAATCAAATGATTAAACCAAGATAAACAACATTCTGAAACACAATCTGAAGTAGATTTTAATCTAGTTGCTTCTACTGTTAGTGAAACAAATAAGCAACATTTACAAATCTGGCACAATCACCAGTGTATAGAAAATCCATGACTCCAAATTGTTTCCATCTATACTAATAAAACTTGAAAAATACATTACAGGATTTTGCTGAATCTCACTCCTAACTACGAAGGAAAAATAAGCTCCTATTACAAAGAATCAGGATGCAGTTTTGTCTCCTCTATCCTTTAGAAAATTCCTACTCTTGAAAATCTATCTCTAGACCGGTCTACTCTATTATCCCCTCTAACTGTCTCTATTCTTTTTTTACCTCTAGCCCCTTTTACAAAGAAGCCCAATGCCATATATACATAATGCACCAAGAAAGAATGCGTTGGCCCCTATTTTGGGGTTTACACAATATCTGCCAATTACAGGAGGGTCAGCCCCCAGATCTTTTTGATAGACTTAGTGCTGCATTGAATGTCATCCCCGTTGTCCATGTTGGTGAAAGATCATTCTAGGAATGACCTATAGATATTTTGTAACTACAACATTAACTCCTAGCCTCTGTGTCCATCTTTGAACTCCCTTGCAGAGCTGCCTTGAATGCTCTAAAGCATTGCCATTAATGTGGATGCACCTCTGTCAGTAGACACCATAGCTATCCCTAAGACTCGTGGTTCTTTCTTTCCTTCAGCCTTCCTTCCTGCTCTAGACCCTTCTACACGTTGACCATCTCTGAAGCAGCATCGGGCCTCCCTTTAGATCCGAACACCATCATTCCTGAGTCGATCCATCGCCTTTGATCTCAGAATGAGTCCAGGTCGTTTACATTCTGTTGATCTTCTTCACAAGGGTAGTAAGTCAGTCAAAGGACCAATGGGTCACTCCTTTAGCTTCTTCTGATTGGTGGGACATAGGCCACATAAGATTCTCGAGCAATCAAAGGTCATTCGAATGGAATCGCATGTCGATGAGACACTAATCATGTCTCCCCGATACGATTATACCTCATAGCAGCCATCGGCGTAGCATAAGATGGTCGACAAGACCTCCCATCGAGCTATGCAAGTCATATCGATACCACAAAACCTATCGGCAAGACAATTGTTATCGACCAGAAGTCATGGTGAGACCATTGCACTCGAGAAGACATCTCCCCAAGCCCTAATCATCTGCTTGGAGCTTCTCTGAGCTCATTCTTATTCCCCGAGCTTAAGCCCCTTCTACTTTGACAAGACTTCTTCAAGTCGGTGGCACATTTTGCCAAGTTCAAGATCTTTCGGCAAGCTCATCTTATGTCGGGGAGATCTCCATTTGTCGGTGAGACCTTATGCCGAAGGCATACCCCTTTTGTCGAGACCTCACTGTATCAGCAGGACCTTTCGCTGAATTCATTCATTCTCCTCGGGCTCATTATATTTCGGTGAGACTCCATTGAGTCGGTGAGATGTTTTGTTAGGTGGCAAGAGTTATAGCAATATCCTCCCCATCGGTGAGACAATCCCATATCGACAAGACATCCCCCTGAGCCCATTATGTTATACCGAAGGCGCACCCTTCGGCGAGACATATGCTAATCGGCCAGACCTCCTTCCGAAGGAAAAATCATTCGCCGAACTCAAAACTTTCAGTGGGACCTCCTTCCATTGGTAGGACATTATGCCGAAGGCCTACCCCCTTTGGCGAGGGCTCATTTTACTTCGGGGAGACCTTTCATAGTTGGCAGGACTTCATGTTGAAAGCAAACCACTCTCCCCGAGCTCGAGCTTCTTTTGGTGAGACCCCATTTTGTAGGCGAGACCTCACAGAAAAACCACAACCCTATACCGAAGGGACCACCTTTCAGTGAGACTTCTTGCCGGCGCTACCCGATATCCCCTTTTCATAGCCAAGGCCATCGCTCGTTGGCAGGACATCCCGGGGTCGGCGAGACTTTTTTCCAAGATTACCATCCTCTCACCGAGCTCAAACATCATTTCGGTGGGACTAATAACCATCGGGGAGACATTTCCCTGATGACGCCTCCCTTCGCCGAGACTCTTTAGGTCGGCAAGACTTCGTGCCGAAAGTAAATCTTTCCCAGCGAGATCCCTTGATGACATCCTTTTTCGGTGTGACCTCGCATGTCAGCGAGACCTTTTCATTCGCCGAGACCCTACGCCGAATGTAAAACCTTCTCCAAGAGCCCATGTGAACAATTGTCGGCAAGAGGTTCATCTGTCGGTGACACCTCTCAACGATGCAAACCTCCTTTCACTGAGACTTCTTCCTGAGTGAGGAGACATATAAAACCCTACGGCGATCGAGATGTCATGGCGACCAGTGGATCCCAAATGAATAATACACCTTGCCAGTCGGCAAGACACCTAAAAGGTCTCAATGATTTTCTTCTTGAGGAGTTTCATGCTGAATGTGATTGAGGCCTACCTTCAGTTGACTTCCCTAAGAGATATCCTCAGATGAGCGATTCAATCCTGCAAAAAAAATGCCTCCATTAGTCCTCAAAGCATATAAAATACACTATTGTTTACGATTATTTCATTCAATTCTTAGCAAGAAGAAAACCAACTCTGGCGGAGGTGGAACCAAATCTGAACTAGAAACGAAACCCGAAAAAGATAGAAAAAGGACAAGAAAGAGAAGAAAGGGGAGAAAATACCCCACGAAAAAACAAAAGGAACAAAAGCAAAAGAACAAGACACGCGGAACCAGGATCGGAACGGGACTCGAACCTGAAACTTTTGAAAGTTTCAGGATTCGGTTCTAGTTCCGGTTTCGGGTCTGCTAGAACAACATGAAAAGACCCAAGGAAGAGGGGAAACCCCCCAAGACACAGGACACAAAATGGAAAAGAAAATGACCAACCATAGAAAGAGACCAAGGGAAAGGCAGAGTCGGGGCCAGGATGGAACATAGATTGGAAACCTCGAAGAGTTCAACGTTCTGATTTAGGTCCAGACCCAGATCCGACAGAACAAAAGACACTATAATAAAGGAAATGTCGAAACCGGAACCGGGAATGGCGCAAAACCATAAACTTTTGGATGTAATTCCATGCTCGATATTGGTCCCGGTTCCGCATCCGACAAAACAAAATAAAAAATGCCTAAGGTAGAAAACCAAAGGCCAAAGGAAAAGAAAAGAACAGGGGGGACCGATTTTGTTCCACAACAAACTGGGGTGGTTATGCAAAGCATAACAAAATCCATAATATATATATTAGTGTGTATTTATTTATTGCAATAAAGAATTAACCTAAGTAACACATTAAGTATTCTAAGGATTTATGCTTGGAAAAAATGCATAACAAATTTTTTTGTTGGATGTCGTGTTGTATAGTTTAGAAAAGCTCAAAATATGAATAGGATTGTAAGGCCATATATTATGGTAGCTTATAATGCAAAAGAAGGAAGGAAATCTATTATCAATTTTAATCTACAATTTAATACCATATGAAAAATCACATGTAGTATTATCTAAAATTAATTCTTGACATATTAATTTTATAAAATACACTTACCATTCAATAAACTTCTCCCAAGAAAGAAACCCTAAGTGAACATTAATTGAACCCTAATTGTAGATTCATAACTCTAATCATATCCCTAATTGAACCCTAATTGTAGATTCATAACTCTAATCATAACCTAAGCGAACACTAATCCTAATCAAACCCTAACCCTAGCCTTAAAGTTATCATATAATCTAATTATCTCTCTTATCTAAATTTGGTTTGAATTATTTTTCCTTTATTTTTAATTGCATATATTTTTTGTTTATTAGATCTTATTTTATGAATATATGCAAATATAATTTTACTTCTACATTCATTCTATGCCTATTTTTTTCATGATATTTTAACATTCATTTTCTGGAATATTAGATCAATCTCACACATATAAATATGAAACCTCAAAATTTTAAAATAATATTCAAGTTTTCCCACTTCAATTTATCATTTATGTTATTTGAATTAAAATATTTTAAATCCTACTCTTAATTCATCTAAAAAAGAAAAAAAAATTGATATATAATTTTTTATTAAATACATTTTAACTTATTTTCTTGGATTGTATAAATATCTTTCTTTATTTACATTTGGACTGTTTATTTACAATATATAGTATAAATATGTGGTAAGACTAGGTATTATCATCACGATTGAGTGCGCCCTCTCCCCTAATAATTTTTTTATTTTGCACCCTGCACGACTATTGGGCTCTCTCCCCTAATAAATGTTTTTATTTTGTAGAGGGACAAGTTCACATGGTCGTAGATCAATCATTGTGTGATCTTAGCCATTCCCCACCATCCCGCGATGACCCCGCCAGTTGATCGCAATATCATGGGCGGGTGCCACGTGTACTGGGCCCTCTCCCCTAATAAATGTTTTTATTTTGTAGAGGGACAAGTTCGCATGGCCGTAGATCAATCATCGTGTGATCTCAGCCGTTCCCCGCCATCCCACGATGACCCCACCAGTTGATCGCGATATCACGGGCGAGCACCATGTGTCTCATCCGGTGAAGCCGAAGGAATGATAAATACTTTGATGGGTCTTTAATACATTATACCATGGGTTACTAAAGCAGTTATAGGATGCACGTGTTTTAAATCAACAGAGATGTTATAATCTCGATAGAAAGGTGCTCGATGGTTAATAACAAGGCTGGTGACTATGTTGAATGAACAAGATTGCCGATGGTTGAGATCCACGATTGCCCACCATCGCATGATCAAAAGTTGTGAGTTCTTTATTGATTGTGATATCACGGGCGGGTGCCACGTCTCTCATCTGGTGAAGCCGAAGGAATGATAAATACTTTGATGTGTCTTTAATACATTATGTCATGGGTTATATTTATTAATGTCTTAATATTAGTTTATAAATTGAACATTAATTATAAATATTTTAAAATCAATTAAGTATTTCAATCTAAAATTTTAATATTTGACATTACAAATAAAATTAAACTAAATTCTAATTTTTAAAATTCATAAAATATTTATTATCTATTTAGTTTTACTAATTATATAATACAATTAAATTAACTTAAATAAATATTCATTTTATATTAATTAAACAATTATTAATTAGAATTTTAGAATAAATTAAAAAATAAGATCTATATAAAATCAACTTTTCTATTTTTTTTCTGTGTCCAAATCATTTCATTTTCTAAAATTATACTAAATTCTAGATATCATAATTAAACACAAAACTTTATTCTATTATAATCCTAACCCTAGTTAAACCCTAACCCTATTTGGACTCTAACCCTTACCCTAATTGAACACTAAATCTAATTGTAATTGACCACTAAGCATAATTGAATTCTACCCCTAACCCTAACCCTAACTCTAACTAAACCCTAAACCTAACTCTAATCAAACCCTAACCCAAACCTACTTGATTCATAATCCCAACCCTAACCCAAACCCTAATTGAACTTTAAAACTAACCTTAATTAAGTATTAACCCTAATTGAACATTTATTGAACAATAGTCCTAATTGTACCATAACCCTAACTTTGAACTATAGTTGAACTCTAATCCTAACCCTAACACTAATTCTTATCCTAATTGAACCTTAACCCAACCTAACCTTAACCTTGACCCTATTTGAACTCTTATTGGATTCATAACCTTAATTAAACCCCAACCTCATCCTCAATCCTAACCCAAATTGAACATTAATTGGACCCCAACCCTAACCCTAAGTGAACACTAATCCTAATTGAACTCTAACTTTTTAGTTGAAAATATTAAAGTGCCTTAGATTTTCTCATTCATCGTCATTTATCATTCAATTCCTAATAGAACTCCAAAAATTTATACTTTTATAATTTTTAATACACATTTTAGAGTTTAAGGTTAGGGTTTAAGGGTTTAGAGTTTTAAGGGTTAAGGGTTTAGAGTTTAAGGGTTAAGGTTTTAAGGTTTAGGGTTAAGGGTAGAGGGGAGAGAGATAGAGAGAGTGAGTGAGAGAGAGAGACCCTAATAGAGTAGGGTAGGAGGAGTGAGACTTGAGAGAGAGAGGGAAAGAGGAGGGAGTGGGGGAGAGATATGGGTAGAGGGTTAAATGTAGAGGTAGAGGGTTTGGGTTTAGATTTAGGGTGGAGGGGGAGAGATAAGAGAGGGATTGAGTGAGTGAGAGAGAAAGAAAGACCTAAGAGGAGAGGAGAAGGGGTAGGAGGCGATACTTGAGATAGAGTGAATAGTGAGAGAGACTTTTAGAGAGGAGTGGTGCTAGGAGGAGAACTTGAGAGAGAGAGAGAGAGATAGAAGGGAGGTTAAGGGTATTAGAGGTAGAGGAGTTTAAGGTTTAGGGTTTAGGGTTTTAGGGTTAAGGGAGAGAGATAGAGGGAGTGGAGTGAGTGAGAGAGAGAGACCTAAAGAGAGAGGGGGTAGGATATTGAAGACTTGAGAGAGAGGGAGGGAGTGGGAGGAGATAGAAGAAGGGAGGAGGGTTAAGGGGTAGAGGGTAGATGGTTTAAGGGTTTAAGGTTAAGGGTGGAAGGGATAGAGATAGAGGGAGTGAGTGAGTGAGAGAAAGACCTAAGAGAGGAGAGAAGGGGGTAGGAGGGAGATACTTGAGAGAGAGACCTAGAGGGAGGGTGGGAGGGAGAGACTTGAGAGAGAGAGAGAGGGTAGAGGGTTTAAGGGTTTGGGGTTTAAGGGTTAAGGGTTAATGGTTTAGGGTTTAGGGTTATGGGTAGTGATGGAACTTCAAAGTTTTGTTCTTTCTATTCTATTTTATCCTGCCTTGTGTCTTTGGTCATCTATGGTGTTTGGGAAAAGCCTAAGGTTGGTGTTTTACCTTCATCTTCATGTAAAACCCTAGTGTTCAAATTACACCTTGGATGGGATCTATTTGGCTGTTACTTTTTGGGAAGGATTTAAAACAACTTAAGCCCCATCGCTTTGTCTAGGTTAGGCCCCCTTTTCTTTTATTATTTTATTTCCTTCGCCTAACTTTATTTTTCTTAAGTCTTTTGTTGGTCTCATGTTCCCTTGTTAAAACAACTTATGTCATTGTTTGTCATCGACCTAGTGATGTCCCCTTATTCCATTAGGGGAGAGGGCCCAATAGTCATGCAGGCTAACTTTCTCAGCATGTAGCAATTGACTGGAATATCGTAGAACCTTTTTTTTTTTGAAATGTAGACTGGTCTCTTATTTATCTATAACTAAGGTTTGGAGGTGCAACTCATCATGCAACTCACCACATCGGCAGATCTTTTGAGAAGTGTCTAAAATTTGACTTTTTAAAGGTTCGACCAAAACTTAATCATAGAACCCCCAATAGTTGAACCAAAAAAATATCATTTGTTGTTTGTAGAATATGATATTTTTATTTAAATTAAAATTAATATACAACCTAAGTGGACCAAATACTTATTGATAACCATAAATCTTTGATATCTCTACCTTTTATATTCAACACATATGGACTAATAGTTGAACACAAAAAATCTATTTGTTGTTATAAAAACAACACATAATGATTTAAAATACAACTTATATTGAACAAAAATGGACCAATAATTGAACACTAAAACTTTTTGAAAATCCTTCACATTTAATGGGAAAATACATGTTATTTATTGTGCTCACCTTTTATATTTGTGATAGGACAAACTATTAATATAAAATTATCCAATGCTTGTACATTGCTACCCCAATTGTTGTACACATAAGAACAATATTTTTTCACTATGATAACAATACTTGTTTAAATGAGTGTCTTATTTTATTAAATGAGCATTTTATTTTTTAAATGATATACTTATAGTGGAGAGTTGTGATATTTTATTTGAAACAAAAAAAATACTTATTTCACTTCTTCATGAAAGTATTTATGTTTTTTTCATATAACATTTAGAGGTTCTCATGTGTTCAAGTATGGGTCCATTTTTTATCAACATTTGGTTTTTTCTTTATTTACATTTGGACTGTTTATTTACAATATATAGTATAAATATGTGGTAAGACTGGGTATTATCATCATGATTGAGTGCGCCCTCTCCCCTAATAAATGTTTTTATTTTGCACCCTGCATGACTACTGGGCCCTCTCCCCTAATAAATGTTTTTTATTTTGCAGAGGGACAATTTCACATGGTCGTAGATCAATCGTTATTAATGATCTGTTCCCACGCCATCCACTTAATGACCCACGGTTGATGCATTGATATCCGCGAGGCGTATGCATTTTGTCTCATCGGTGGTGAAGGAATTATAAATACTTGATGTGTCTTTTACAATACATTATGCCACAGTGCAGTTATAAGATGCACGCCATTTTAAATCAATGAAGATCTTATAATCTCGGTAGAAAGGTGCTTTCGATGGTTAATAACAAGGCTAGCGACTGTGTTGAATGAACAAGATTGGCGATGGTTGAGATCCACGATCGCCCGTCATCACGTGATCAAAATTTGTGAGGTCTTTATTGATTGTGATATCACGAATGGGCGCCACATGGATCTCCTTGGCAACGAGTAGTATGGTAAAAAATTGATATATTTATTTTATTTTATTTATTAAATACTTACTAGCATATATATTATTTATTAATAATATATTTAAAATATGCCGAGAGATATCCTTTTGATGCATCTATTGTACTATTATAAAATAGGTGCCTCGGCAAAGATATCTCTTGGCGTATTTTGTATATATTAATAAATATTATATATATGCTAGTAGAATTTGCAACACAACATGAAAGACAAGATTAGAATTACTTTTAGTTATAGAATTATAATCCTAACCCTTCTAATTTTTAAAATCCATAAAATATTTATTATTTATTTAGTTTTACTAATTATCTAATACAATTAAAATTAAAATTAAATTAAATATTCATTTTAAATTAATTAAACAATTATTAATTAAATTTTAGAATAAATTAACAAATAAGATCTATATGGAAAATCAACTTTCTATTTTTCTTTGTGTCAAATCACATTTCATTTTCTAAAATTATACTAAATTCTGAATATCATAATTAAACACAAAACTTTATTCCATTCTAATCCTAACCCTAGTTAAACCATAACCCTATTTGGACTCTAACCCTTACCCTAATTGAACACTAAATCTAATTGTAATTAACCACTAAGCATAATTGAATTCTACCCCTAACCCTAACCCTAACTCTAACTAAACCCTAAACCTAGCTCTAATCAAACCCTAACCCAAACCTACTTGATTCATAATCCCAACCCTAACCCAAACCCTAATTGAACTTTAAAACTAACCTTAATTAAGTATTAACCCTAATTGAACATTTATTGAACACTAGTCCTAATTGTACCATAACCCTAACTTTGAACTACAGTTGAACTCTAATCCTAGCCCTAACACTAATTCTTATCCTAATTGAACCTTAAGCCCAACCCTAACCTTAACCTTGACCCTATTTGAACTCTTATTGAATTCATAACCTTAAATAATCCCCAACCTCATCCTCAATCCTAACTCAAATTGAACATTAATTGAACCCTAAACATAACCCTGAGTGAACACTAATCCTAATTGAACTCTAACTTTTTAGTTGAAAATATTAAAGTGCCTTAGATTTTCCCATTCATCGTCATTTATCATTCAATTCCTAATAGAACTCCAAAAATTTATACTTTTATAATGTTTTAATACACACCTAATATTAAGGGTTTAGAGTTTAAGGGTTAAGGGTTTAGGGTTAGAGGGAGAGATAGAGAGTGAGTAGAGTGACCCATTTACATATTATTCTTTTATTCTTAAATGAGTTACATATTTAGTTACCCATTTACCGTTAAGAAATGACCCAAAAAGAATTTAATAGAATGGACTACTCATATAATTACCTTGCATTATGGAGCTCAATTCTCGATATATTACTACTTATCAAATCCTTTGTAAATAATTGTAAACTTATGACTCCATTTAAGCATTTAATTGATTTTCTTGAATCAAAGCAAAAACATAGACACACAATTGAACAAATTCTCAAAAGAAGAATGACAACATCATTAACATTTCATTCAAAATTCACTCAAATCCACATAAGGAGAGAAAATATATTAGAATTATATGTTTATTCATGCTTACAAGTCATATCTGCATACAATTTAAGATAATTTGCATATATTCATCCAAAACTCAAAATAGGTTATCTATTCTATTCCTATCTTTCTACCCATTTATTCAACTCAAAACCTAGCTAAAGCTTTCATCAGTTCTCTCCCTACAAATGAGCCTTGAATTCCCTTTTATATGACAAGGGAGCAACAACCTTCGGGCTCAAATGTAATTTCACCACAAATTTTCACTTGAACAAAATCTCCATTACATTTGACTTTCATTTCAAAACTTCCCACACGTTGAATCTGCAAAACATAGTGCATGAACTGAGGAAAGCTAAAGTTGTAACTATCATCAGAAAAGGGAACACAAATTGTCATCAAAATCCCCTTTGTTGCTATCCATGCAAAAAATCCAGGCAACCAAATTTCCACGAAGGCACCACAACAACTTCTTATTTACCCGCCACCCTGCCCTTACCAACACTCAGACCCCGATATACACACCCGCTTCTAGTTGTTGCCCAATACGGTAGACCCTCAGCCTCCTCTTCTTTCTTGTCCTTGCCCAATACGGTTCTAGTTTGTCTGCTTGGGGTTTTAACAGCCAATGGCACCACAGATATCACTTCCTCATCAAAGGGTAGACCGTTATTGAAGTGAGGTAAATACCGACAGTAGTCAGAGTTGGTCTCAGATACATCATCAGAAGTGTTGCTCGTAAGGTCAATGGGTGAGTGTTGGCATCCAAAGGAGCCATACCCATACCTTATTTTCCTACCGACACTAGTAATAGAGCACACTGACTACTTGCCTTTGTCATCTACCAGTTGAGCAACAACATCCTGGAATTGCAACCTTCTACTGCATCTAGTGGGCACAAGCCTGGGCTTGTCAACCAAAGCACCTTCCTGAATAGCAGGACCGAGCTTTTTTGAGCTCAAACGAACAGACCTCCTTACTGACTTACTCATTTTCTCTTGTCAGACAAGCACTCAAACTTGATTAGACTTAGCCCACAAAGTGCTCTAACTGCTACAAGAATGGAACTATTAGCAGTTAATTCCTCTTGTATTTATTGTGCGAGGTAATGGAAACCTTCATCAATGCTTAGTAAAAATGCATGTGCAAACATGACAATTTGGCGGCGTATGTACTATCACCGTTTAACTAGAGTTGCATGAGAATCCGCAATCACCCTTCATGATTGCCAACAACAACATCTTCACACAGATTGAGATCGACATGAATACATAAGAAAGGAATAATTCATTAATGATTCACCAGTTGTACGATAAAATGACCACCATGTGCCATTTTCCAACTTTGAATACTGCACGCTAATCTCCTGAAGAGTTGGAAAATCAAACGGTTTATCTCAGGCTAACTCGGTTTGACATCCAATGAAGCATCGTTCACCTTCCTCATGACCAATAATATTAATCCATCTCATAAACCAACTACCATGTCGGAAGGTCCTATGCACTTTGCAAACTGAATAGCTGGAGCTACGCATCGCAATCTCGTTGACCTCGTGGCTTTTAACCAACCTTCATCTTCCTCCTACTAGCTAGCAGGGAACAACAGAGATTTACATTAGCTTTTGATCTTGGTTGTCAATCTAAAACCATGGGTTATGAGCTAGATAGTGGAGATTGGGCCCCACATTCCATATAGGACACACATCTGCCTTTTGCTGACCTCACACCAAATAACAAGGCGACACCTTAGGTCTACGAGTTGGCGGGGTACGATCGAGATCTTCTCCCATATCTTTGAATCTAAAAAAATTACACATTGCACGATTAGTATTTAATGAAAGGCTTTGGCTAAGCCGTCGGCGACATGACCACTAGGGTTAATGGATTAGGCTTACATCACCGGATTAAAATTAAAACCCAACTTTGATTTTAATACTTTATTTCCTCTGCAGGGTTTTATTTCCTAAGTCTCGGTTGGCCCCGTGTTTCATCTTTTAAAAAAAACTTATGTTGTTGTTTGTCATCTGCCTAGTAATTCCCACTTCTCCTTTTAATGAATATTTTATTTTGCAAGGGTTGATTTAGTGCTGCTGCTGATCTATTTCCTGCAGATATCAACGGTGCCCGCCATCCCGTGATCGGGAATTGAAGGATTGTGAAATCACGAGCGGGCGCCACGTGTCCTATCCGAGGGATCAAATTTGCGCTATTGCTGACCAACTTTCATTTGATCTGAGTCATTCACCACCATCCCACAATGGTGCTTGGGTTGATTGTAAAATCACGGGTGGGCACCATGTGTCTCATCTAATGAAGCTTAAAGAGTAAAGGAAACACTAGCCAACTTTAAATGTATTAAGGGGCGGATTACTAAAGTGTTCTCGAAACACACATGTTCTAAATCAATGGATATGTTATAATCTCGTTGGAAAATCTGCTCGAAGGTTAACGACATGGTTGGTGACTGTGTTAAAGGAACGAGATCATTGATGCTCAGGATCAACGGTTGCCCGCCATCGCGCGATCAGAAGTTTTAGGATTGCGATATCGCGGGCAATCGCCATGTGGACTTCCTTCATATTGTATGGTAAGGTGGGCCCCTTATCGCCGTGTTGGAAATTGTGTTAGCTTGTGTTGAAGTTGGCCATCAATGATTTGATCAAGCTAAAGAATCGATGGCTCGAATTTAAATCTGGATCAAATATGGTTGGAGTCGTTCGTGCAACGTGAAATTGAGCTTTAATGGCGGATGAGACACTTGTTGGCATAATTTGATCGACAATAAAATCAATTTTCCTGCTTGGTCTGTATCACAAAGCATTCAACTATTTCACGGAGTAGTTTCAGAGCCGAAGGTAGAATTGCGAGTTTCTGCAACCAAAATTTAGGAGTTCTGCGAACAAAGCTGTGAGTTTATTTTCTGTGCCTCCCGGTAATTTTGCATTTGAATTTGGGAAAGGATTAGCTGGATGTGTTGTGAGCTTGTTGATGAATGTGTTAGGGCTATAGTTTAATTATAGTTGTGAGAAATTTCAGTGTAGGAGGCTTTTAAAGTCCTCGTCAGTTGGTCCAGGTCCTTCAAGCTGCTTTTGATTGGAATTGACAATTCCATAGGTAGATTAGAAGACAAACCTGGTTACATTGTAAAAAGAACCAACATACATGTCAACCACTGAACAACCACCTCTACAACTAACTTTTTAATCTTTTATGATCACATGAAACATTAAACACACTAATTTCAAGGTTGTTAACATCACTATTGAAATATTTTAATTTTTTGACCTTTCAAACATTAAAAATTATATCATTAAATTAATTATGTAATGGCATAAAAATTAAAAATATCATGAATTAATTATGTAACCACATAAGTCAAATATAATTCTATCAAGAAATTAATATCAAATAGATAATATAATCACATAACTTATACATTTCAATGTCATTGATCTTCTTCTTCATCCAACTCTTTGTCTGTATCATCTGATCCAGATTTGACATTGTAAGGATTGGTCATATCATCATCATCATCATCATCGATATTAGTTTTGATAATGTCATCATCCACACATATATCATCTTCATGAACATTAACTCCTACATCATCATGATCTAGTTCCTCTTCGACATCTTCGTTAAGGACATCATCAACTAACTGTTGATCCTGATCATCTACATCATCTTTTAGTTCTTTGGTATCTTCTTCTTCCACCACATTATACTTTACCGGCCTTCCTCTTGGATCATGTCTAACAACAAATGACCAACCCGGTTTACCTAGAACCTCTGAGGAAAATACCTGCTCACATTGGCTTGGAAAAACATAGGGCTCATTTCCAGCTTGCTCGATCAACCTTGTATTAACCATGGTAAATCCATTATCATGTTCAATAACAATTCTCTCAGGATCATTTTCATTCAATCGTAGCCTGTACCATAGGATGACGAACAAAATTAATCTGAAGGACTTAAAGTCACACTCAAGTATATCATCCAAAATCTCATAGTATCAATTTTCTGAGACTTCTGGATGTATGTCGCTTCTAGATGAAACATTAGTCACCTGAAGGCTGCGGTTATACCATAATCCTACAAGTTTTCTTCATGTCATCCAACATTTTTATTTGAAATTCTGACCATTGCACCACATAGCCTTGTGGTGTTTCACACCATAATATGTCAAACGTAAAAATTATTGCAATGTCGTGGGTTGATAAACATATTTATTCTTGGCGAATGTATGCAAAGAAAACAATCTCAACATATATATACATCAATATACTTGAAAATAATTAAATAATATGAGTAATTAATATATTTATACGTACTTGTTTATTTCTTAAACCATATGCTAAATCAATTTCCCTTTGTGTAACATTGGAATCTCCATTACAATGAGCTTCTTTAACCAATAAAGCCACACCTTCCCATGTTAATGCGCGACCAGATTCTTGACATCATTCAATCTATACCGTCATCCAATCAAGATTGTTGGTGACATACAAATGTAGTGCATCCCACTCTCGACCAACTGTATTAAAAAAAATTGAAATTCACAAATGACATATAATTAGTTAAATACCACAGTATACAACCTTAATTTATAATTGATGTATATTGAAGATTAAAAATTAAATATGTACAATATACATAAAAACCATATGTAAAATGTATTCCAATTAATCTCCATAACCATCTTATAATTACCTCTCACTTTCCTCAATCTACCTTTCCCCATCAGGTACTCCCTTCGAATTTGTTAATGGAGTTGGAATCCCAAATGCAATCTACATGGATCTTTGCTGCAAACTTAGGAAGATATTCACTAATGTACACCATGGTCTGGTATACCATATATCCCTCCACCATAGAACCCTCAGGATGTGCTCTTTGTCTAACCAAAGCCTTCAAAAATTTCAAGTGCCTCTTAACCATCCACATTGACCTTGTGTGTACAGATCCACACAATTCAATCTCCTCAACATGGTGTATGAGGTAGTGTTCTTGTGCTTTGAAAAATGTTGAAGGTAGACACTTTTGCATGTCACACATTAGAAGAGGAATTTTTCTCTTCTAATAATTTATATCTTCTTTATGGATTTTTTTTAGATAATAGTCATCTACAAATGATTCAAGGTGCAAATATATTAATGAGATTTAACAAAAATATTCAGTATATTACATAAGCAAAACAAATGGCAATTATAAGATGTATACAACGAATTGAACAAATCTCCCTGCTTACCTCATGTATTTTCTAAGATCAAATATAACTTGCTTGAAATTGTTGTCAAAGTTGTCTGCGAGAGATAGAGGTAGAACGTACTACAACAATTATAAAATGATCTTTTCATTATTTTTTCAAAAGTAATAAACATAATACACTGAAAAGTACATGCATTATACAAGTGTATATAATATACTAGAATAATTACCTTAATGAAGGTATGCCAATCATGCGTTTTCATCCCTGACCCAAATTCACCTTTCTTTGTTATTATATTGTTTATGTTCGCAACAAATCTTGTGGGAAATCAATTTTTTTGTGACTTCTTTTATAGCATTGCTTTGCTTCTCTGTTAATAACCAAGGAAGGGCACTTATATTAATTTGGTCTCCATCACTATTTAATTGAATGACATTTTTTATTGCATGATTGACTTCCTGAATGTCACTACAAATTTTGACAGAATTTTTTTGTCATGCAGCTATCCAATATTTTCCATAGCGTTTATGTTATATTTTTGTCACGATATGCATTGTATCAAACAAATGCACAATTTTAAGCTGCTCATAGTAGGGCAACCTACTAAATTTTACAGGATAATTTTTGATCCCTATGGAAGCGGCCATTAATGCCTTGGCGACCTTCATGGAAGCATATAACTTAAACAAATTAACAACGACAATCATTGTCAATTACAACATGAGTAAACACAACACAATATAAAAATATAAATTCAAAACATATCATATATGATAGATAAACAATTTGATCGAATGTATAGCCTTGATGATTGATTCTATTATATTCCAACTTCCATAGGTGAGGTGACATTCTTCGTGGTTTTGATGTAGTCTCCTCTTTCCCATTGAAAAGATATTTTTTAGTAGTTCGATACTTATGATTTTTATGGAGGAAGTGCTTATACTCATCAAACACCTGCTTTCCTAAACTTGTTGAACAACAAGATTTCCATCTTTGGACCACAAATTGGACATGCAATTTTCCCTTTGTTTGAAGACCATAAGATGATATATAATTGGATTAAATATGTCAATTTTTTAATTATATATAATGAATAGATTATTTTAAAACATGCATGATATCTACTTCATCAAATTAAATATTTTTAAAGTCTTGAGTTAGATATTTATAACATACCACAAATGTGTTAATACACGGGGCATCATGAATTGTCCATACAAGCATTGCATGGAATTGAAATTGTCTTTGTCCTATTGGTCTAGAGATGTCATACATAGTGGCGCCATTCCATAACTTTAGCAACTTCGTTGATAAGAGGCCGATATATACACATTCATATCTTTAACTTGGTACTTATCTGGATTGAATGAACATAAACATTACATAATTATTATAACCATTTCTTGCCAATATATATAAATTAATGTACATGACTATTGAATGAAAAAATATAAGTCATTATGCAACAAATAAGACAAATGAGATGCTACTACATTAAAGAAAATTGATGTAAACAAATACCTGGAACAATCATTGACAACATTATGTGCTCCCTCTTTATTGACATCCATGGAGGAATGCTATTGTTGATAACAAAAATAGGCCACACTGAGTAAATAGATCTCAGCTCTCCAAATGGATTGACACTGTCCACTCCCAATGAAAGCCTGAGATTATGAGGTTATTTTTTAAAGTGTGGCCATTTTCCTCCATATCCTTAAATGTAGAACCATTGTAGGCATTCAAAGAATGTCATCTCCACTTCTATTCCATGCATGGTAATCCATAAATTGCGTTAAGCTTTCGCACCTAAATAATCGTTGCATATGTGGAATAATGGGAATATAACAAAGAACCTTGCAAGACACTTTTTTTGTTTGTTGATTTGTTCAATATCTACTAATATGAAATTATGGGCATTCTGTTGTAAATTCCTGTTGTTAATGATATATAATATGATCACTGGGACATGCATCTATTGCTTGATACTCCATTCTGATATATTTCATAATGACACATAAATCTTGGTATGAGCGAGGTAAAATATTTGATGGTGGTAACAAAAATTCACCAATCAATTTACAACAAAAAATAATTTGTTCATATAAAGAATATTAATGGTACATATTTCATCATTTATTTACTAGTGATGAACTAACAACAATTAAAATAGATGAAAAAAGATGACATATATGACATACCTTAACATCCGTGAGATTTTTATGTTTGATAAACCATTCATAACCTTCAAGTTCAACAACAACAATACAACAAAGAGAAGAGTTGTCTAGGAGCCTTCATAAAGGGGCTCGTATGCATTCTCAAGTACAAGTAAATCATGAACATCATCAAAGTCATCTGGATCATCATGCTTTGCCACTAAATATGTCATGGATCAATGTATTTGTACCATCATCTTCAACTATTTTTTCTGGCGCATGATCACCTTCTTCCATAGGATCATTAACTTCATCTTCGATATTCACAGCTCCATGTTCGTCCGCTTGCAAAACCACATTCTTCAGGCCGTGATAATCCATATCATCTGCCCTAGGGCGCCCCACCTTTATAATAATGATACACACAAATAAACCATGATCATGATCAAGTGATTATATAGATATATAAAATGTTAAAACGATATAAACATTTACAAATTCAATCAATATAAACACATATAATGAACAACTTACCAATGGACGATAATCATGCCCCCCTTCAACATGACCATGCTGCCTACAATGTTTATCAGCTGTTGTGATTAAAATTCATCTCATCTTTAAGCCCTTGCAATTATTGCAAGGACAATAACATTTCCCATCACCCTTTCTTTTCAATCTAGCCCACAATCTATCAAGTGTTTCTTCATTTTGTTCTGAACTAATATTATCTGACATGATTTTTTTTTTACCAAGCTTGACTATTTAGATCTTCAAAAAATATCAAACTCACACTCCAATAATTTTTATTCATAGACAGGTAACATAATCTAATAATTATGATATTTTACACCAAAAAAATTTGGCATGCAACCACCCCTGCAAAAGAAGATAGTCTGAAGTTAATGACCCCAAAAAACACTTTAAAATGCTAATTCCAAAACTTATTAAATTTAATTTTATTATGATTTCCAACCGTTAAGACTCACTGAAATCATAATATTGACTTGATCGCAAACTTCTTACTTGATGGAGGTAGCGAGCTGAAGTAAAAGCAAGTGACTCATTCCTAAAGACAACAAGTCAGAATCATCATTGCTAATGTCAATACGGATTTATCCTTTTAGTTAAAGATGCAATGTGTCACTTGTTATGACGAGCTTATCCCTAGGGCCCTCAACATTGAGAGAATCCTAATAAAAAATAATAGAAGCATTGGTAAGAGCATGATTAGGGTACAAACCCTAGGCCTCCGTAGAAACATAAACAATAACTATAGCAGATTAGTGAGGTTGCAATACCAGAAAGATTGAGACATTGTAGGTAATAACAAAATCTTGCAATCTAAAGATTGTAGCCAATAACAAGCACACTATGTAGCTTAGTGACATTTGTAAATAAAATCTACGGTAAGAAGAATGACAGTCACTTGAGATGTGACAGTCAAAAAGAGGATGAGTAGTGACAAGATAATAAAGCTCAAACCTTGCATAGTAAAGTGAAGATTTTAACAGTGAGTTTCCTTACCCCCTTGCTAACTTTAAGGGTTTTTCAAATGATTTTGGTAGTGTTAGACAAGACAAATGCAATCAGGGAATGACTATCCAAATGAAGTAATAGTGGTAATCATAAGTTCAATGTTTCTTCTTAGCCATTAATGTATAATGGAGGTACTGGATTGCATGTTTGAGCAGTGCTTTGAGACTCATGAAAGATGGGAGAATAGTGAATAATACCTTGTGGACTGTGAAGTAGTGTCAATAAGGTTGAAGGATCTTAAAAACTACAATACCATGAAACAATGAGTCCCCTGTAGTAAGTAGGCAGTATATAGGGCATAGTTTCATTTTATAGAAGGATGCTCATAAAAGGAATCTTCAAGTGATAGTGAGTGAGATGTTTGAGATTGCAGCTGAGGGTGCAATACCCAATCTTAAAGGAAGTTAGCAAAGCAGTAAATGTGCAAGAAAATCAAATCGTACACAACAAACAATTCACAATGTTATCTTGCATAATTCCTTGAGTTTGAAGACCAAAATCTCATTGTATCTTCATGATGAAAGTGATGACCTTAATGGTCAATCACTGGCAACCATGATTTTAAAACATGCTATTGTGCTTATGGAGGAAACATTTTAAGCAAGGCAGTGAGTGGTGGTTTGGAACAATGGTAGGTATTAAGGACTTGCTTTATATGCATACTATGTAGTCTAGCTTAAGACACTGTTCTTAGAAGAGATTGAAGGTAGATTATGGAACTCAAAGGTTACCATGAAAATGATTAAAGCAAATATTGAGATCTATTTAAAAGCCACGGTCATGAAGATATTAAAGATGTCACATGAAAAACCCTAGTAGTTGGAGTAATGAATATAGTGCCAAATAGGATAGTGTGTTGGGGCAAATTTAGGAGATCTCCACACTATCTAATTCAGGGAAATACATCATTTTTTATTTTTTTTAATTAAAAGAAATCATTTTAAACCCTATATAGGATACATTGATACTTCAAAAGCCTCTGAAAGAATTTGAGATTATGCAAATATATGTCAAGTAACATTCATAAGGTTTAGAAAATCTTGATCACTCTCTAGAATAGCCCATTAAACATGGGTTGTGCTTGAATGCACTACATAATTGATATAACACAACCACTCTGCATATCAACCAGAGTTATAGGCTCTTTATTGCAGCAAGAGGTAATCACTCTTCGATCATGCTATAATTACATCCTAACCTGTTAAACTTGAGACAACCTGAATGCACCCAATGATGATTGACACCTACATTATACAACTTGAATTAACTACATTATATGAGTGCCTCCATTTCTATCACAACATAGCCACATTAAACTTGGGTCACACATGAATGCATCCTGTATTTGTTATAGCACAACTATGCCATGACCGATAGAGTTATGGATCACATAATTCAGTCACAAGAATATGTTCCTTGGTTGTGATCTTATGGTGATTCCACACAACAAAATCTGGACATGAAATTCTCAAAACCCTAAACCTCTAAAATGAAATCTAATGAGATGTTGCTTTAAAATATGATTTTCAAACCTAGAACTACAAATCGGACTTCACTGAATTCTGCAAAAAGACAATGACTACCCTCAACCTGGCGATATCTTCTTGAATTTTTTCTGATTTTTCCCAAGAAAATCATCCTTAGTTCTCCACAAACTGTCTCAAGTAGAGAAAAACACTGTCGCAATAAATCAGGCGCGAACTCACTTTTTCTTTATGTCAGCCACAATTTGATTTTTTTCTATTTTTCATGTTTGTTGAAAATTCGATGAAAATTATAGCTGACATTTCGACGAATGTCGGGGATAAACTTTCAAAAAATTGAAAATTATACATCAAATTTTACAAGCACCCGATGATACATCAAATTATAAATATTTTGTTGGACAGTTTCATCGGATTTTGCAGTCAAATGAGTTAGTAAGTCTTGGATCCCTGCCTCCCCCATCCTCATTTCCGCCTCCTCTACCTCCCTGTCCTCACCTGCCTACTCGAACCCTAGGCCACCATCATGCCACTACTGCTCCTAGTAATGTAAATCTAAGTGGAGCCCTGAACCAGTCCCTGTATCCCTGAGTGTTCCCTGCATCAGCTAGCCCCTGTGCATATGCCCATGATCGTGCCACTAACTGTTTGAAGCTACGCACAACCTCATCTATTGGGATGGTCTACCCTAGGATGTTTCCCTCATGGTACACACAAAATAGCCATGTACCTGTCATCAAGTCTATCTTGTACCTCTCCGAATTGTTGAGCCACCCTATCAGGAAGATATCGCTCAATCATAGTATGCTCTCTCCCCTGCATGAGTCACTCCTAGCGAGCGAAGAAGAGTTACTAGTCATCATCATACCAGGCTAGTAATCTGAGGCAAGGCATGCATCTGAACTCCCACATATCATCCAGTACTGTCCTCTAGTAGGGGATGCCATGCTCTCCACTACGCTCAAAAGAAACTATGCCCTTGTATCACCAAACTACCATGTCATCTGGCTCCATCACTACTGGTACCACTCTAACAAGATGGAGCACGAAAATGTGCTCCCATGCCAAAATATGTAACGAGGTGATGCCAACTCTGATCAACCTGCCATCCAAATAGGCTACCTCATGCAAGTATCTATATAAGTAAGCCAAAAGCACTGGACCCCAAGAAAAGCATGTCCTGAATCAGACCATCCTCTCCCAGGCTAACTCCCACCCAACACTGAAATATCGGCCCCACTAATTCGGTGCCACGAGCCCTGAGATGATAGCTGCTATAACCAATCTGAAGGGTGAAACAATGCGACAATATCACTCCAGGTCAATCTGGCCCTCTAAGAAGACCCTAGAATCAAGACCCATAACCTCATAGCAGACCTCTATGTTGTCATCTACATCATAAATCACATGCTCTCCATGAATGAGTAGTCAGAGAATACGCTAGACATCCTCCAATGTGATGGTCGCCTCACCAGTGGGAAAGTGAAACGACAATGTCTTGTTGTGCCATCTCTCGGCCAACACAGTCATCATACCCAAGTGTGTGTGGACTGGGTGCGTGTATGCAATGTACCACAACCCTAGGGCCCCTAGATGCTCCTGTAGATGCTCATGCATGTCATCTAGAATGTTGAACAGAACCAGAATCCTATGCTCATGAGAATGTAGTATCTTGAGCTCCTCCTACATCAGCAAGGTCACAGTGTCAAGTTTCCTAAAAATAATCTTGTTCCCGATCGAGTAGTTCACCTTTAAAATAGCATATGTGTCGCTATTTGCAAGGGAAGTGTAGTTTGAAAATTTCAAACTGAGCCACTGGAGGAGTTTGACCTCTCAAACTCCACCGCGACGGTGTAATTTCTCCACGACCCATTAACCTAAACCTAAACTTGACTGTCACGACACTCTACGCATACACAACGTTGTTTGTCCCTAAACCCTAGTTTGTAAAATCTGCCACCGCGATGCCCATGAATATGTGGCACTGAAACTCAGTTTGAAGCGGCACAATATTGCACCGCTAACCCTAAAAAAATATTCCTATCCCTATTAAATGCACTTAAATGCTTGCAAAATCAAAAAAGAGATAAGGTTAGGGTCACTCATCAGAGGTCCTGCGCCTGGATGATGCTAGTAGACTCGTACTTGGTCAAAAATGTGTCGTGGAAGTGCGCGTTGTGCCATCTTGATCAGTGCTCTAAGCCCAAAATGTCAAGATCTCTATAGGCTGAATGTGAAAATAAAATGGAAATGGCCCCTCAAGGCCTATTGAAGCCTGAAAGTTAGGGTTTTTTGACCCTGTTTAGCCATCCACTTAGAGTTTTGGATCCTTGAGCTTTTTTTTGTCTATTTTAGGCCCGTTTTACATCATTTTATTGTGTTTGGACACATTTTGGTCTCTTGGAGCTTTTCTGGACCCGTTGGGCACCTTGTCCTCTTTTTTCGAGAGATCACCCAAAAATCTGAATTTTTGTCTGATCTCTCGAGGGGGCAATGTAACATGTTTTCTCTCACTGGGGTAGCAGTGGGGCAAATTTTGAAATCGGAAATTTTTTGACTTTTTGATCAAAATAGTTTATTCTTTGAACTGATGTAACGAGTACTTTACTTCAAAGAGGGGTAAAATGTAGACATGAAAAATGTACCGACATACTTGATTCTAATTACTAACACCATTTCGTCCTAAATCATCTTCTCAGCTTATCATCACTCTTCATTCCTTAATTAAATAAATAATCATTTATTTGATTAAGTCATTCTCTCTTGTTAATTAAATCAATCAATCTGATCTAATTAACCCTATATCTCTATTTAATTAAATAATTCATTTTATTTGATTAAATCTCTAAAGTCACTCTATTTAAATTAAATAAATTAAAATTTTATTTGATTTAATCTAACATTCATCCCCTATAATTAAATAAATCAATTTTTTTATTTAATTAGTCTCTAAATCACATTCTTCTCATCCTTTGATTTAAATCAACCCATAAATCTAAATCAAATAGTCACATCATCTAATCCCTCATTAAATTAATTAAACCTTGATTAATTTAATCCTAATCTCCAAATTTCTCTAGATTTTGCCACTTGCACATAAAAATACATTTAATTCATTTATTAAATCCCTATTTTCTTTTAACTTGGCATCTTTTGAGGAATATTCTTCCAAATTTGAAATCCTTCCAAGTGGACTTTGTCCTTCCAACAAGACATTTATTTCATCTTACAAGTCATTTTGCATTGATCCAAGTGGCATTTAAGTCATTCATTTTTCCCTCTTACATGTCATTTCACTATTTTTAAATTCCACCTAATTGCATTTATGGGCACATTCATCAAAATGTGCACATCATTTTCCCATTCACATATTGACAAGTGGCATTTGGCCATTGTTTGAAAGTTAGTCCCACATTGCTTCATTTTGGGCATTTCTCCATCTTGTCTTTCTATAAATAAGAATTTTTCTCTCCTCATTTGATCATCCACAATTTGAGAAAATTTATTATACTCAATTTCATCTTCAAGCATCTCTATTTTCATCCATTTCCTCAAAGTCTTAGTTAGGTTATGCAGGATTTTCATCATGGAGCTCAATTGAATCTTCAACAAAGTGGATCAATCTTCATCATTCATCAACATTACATCATTGGAGTTGGGAAAGGGCCATTTTCACATCAAATTGGCACCAATTCCCCCATGGGATCAAGAGTTTGCTTGCTTAATTAGGATTTTGTTACCTTTTCATTGTGTTCTTCATTCTTGTTTCCTATTTTGAGCATTGCGAATGGATTTCATGGGGAATCATAATTCTTACTTGCATTTGATCTAACTATGTATTTGTTTCTTGTGTTTTGCAAGTATTAGGATTGGGGTTCTACAATATGGTATGCAAATCCATGGGGAGGATACACCTATATTAGATAATATTGTGTTGACAAATGAGTTGCTTGATAGAACTTTTGGCATTGATAGATAGGTAAGTTATTTATTATATTTTCTTTTTAAATCTAAGATTATATATGTTAATTTATTATGAATACAAATTAATGTAAATAATTGTATATAATGAAATTCTAAGGCTAGAGTATTCATCTTATACCTATTGGCCCTTTAGCTTCTGATAATTTAGTCATGTGAGTCCAGAGGTGTGTAATTTGTAACAAAATAGTAAATATACTACATGTAAAAAATATATCAACAGTAATCTTAAAATTCACATTTGATGATGAACAAGTGAATATTATTCCTTCAACATCAAAACATATTGTTAATAGTGGTCGTATGTCAACTTTCATTGATGTAAGTTTTACCATTTTAATCATTATGTTTGTAAATAATGCTAGGTATATTTAAGTCAAATAATCTTGTTTTCTTTTTAATTGATGATATTATTTTAGGCCCCTCCTAATATTCATGGCACAATGGAAGTGGGAATTGCTAAAATAGTTTTTCTGCAATGCATTTGATAGAGGTATGGGCTATGTAGATTTCATTTTGTATTTCTTGTTTTATTCCACACAATTTAGTGTAAATTTAAATGATATTCATCTTTAGTCTAATTTTTTTCTTCATGCTTATCACAGGTGGTCATACCTCTGGTCCATACACCTAGCCCTCAAACAGATGAAAAGAAGCAAAGAATGATTGAGATAAATTTTTAACTTGTGGTAATTGACTATTTACTTATGTCATTGTACACATTTCCTTTTTATATATTAATGTGTATATTTTTATTGTATTAATAGGTGGACATCCACAATAATTTAGAGAGGAGGTCAATTAGTAGGTTTGAAAGTAATAACCATAAATCGCCTCTACATCTTCCTAACATATAGAGACTTGTAAAATCTTCTATCCCAATCCATAGGATTAACTATATTATGAATTTTTTGTACATACATTTTTGTTTTACCGAGATATAAAATCGTACACCTATATGAATTTTTTGTGCACATTTGTTTAACTAATGTATAACATGGTATGCTTATATGGCTTTATTTATACGTTCATTGTATTCATGACATAATGTATACACTATATGAAATTACCATGAAATTATGTACATGAAAGTTTATATTATATATATGATGAACAATTATGATTATAGATGTTTTCATATTTATTATTTCTATACAATGCTATCAGATTTTTATGTGGTTTGACGTATCCAATGAGTGCATAGGAAACATGTATTAGCCAATGTGAGTTAATTAAAATAAATAATTTTTTAATTTATGTATAATTAATTCAAACGGTTAAATTAAGGAAAATCATTGAACATGTTCTTATGCATATTAATATCTACATGATTATTATTAAGAGCTTTATGACAATTTTTACTATTGTTGATCACAAGCTTTTATTGGCTATTTAACACAAATATTACATCTTTTTATCTAATTTATTAGATAATTTTGTGATAGGGTTTGTATGGCATGTTGTGTTTGAACTCTTTATGTTCTCACACATCTTAGGTATTCTTTGAGATAGGATGACTAGCTCATTTGTAAAATTCATACTAACATATGGATGATTTTAGGACTATCACACCCTTATGGTAGCATTATGTATGATTTGGGATGGTAAATATTAACCCTTTTATCTCTTTAAAGCTGAAAATATTCAACATGGGTTGAGGAAACAGAAGGATATTATGAAAAATCACAAGATGAGAATGGTGATAATTCTACACAAAATGGTATAAGACAACCAAAAGATAAGTGGATAGTCATTTTTTTCCCATTTATGAAAATCCTATCTTGGTCATGAATTCATATGTATATAGTTTATTTCATATTGCCAACCTCTAGTAATTTCATAGGATTTTAATGAGCTATCTAGAGGATATCTGACATTCATAAGTGCATTCTTAGATAATTGATGGTTATGATAGCATCAAGGGTTGATTGTTGTCCTCTCAATTTTCATGTTATAATGTAGCTTGGAAGGATCAAGAGACTAGGGGAAAAATATGTTTCCTCCAATAGAATTCACCTAGCCACCTTGATGTGCTAGTGTAATAAATTTAGTCCTATGAGGAGTGAAATTAAAAATATTCATATTGGCACCCTTGCACTACTCTCAAATGAGGCATTTTGTAAGAATACATTCATTGTTGGCATGGTAAAATAGTTTGGAGTTGAAAAATTGAGACAAGGTACTATAAAGGTACTCAACATCCACCTGTAGGTGCAAATGAGACATTCTTGGGTGTCATGGATTGAGAGAATAGTTAGGAAAAAGTTTGGAAACTTTTTTCTCTTCGAGATCTTAAGAAAAATTATCAAAAGCTTGTAGCCAAGATGAATCAGAACACTTGGATAATGAAATAGGGCCTCCCCTAGAACTCACCTACACACTCTGACATGTTGGAATATTTAGTTTGGCACCATGACCTATAGAATGGAAAATACGGTTCTTAGCATCTTTGCACTGCTCTCAAATGATATATTTTGAAATAATGCATTTATTCTTGCTATGATCAAATGGTGTTGAGATGAAAAAATTTATGAGATATTATTATGGAGGGACCCCATATTCACCTTTATGTCCAAACATAATATTTGTAGGCCTCACAAACTCTGAGAATTTTTCTATCATAGATTTGCATTTTTTTACTCTCAAGGCTCTTAAGAGACTTTGTCATAACCTTGTAGCCCAAATGAATCGAGATTCCTAGGAAGAAAAATGGTGATTCCATAGCATTCACCCACTCAACCTTATGTCCTAGCATAGTCAATTTAGCCCCACAACATGTAGAATAAAAAATATGGCTATTGGCACCTTTACATCACTCTTAAATGATACATTTTGCAAGAGTGCATTCATTCTTTCCACAATCAAATGGTGTTGATATGATGAAAACAATAGAGAGGTTATTGTAAAGGGACCCCACATCCACCTGAAATTCTAGAAAAAAATAGGCTCCATGAACTGCAAGAATTGATTCATCATATATTGGAAACTATTAGAAGATTAATCTTTACTTGGTAAAGGTTATTCTTTAATTGTGATTATTTATTAACTTGTAGGAATATTCCAAAGGAATCCCCACAAGTCTTTTGTCTTTTTGTCTTCTCACACATGTGTGAGGATGACTCATTTTATTTTTAATTCCTTTATTCAGGAATATTTGTAGCCACCTCCTTAAGAGGTTCTTGACACATTACACACACATAGATGAATGGTGGCATTCATTGAGTTGGGAGTTACATTCTAACTCATCTTCTCACCTCTATTTATTGAGGTGCCTCTCCTCTCATTCTTCATATTCAAGCATGCAAGTTTAAGGCTTGGCTCTCTCTCTCTCTCTCTCTCTCTCTCTCTCTCTCTCTCTCTCTCTCTCTCTCTCTCTTTGTATCATTCTTAGGCATTTTGCCTCTATTCATAATATTGGGGTTTTTTCTTGTTTTTTCTCCTTACCAAATTCTTGTGTCTTCTTTGCATTTGGTGGTGCTTGGTTTGGCTTCTCTATATCTTGGTAATCTCTTTCCTTCAAACAATGCTCATTAGTTAGTTCTTTCCATTGCTCATTTATTTTTTCTTTCATGGTATCAGAGCTTTGTTATTACTAATCTTGTGAGATACATTGTTGAAGGTTTACCAAGTTTTTTAAGCACAACATTCGAGGCACTCAAAGAGAAAAAGAGAAGAGACAAAGTCTATTTTGTTTCTTGTTTGATATTTGTTTTTTCTAACTTAGTTTTATTGTGTAGGAATTTCAGTTTTTTTTTTTTAAACCGAATAAGGGTTTATCTTATTTTATAAATTTCAATTCAAAGTTTTATTATCCTTTGTGGAGGTTATATCATGTAAAGTTTTCTAAGTTTTTTTTACAATATTAGTTTAAATCTAAAAAAAAATCCATTATAATTTGCATGCATGTTTTATTTTTTTTGCAAAATTTTAAAAACCCTCTAATAAAGGGTTATTTTTTCAAAAAAATTAGAACAGTTCATTAGTTCTGTAATCCTTTTGGAATATTAGGCTAAATCTCCATATTTTACATTTTGTTAAAAAAATCAAATTTTTTTAGGATCTAACCCTAGTTCAAAAATTCTTTTTAGAAAAAAGACTAATCTACTTTTTTGGAAATCTATAAAAAAAAAATTGTATATCTCTGCATGTTCAAATTTCTTAAAAAAACAATTTTTTTGGGCTCTAGCCTTAGTTTAAAAGTTTTTTTTTTTTTTTTTAAATATCAATAAAAACAATTTTATTTGGACTCAACCCTTTGTGCAACTTCATTTTCTCTTTGCCATGCATACCCTTCATGACCGACCTAAAAATATTAGAGTTTAGGTTTTTCTGCATGCAACTCTTAATCATTTCCGCCCGTTGCACTTTATTCTCAAGCTCATTTTAAATATTATTTTTCCTGCCTGCTAGAAGGATTTAATGAAATATAATTTCATTCAACTCAGGGCTTAAATTTGATGGTCGTATGGCCGTATTTAGTCATTTTAGTTGTAAAATACAATTAAAATTTTAGGAAGAGTGTATCACTTGAATGGTAAAATTTTAGTTAAATTGTCAAAATTTCTATGCAATTATTTTTATATATGTTTTTTCAATCTACATATATTTTTCTTAAAATAGATAACCTTTAATATTTGAAAGGAAAATTCAAATAAATGACCGTCACAAAAAAATTGCTTAACAACAGGGTCGACCGGCAAATTTAAACCCTAAATTTCAACTTTAATTTTTTTAAACTTTTTTTTCTTATAGTAAAAAAGCTTCCATAGCCACGTTTCTTTATAAGGAAAAGTAACAAACAAAAGTTTTACTTTTTCATTATTTAGTATTTAAGTTTTTTAAATATTCTTTTAATATAAAAGATTTTAAAACAACAAAAAAGTTAAGCTTGTACGTTTTTTTCAATCGGGGACTTTAGAACATAAAATCTCCCTGACAAAAAACAATTATTTTGGAAATAAAATTGGTTCAGGTACATTTACTGCTTGCTTTCTAAAGTTGAACAATTAAAGAAAATGGAAACAATCATTGGAATTTGTATAATTAAATCTGACCTTGAAAGACAAATAAGAATGAAGTCATCCAACACATTTAATCTTTTCATATTATATAAATTCTTACATATAATATAATTTGTAATGAATTTATTTTAATATTATATTATTATATTTTAATTGATTTTATATAATATAAAATTATTTAATATATTTTTAAAATAATATTTTATTTATTACACAATTAAATTATTAATTAAAATATTGTATATTACAAATAATAAATATGTAAATTATGTATTTATTATATATATAAAATTATATTTTTATCTTATATTATACAAACTATTAAATATAATATAATATGTAATGAATTTATTTTATTTGTTATTCTATATTCTATATAATGTAAATTTTAAATATTATTCAAATTATTATAAAGTTAATTTTTTTATTAAAATATTATATATTAAATATTTATATATATGTTATTTATTTATGCATAATTTTATATATAAAAATGTATTATAATAATATTTATTATCTTATTTGATATAAATTAATAAATATAATTTAATATGAACTGAATATATATAATAATTTCAAATATAAAAATTGAAAGAGAGGTGGAGGGAGCGAGGGGTAGATGGAGAGAGAGAGACAGAGATGAAGAGAAAGTAGAAAGGAGAGCGAATAAGAGAGGGAGGGACACACTTCTTGTTTCTCCTTGCCTATCTCTATCTTTATCTCTTTATCTCTTCGCCCTCTCTCTCTCCCTCTCTCTATTACTTGTCTCTATAAACTCATTTATCACTCACTCTTGCCCCTTTTATCTCTATCTTCCCATCTCTCCCTCTCCCTCTCCCTTTCTACCTATATCTGATTATCTCTATCTCTTTCTCTTATACACTCAACCTCTCCCTCCATCTCTACTACTCTCTATATATCTCTCTTTATATATCGCTCTTTATATCTCTTGCTATATATTACTTCCTATATTTTACATTTATCTCTCCATCTCCCCCTCTCATTATCTCCCTCTTTCTATCTTTATTTCTCCCTCTCCCTCTTCCCCTCTCCTTCCATCTCTCCATATATATCTTTCTCACCCCCTCTATCTTTCCCAAGTTATATCTATCTCTCTATCTCTCCTTTTTAACCCAATCTCTCCCTCTTTTTATCTCTAACATTCCCTCTTTCTATATCTCTCTACTCTGAGCTCTCCTCTCTTTGTTTCTCTCCCTCTCTATATATTTATTTATATATATCTATCTCCCTCTCTATCTTTCTTTCTCCACATCTCTTTCTCTCATTCATATACATAGAAACTCCATGTTTCTCCCTCCCTCCCTATCCCTCTCTCCCTCTCTTTCTATACCTCTCTCTAGCTCTATCTCCCTCTCTCTATCCATATCTTTCTCTACCTCTATCTCCTTGTCTTTTTATCTCTCTCCCTATATCTCTATCTCTTTCCCTATCCCTCCCTATATCACCCTATATATATATATATATATATATCTTCCTCTCTCTCCCTCTCTATTTATTGAGTTACCTCTAACTCTCCATGTATCTCTATCTCTTTATCTCTTCATTTCTCTCTACCTTTATATATCTCCCTCTATCTCTCTCTACATATCACTTCCTATTTCTATAGCTCCCCCTCTCATTCTCTCCCTATCTCTCCCTCTATACATTTATCTCTTCCATCTCTATTTATCCCTCTCTCCTCTCTCTTTATCTCTCCCTCTCCTTCTCTCCATATACCTGTCCTTATCCATCTCCATCTCTATTTTCATTTCCTATCTCTATCTCCATTTCTATTCTCTCTCTTCCCCCCTCTATCTCTACCTCTTTTAATCCCTATCTCTCCTCTCTCCCTCTTTTTGCATTGCAAACAAACATGACCTTGTTAGTTGTAGAGGTTGCTTATCATTTTGATTAAGAGGTTTTGTTTTAGTCATGTTTGGATCCTTGTACGTGGATGCATAGTTGATTTGAAGCTATCACTTCTAAATTGAGAGCTTTGTTGCATAAGTAACATCAATTTCTAAATGGCCCGCCAATTGACCTCATGTACTACACAAATGTATGCAAAAAATAAACCAATTATTTTCCTAATTAACCTTCCACACCTCTTTGGCATACCCATTGCACACCAAGGTGCAATTGCTAGTTAATTTTAATTTCATATAAATTTAATTAAAAATTATTCAATTAATATTATTAATTTAATTTCATCAACTAATTTCTTTATAGTATTTTTTTTTTCAATCAACTTTTAGAAAAATATATCATTGGATATTTGTATCAAGCATTTAATTTTCATTTATTAAAGGAGGTTATTTTTTAAATTTTATTTAAAGGGGCTTATTTTGTTCTAAATTTATGCAATTTATTTTTAAAAGAGTTTTTTTAAGATTTAATTCAATCAAGAGGGATATTTTTTTTAAGCAAATATTTACAATAGTTATTATTTTTCTCATAAAGTTGTGACTTTTTTTATTTCAATCATGTCAACTTTATTTCCTAAAATTAAATTAACTAGTTCTAACTACCATTCTTGGAAAACTCATATCTCTTTTATTTTTCATTTCAAACATCTTTTGGATGTTGCTATGGATCCCAAATCAAAACTTGGTTCATTTGCATCCCAAGATGAACAAGAAAAATGGGAGCTCAAAAATGAGGAAGCCCATGGCCTCAAGTATTTCCATGTTACCTAAACTATATGTTCACATTGGGACATGTACAACAGCCTATGAAGCATGGGACAAACTCAAGACTATTTATGATAGTTCAAATGAATCTAGAAAATTGCAACTTCAAGATCAACTTGAAGATTTAAGGTATTCTGATTTTAAATCTATGGATGATTTTTTATTAAAGTTTGATGCTTTAAATAGTCAAATGCAAGGTTTAGGAGTAAAATTAGAAGATCTTAGATTAATTCATCTTATTCTTAAAAAATGTCATCCTATGGAATTTCAACAATTTATTACTAATATTCATACTCAATTAGCTATTCCTTCTTTAGCTACTCAATTAACTTATGATATTTTTTCGTAATTTATTAAGACAAGAAGAAGCTAAGTTGATTTAGTTTGGCAATCTTAATTCTAATGAACATGTTTTTTTGTCTAATCATAAGCAAAAATTTAAGCAACACTATAAACAACATTATAATAATAAACCTCATTATAATAATGGCAATGATCCTGGGAAGAATACTTCTTCTAAGAGACCTCATTGCACTTATTTTAATAAGGATGGTCATTGGAAAAATACTTGTTTTAAGAAGCAAAATGAGAAAAAACCTATGAAGCAAAATAATCAACAACAAAATAAACCTAATAACAATAAGTTTCATAACAATGCTAATCAATCTAGACGTGCTTTTACTTGTGGTTATAATGTTTATCAACCTCTTGAATGGGTTATACATTCAGGTGCATCTCAACATGTTACTTCACATAAAGAAGTTTTTGAGTCTATGCAACCTGATATGTCTAATGTTCCTCTTCAACTTGCTAATAATCATACTTGTAAAGTAGAAGCAATTGGAGATGTGAATGTTCCTAATGGTAAATTTCATGATGTTTTATATGTTCCTGAATTAAAGACTAACTTGCTTTAGTTGCTAAGCTTTTCCAAGATTATAAAATAGAATTTTACAAAGATATGTGCTATATTATTGATCCAAAACAAAACAAGGGACTCATTGCTAATGCTAAGTTAGACAATTTTTTTCCCAAAAAAATTATTTTTTAAATAACTACACATGTACTTTATTATTGGACTTGATCAACCCAATAATAGTGTAATTGTTTTATTCAATTATATTTAGAATATGAAAAGGGGATATTCATGTAGTCATGAATGCATGAATATCGTCTTAATGATTTATTTATACTTAATAATCCTTCACTTCATAGTATGCAATTCTCATTATTCCATCACAATTTTTATTTAATATTATTTTTTATAACTTAAGGTGGCTTGATTTGTGGCTTTTGATCTATTACAATATTTAAAATAAACCTATTGGTTCCTTCTCAACTACAATTATGTTGTTTTGACAAAGGGAATTTGATATTTTATTGTGTCTTATTAATCTGATATTGTGCCTTATTGGTAAATTTGTGTTTTTGATTGATTTATTTCATCTATATATTTTTGAAAATTAAAAACTCATTTGAGTATTTTCCTTCTTGATGGATTTATTCCATCTATATATATATATATATATATATATATATATATATATATATATATATATATATATATATATATATATATATATATATATATATATATATATATATATATTTACAAATTAATCACTTTATCAAGTCTCAATGGAGCCTTTATATATATATTTTTGCGCTAGACGCATTTGTAGTAATGTTGCATAGGGAGCCCTATCTATAATGAATCATATTTTTTATCAAGTCTCATTGGAGTTTTTTTGGGACCCATGGAAAATATTTCCATCCACTTTGATGGTATGCACTTATTTATGATAAACTTAGATCTATTTTCTTAATTGATGGGGATCAAGTTCTTGAAACTTTTATGTTTCATTATTTTTATTCAAGGCAAAATGGTTTTTATACCATTTTTAGGACTATTTTTTCAAAGTACTTTGATATTTAAAATGAAGGCTTAGATTATAATGAAACATTTGCTCCAGTAGCTAAAATTCCAACTATTAAATTAGTTCTTCCTTTAGCTTCTCATTTGCATTGGCCTATTCATCAAATGGATGTTAAAAGTGTATTTCTTCGGTGATTTACATGAAGAAATTTATATGTCTCAACCTTTGGGTTTCATTAAGAAAGGTAATAAACATCTTGTTTTCAAATTGAAGAAATCAATTTATGGTTTAAAACAATCTCCTAGAGAATGGTATTCCAAAACTAATACTTTCTTTCTATCTCAAGGTTTCATTAGAAGTAAAAATTATCCAAATTTATATATTAAGCATAGTGAAAATGATATTGTGATTCTTATTTTATATGTTGATGATTTAATTATCACTTCTAGTTCTAAAAATTTGATTAGTGATGTTAAGTCTCAACTCAATCAACAATTTCAAATGACTGATTTAGGCCTATTACATTATTTTTTTGGGTATGCAAATTTGGCAAACACCTAAAGGTATTTTTCTTTCTCAACATAAATATGCTCAAGATCTCTTAGATAACTTTAAAATGAATGATGCAAAGTGTGTTTCTACTCCTTGTGATTTAGGAACTAAATTAATGATTGATATGGAAACTCCTTTTGTTGATCCTACTTTATATAGGAAATTAGTAGGAAGTTTAAATTATCTAACTCTTACTAGACCTGATATTTCTTATAGTGTTGGATTGGTTTCTAGATTTATGTCTAAACCACAACAAACTCATTTTAAAGTTGCAAAAATAATTTTAAGATATGTTAAAGGTACTCTTAATCTTGGTCTCTTTTATGATGCAAATTGTGATTTTTCTTTAAAAGTTTATACTGATTTGGATTTAGGAGGTGATCCCAACGATGGGAGATCCAGTTGTGGTTATTGTTTCTTTGTCGGATCAGGTGCAATCTCATGGAATAGTAAGAAACAACAATCTACTTCTCTTTGTTCCACATAAGTTGAATATAAAGGTTGTACAAATGCATCCAAAGAAGCACTATGGTTAAGAAGATTACTTGAATATTTGGGTCTACCTCAAAAGGATCGTACTCCTTTATATTGTGATAATCAAGTGCCATTTCTTTGGAAAAGAATCCAATTTTTCATGCAAGGACCAAGCATATTGCTCTTCAACATCACTGCATTGGAGAGAACATTGAAGACAAGCAAATTTCTCTTTTGTATTGTAAAGGTGAAGATCAAGTTGCAGATATTCTCACCAAATCTCTTTGTAAAGATAAATTTCTATTTCATTGTAAAAATATTGGATTACAACCCATTGAAGGGTTTGATGTAACCCCCCAAGTAAAGCTTAAGGGGGGATGTTAGAAGATTAATCTTTACTTGGTAAAGGTTATTCTTTAATTGTAATTATTTATTAACTTGTAGGAATATTCTAAAGGAATCCCTACAAGTCTTTTGTCTTTTTGTCTTCTCACACATGTGTGAGGATGACTCATTTTATTTTTAATTCCTTTATTAAGGAATATTTGTAGCCACCTCCTTAAGAGGTTCTTGACACATTGCACACACATAGATGAATGGTGGCATTCATTGAGTTGGGAGTTACATTCTAACTCCTCTTCTCACCTCTATTTATTGAGGTGCCTCTCCTCTCATTCTTCATATCAAGCATGCAAGCTTAAGGCTTAAGTGCTCTCTCTCTCTCTCTCTCTCTCTCTCTCTCTCTCTCTCTCTCTCTCTCTCTCTCTCTCTCTCTCTTTGTATCATTCTTATGCATTTTTCCTTCATTCATAATATTGGGTTTTTTCTTGTTTTTTCCCCTTACCAAATTCTTGTGTCTCCTTTGCATTTGGTGGTGCTTGGTTTGGATTCTCTATATATTGGTAATATCTTTCCTTCAAACAATGCTCATTAGTAAATACTTTCCATTGCTCATTTATTTTTTCTTTCAGAAACTTTTTACTCTCTAGGATCTTAAAAGATTTTGCTAGAACTATGAAGCTTGGATAGATCAAGAAACCTAAGCAATGAAATGTTGGTATAAATAGGTAATTTCTCTAACTAGTTACATAGTGGTGTCCTATTTACATGTTAAGTCCACTTAGGTCTTAAGCATATTTAATTTTTTTAGATAAGATTTTATCTTTTTAGCTTTATTAAATATTAGTGTCCTAGGTCATTTAATGTTGGATCATGTCATTTAATGTTTGGTACTTCATCACACCTTGTATATATAAGCAAGGATATTGTACACTCTTCTAATATACATCATCATCACATTTAATAGATATTAATATCAAGAAAGCTTATTTCTTGCATACTCTTTTGTGGAAGGTTTTCATTATTTTTGCGGGTGGTCTTGAGATAGAGCTAATTTTTAGCTCCTACATGGTATCAGAGCATGGCCTTACAAATTAATTCTCATATTTGAGGGTAGAGTTATTTCCAATGAGAGATCTTGGTGAATTTTATTCAGGGGAATAAAAAAAACTTGAAAAAAAACACCAATTTTGGGGTTTCCTCTGTGATTTTTCATTGCAGGTTATTTTTGGCATGTTTTAGAGGTAATTTGAGATCATTATTGAGTTTGAACAGGGTATCTGAGAAAGTCAAGATTGAATTTTGTTTCATCAAAATTTGACATATTTTTCCAGATCTATGAGGGTTTCAAGTTGGGAGGTGGTTACCAGATCTAGGAGGTAGCTGATTTTTCAAAGCATATTGGGCCAAAATCAACTCTACTATTGTATCTGGAAGGCCCAAAAACCTTTATTTTCATATTTAACACTTCATATTTTGAAGAAAATTTATTTTTGATGATTTTAAAAAAAATTGGGTGACTATCTTGAATTTGACAGCCAAATGATTGTATACTAGCTTTTGGTCGCATGGGGACCACTCGCTAGCCCTTAGGGGGCTTAATTTTGGACCCTCAAAGCTTTAATTGGGATTTTTTAAATCATCATAACTTTTGACTCAAGTATCGGATTTTCAAAAATAATAATTGTTGGAAATATGGTTCTGAGAAATTTATAGTGGTGTAGGTATTATTATAATATTTTACTCTTGAAAATTTATATTATGAATCAAATGAGCTTGATTACAGAGAAAAAGAAAAGGTTAAGGGAAAGGAAATGCATATTGAAGAGAAAGAAGCTCTGAAAAGACCCTTTGAACCCCTAAGTATGTGTAGAGAAATCATTCTAAAGAGCAAATCATTGGAGACAAAATAAAAAGTGTATTGACAAGAAGAAATCTTGTTGAAGAAGAGGTAAATTTATGCTTACTTTATGAAGTTGAACCTAAAACAGTAATTGAGGCATGCAAAGATGAACATTGGATGAAAGATATGGAAGAAGAACTACTATAGATTGAGAATAATTGGACTTGGAAACTTGTCCCAAGACTTGCAGAAAAAAAAAATTGGAACTAAGTGGGTGTTCAGAAACAAACTGAATGAGAATGGAGAAGTGGTAAGGAACAAAGAAAGGCTTGTGTATAAGGGTTATTCACAAGTTGAAGGAATAGATTTTGAGGAGACATTTTCTTCGATGGCAAGAATGGAATCTATCAATATTTTTTTAGCTTTTGCAGCACACAAGGATTTCAAAGTTTATCAAATGGATGTGAAGTCTACTTTCTTGAATGGAGAATTGGAAGAAGTATACATGGAACAACTAGAAGGATTTTAATTATTAGATAAACCAAACATGGTCTGCAGATTCAAGAGGGCATTATATGGATTGAAGCAAGCTCCCAAAGCTTGGTATATAAGGTTGGATAAGTACTTGATACAAGGATTCAATAAAGGTATCATAGATAGTAATCTTTACTTTAAAGTTGAGAAATATCAAATCTTGATTATGGTTGTGTATGTTGATGACATAATTTTTGGAGGAAATGAAGCTATGTGTAAGAAGTTTGTAGAAGATATGCAAAAAGAGTTTGAGAAGTCTATGTTTTGGGAGATGAATTTCTTCCTTAGGCTCCAAATCAATCAAACAAATATAGGTATATTCATTTCACAATAAAAGTATGTCAAAGAGATGTTGAAGAAGTTTGGAATGGAAGACTCCAAACTGGTATGTACTATGGTTACTAGTTACAAACTGAGCAAGAATGATGAATCCCCTAAGGTTCATTAGAGAAAGTATAAATCAATGATTGGTGGACTTATATATCTAACTGCTACTAGACTGGATATCATGCATGCCATTTGTCTTGTGGCTAGATTTAAAGAAGATCCTAGAGAGTCACATTTTGCAGTAGTGAAGAGGATATTCAAATACTTGAAGGGAACTCTAGATCATGGCTTGTGGTATCCAAAGGATACTAACTTAACTTTGAATGCTTACACAGATGTAGATTGGGTTGGTTGTGTTGATGATAGGAAAAGTACAAGTTGTGTTGCATTCTTTCTTGGATGTATATTGGTATCATGGCTAAGTAAGAAACAAGATTCAGTATCTTTATCTACTGTAGAGGCTGAGTACATTGCAACAACATCTTGTTGTACATAGGTGTTATGGATGAGGAAAACATTGAAAGATATCAAAGTGGTGTATGATGAGCTAATTTCTATCTTTTGTGATTGTGATAGGGTGAATTTAGGTGTTAGAATATGAACAAAAAACAATAGAAAGAGAATAACACTAAAAACAACCTACACCTCAAGATTAGCCTAGTTGGATTCAATGCAAAATAAAGGCAACAAATGGAACCTTTTACCTTGTCTCAAATTGATCCTTTAGTTGGCCCTTTGATCTTCGGCGTTGTATGCTCCTTGGATGGCACAAGATGCAAGCTAGATGATGATATGAGAATGGATGAAAGTGGATGCAATTGTGAAAAATGGCTAAGTATGGCTCCTAGAAAAATTTTGCAAGATTTTGGCTACAATGCATGATCTCCCCTACAATGATAGAAAATAGGGGGTATTTATAGAGATTTTGGAATTCTCTAGGGAAATGGATGGTCAAGATTGAGCCACCAAGATCAAGATGTAGGGCTAAGGTGAGTTGAGAACTCACAAGCCCTCGCATCTTGACATGTGGCATGTGATATGGCTTAAAAAGGGTGATATGTGCATGAGGTGGAAGGATAGTACATGACATGGAGGTGGTACATAGTACCTTGGGATTGGACAAGATCTCCTCATGAAGGAGGTACTTGTCCCCATGAGGGTGAGAGGACATGTGAGGAATTAAAAATTCCTCAAATATTCTTATGGGGATGAGAGAAAGAATTTAAAATTCCTTGGGATGCATTGGGGGATTAAATGTGAATTAAAAATTCACATAGGGAATGGAGTGTCTTCTCCAAAAGGAGAAAACATTTAATAGGGTTGAATCAATTAAGTGATTAAGGTTATGTAAGTACTTGATTAGACTAATTAATGAATAATAGAGGCAAGGTTAGATTTCACATGTGATTTGATGTGACAAGTCAAAGATCACATGGGGAAGAGTAAAAGGAATTTAATATTCCTTGGAAGGATAAAAATAATTAAAAATTCCTTGAGAGGTTGATTAGGTTAGTTAATGAAGGATTAGAGGAGGGTTAGGTGGCTAAAAGAGATTAAAGACCAACTTGCAAAAGTTGGAGGATGTGACACATCCTAATCAAGGATTAGGCATGTGCACATCCCTAATGATGAAATTAGAAGGTGGATTAGGATTAGATAAAAATGATGGAGGATGTGGCATATGAGGAATTAAATAAATGTCATATTTATTTAATTCATTTGATGAAAAGGAGGATTAAAGAGATAAGATATTTATTTATTAATTAAATACCTTAGGGATTTGACATAATTAAGGATATTAATTAAATAATAGTGATGTTACTTAATTAATGCAAATAAGGGGATGCTTAGATGAAAGGGGATAAATTTGGATAAATCAAGTGTCCAAATTTAGGTGTCTATAGTGACAATACAAGTGCAATCAATATTTCAAAGAATCTGGTGATGCATTCAAGGACAAAACATATTTCAATTAGGTATCACTTTCTAGGAGAGAAGGTTTTGGAGAATGAAGTGAAGCTTGAATATGTACCTACAAATGGTCAGATTGTTGATATATTCACTAAGGATCTTCCTAAGGACACTTTTGAGTATCTCCGAGAGAAGTTGGGGGTTATTGCCCCTTCTTTGAAATAGATGCATAAGGAGATGCATCAGTCCAATAGATCTCAAGATTCATTCATTGGTTTGGATTGATGTTAATAACTACCTCTCAGGGGGAATAGGTAGTTGCATTGCTGATTGTTGCAGTCAGAAGAGTGTGTGTTGTCATTGTGTTGTGGTAGCTGATTTGGTATAGTTTGGTGTGTGCTCCTAAGGGGGAGTATACAAAGTAGTAAAGGAAAGAAGTTGTAGAAGCAAGTAGGTTGATTGATATCAAAGGAAGAGAATAAATAGTGCAAACTATTTTTTTGTCCTTTACCATTGATGTCAGAGGGGGAGAGAGAAACATGTGAAAAATAATAAGTAATACGAGAGAGCGAGAGAGTCATGTGAAAAAGAACAAGTTATCAAGGAGAGAGAAACAAGTAAAGAAGGAAAGCTACAAAGGGGGAGAGAGTAATGTGAAAAAGATAAGTTATTCAGGGGGAGAAGTAATGTGAAGAGTTGCAATGTGTTGGTATTCAGAGTTGTTGTGTCATTGATGTTTTTTCACATCATGTGTTACCATCAATGACAAAGGGGGAGATTGTTGCAAGTATGAGCAGTTGGTGTTGTCATTGATGTCAACAAGCCTGTGTTTTCATTGATGTCTATAGTTGAGTGAGATTGTTGTAAGAGTATGAGAAGTTTATGTTAGCCATGCTTTGATTAGTTGCATTATGTTGTCATTAGTAAAGCTACTAGTATCAACCTCTAGTGTTGCTTTGATGTCTATGGATATGTTGTTGATTTTCTATGTTGTAGTTGGTTTAGTTGTGTTGTGAAAGTGTTGAAGATGATGAGGATGTTTTTATGGTACTTGGTTTCTAAGTGCTTTTGAGAAAAAATGTTAAAAAGAGGAAATAGTGTGTTGTAGTGGTGTTCTGGGTGACAAAGTTGTATTCTAGTTTTGCATTGCATTTCTTCTAGGTTGAAGATCTACCAGTATGATTTAGATATGCTGTTTAGAGATGTTCAGAGGTGTTGTATTCAATATTTTGTGTGCTAGATCATTGTATACAAAAAGGTTGTGTTCACCAATGTGTGAATTGTGCATTGTAGAGGTGTCTAGGAGAAATTTTTCTACTCCGTGTTTCTCCACGGTTGTGTTTCAAGTCTTGTGAATCTAAAGGAGTGTTGAGGTATTTTTGTTCAATCAAGATGGTTTAAGGTTTGGTGCTTCAAAAGATGGTTTTTTGAGTTACAGTAAATGATAGAGTTGTCTGGATGTACTGGGTGTGTACATTCTTCAGGTGAAAGTTGTGAATAATTTTGTTGGATTTCAAGGTGTTTGAGGAATATTCTAGATCTTGTTCAAGCATGGTATGTGGTTCACAAGTCATCCTTGGGTTTGAGGAAGCATGTACTTAAAATTTTAATGGTGTTTTCATGGGTAACAACCGACCTCGTGTTTACACTACTTGCGAAGGTGATTAGTTGTTTGTGGAAGTGTGGCATGTTGTGTAAGGATGGATTTAGGTCCTAGCTAAGGAATTTTGTGGTCCTCCTTCATTACTTTCCACTATGGAAATGTTTTGGTGCCGACCTAATTTGAATTTGCATGGTTGATGTTCATATTCAATCTTGGAGAAGGGTTTCAAGGTTGAGGATGATTTAAGTATGAGCTGAGTTGTTGAAGGATGTGAAGATACATGCGAGAGATGTGAATGATGTGGGGTGTAGTGTGTTAGAGTGTGAAATTGAGTAATGTAGTGTGAGATTTCATGTGTTAGTTTACTAGATGCAGTGAGCAAAAGGTAGCTACAATTCTTCAATCAGACTACGAAGGTGTTGATGTCATTATGGTGGATTCTTTGTTGCATTGAGATGCCTTTCTTTGTGTAACATTTCTTTTCTATCTTCTTTTCTATTCTAGCAGTAAGCCTCTCTTCTTTTGGGCAGTGAGCCCTCTAGAAATGAGACCTATTCAATGTTGATATTACTTATATTGTGAGCTAATCCTCATCGTGGTTTTTTCCTTCTTGGGGTTTCCATGTAAATCTGGTGTTCTCTTGTGTATGTTGTTAAGTTGTTTTAGTTTATGTTATTTTCTTTTCATGCTAATTCATCATAACATATTTAAGGGCTTAATATGAATGTGGATCTGAATATAAATGAGGCTTTTGAAGTTTTAAGGTACAACTAATTCACCCCCTCTCAGTTGTCTTGTGCATTCAATAGTTTTTCCGTTCTTGGGTTTTCCACGTAAATTTGGTGTTCTTATGTGTTGGATGTGTTTTGAATTATTGTTTCTCATGTTTACATTTTTCTAATGCATGATAAGGGTTTAGTGGTTGTTAAGGATTTAAGGGCTAATCTAGATTTGAATGTTAATGAGGGTTTTAATTTTGTAATATACAATTGATTCACCCCCCCTCTTAGTTGTCTTGTTCATCTAACAATTGGAATCAGAGCAAGGTTCCTTGGAAGAAGATTAATTGCTTGAGGTAGATCTAGATGGCACACATGAAGGAGGATCCCTTGTTTGATGGACTAATTATGCATTTTGGAAAACCAAGATGGAAGGTTTCCTTATTTCCCTAGGGTTTGGATTTTGGAATTTAATTAAAGATGGATATACCATGCCTACCAATGGACCATCAATTGATGATGAGATCAAGGCATATGAGAAAATGGAAAAAAAAGGAATGCTCTTTTGAGTGGTCTTGCTGATTTAGAACTTGTGAAGGTTATGAGCTACAAATCTGCTAAATAAATCTAGAAGAAGTTGGAAAGTGTATATGAAGGAGATGATAAGGTCAAGCAAGAAAAGATGAAAATTTTGAAGACCAAGTTTGAAACCCTAAGTGTTGTGCCTATAGCACACACGCCCCATTCGAAATGGGGACCCTCTCTTTTTTCTCCTTCGTCGGGTCGCTTTTGCCTTCACCTCATTTTGTGTGCCCGCTAGTTTGAGTCCCAATTGGTCAAGGAGACATAAAGTTACTATCTTGAGTTGACCAAGTTTCACCACCCTTTAAATTTTCTTGTCTTTTTCCATTGCAGAGTTCCTCTAGCAGTTTTCCTTAGGTCTTTGAAATTGGTGTCCTTCCTTGGTTGTGGATCCACCTATGCGGGTTTCCCCATGCAAGATTTCTTCCTGCCTTTATCATTTCTGCGGTGGCCAGCTCGAGTCGTCCACCCACATCGCAGGCTCCACATCCTCCATCATTGTTCCCTTCGCTGGCATGCCTAGCGACAATCACCTAATCATCGCCCGTATCGCAGGCTTCGACCTTCCCGCCACTGGCTTTTTCGAAAAGTGTGTTCACCAACCTCACCTGCCATCATATAGTTATTAAATGTAGGCAATAAATGTTGGATTTTCTATAAATACCCAAGTTCACCTGTCATTTTCACCAACATTCCTAGTTAGAAATTGTCAAAGCGCCTCCAACCTTCACCGCCTCCACACTCACATCGCTTCAAGGATGAATTCAAGTTCCTTCTTCATCATATTGCATTGGGATGCCAGGTGAGTTCACCACCACCCTAGCCATGTTTACTTCAGTTTTTTTTCTTTATAAATTTGGAAAAAATATTAAGGAAAATGGAAATCTTCAGGAAACCAATTAAGTATGAAACCCTGCACAAAACCCACCTTTTAAAAATTTGAAAACACTTCAAAATCGATCGTTTAGGGCCTTGCAGAACTTGAATCATCATTTGTCATTCTTGACCAAGGCATTCGCACCCTTGCAGCCCATGAGCCTCTCTCTTCCATTCACTTATCATCCAAACTTAAGGTTGTTGTCACTACCCTTGGCAGGCCCACGTATGCGGGCAAACGCCCCCTTTTCGTCGTGCCCTATTGGAACAAAAGAAATTAAGTGCAAACACATCCCTGGGCACTTGCGGATCCGCTTTCGAAAGACTTCCACACACGAGTGACTCATCACTGTTTGTCGTTTTGGAATGACCATCCTGTACATGCCCTCCGGCTTGCGGGTCCCACTAGCCTCAAATCTGCCAAAGTCATAAAATAGTGGAGCCCGTTTGCAGGTCATTCTTGGCGGACCTCCTCACCCTCGTTGTTGCCATTTCTAACGCCATCATTGGCGGCTAAGCCAGTCCTTCCTTCTGCCTTGCGGACCCCGCTTCTCCTATCTCCGTCCCAATCACCCAAAATTTTCCTAAGGCTAGACTTCCTTGCGGGTGGAACACTACAGGGGTCCATTAGCGGGCCACCCCATCCTCCTCGCCATTTCAGAATGACCGATCACCCTCGCCCATCTGCTCTGCGGGCTCCACTCTACCCATTTCCATCTAGCTTCCTCACATGTGAAATGGCTAAATGTTTGATGTGGGTCTTTGTTGTGGGGACCGAGCCTGTCTCCGCCGTCCTGCCCTCCTCAGGGAAAGTGATTAATGCCAGGGTCTCTCGTGGACTCGCCTATGCGAGTCACCCATTACAGGGTGTTGCTTTCCCTTTTCCATCACAAAACATCTATAAGACCCCACCTGTCTGCATTGTGGACCCCGTACCATGCATCTCCCCTTCGGCCCTAGAAAGAAAAAATGACTAAGTAAAAACTAATGTGGACTTGACAGTGGCGACCATCGTCCCGTCTTGGTTGATCCAAATGGCCATCACCAAACAGCATCTCGCGAGTTCTTGCCTGCACCATTCTGAAGGACTTGAAATTTGAATATAACACAATGTTGTCCTCTCTGCCTACGGGTCCCGCAATGCGGGACTCCATTTGTGACTTATGCCATATTGACGCCGTTCCAAATGACGGAGCTCCCAAATGGCCATGGCGACCTCAACTTCTGCACCCTCTTGACTTGCAAGCCAAAATGACTACATTAACACCTCTAAAGCTTCATGAACAATGGACCTATGTACCCAAATGCCTTACACCTTGGTGGGCCCCAATTATGGTGTAGAAATATTAATGCGGGTGGCCACATGCAGACCGTCCTGCCCTCTGCACTGCCTCCTTGCTACCTTCCCCAAAATGACTACTAGCTTAGGGAAACCTGCATCCCTGGGCCAACATTGCTCTATCTTCCCCAAACAAGAGGAAAATGATGATTTTTGATGAATATTATGATCTTTCAAAGATGAATTGCTTGATCTAACATCTATTTTGCAGGATTTCACTAACGCTCCCCTTACTTTTCATGTGAATGTGCTTACTACATCTCTATTTGCAAGATTTATGGAATAATTTGTAGGAACATTGGGAGCGTCTACAAAAAAAGACAAAGGGAAGAAACCTATCAAAGTCCCAAGAGGCAAAGAAGACAAAGACCAGATGAAGTACCAGTTCCATAGGGTGGAAATCACCTCCAAGGTCACATCTATTTGGGACTCGATATTAGACACCAACCTCAGACATGTTGACATGGATGAATTCAAGCAGAGGGTCATCATCAACCCAACCACAAATAATGCAAGGAAAATCAAAAAGAGTGGTTTGGGTAAGGTAGCTAGTTTCCCACCCGCTCTTGTGGCCCCAGAGCTAGTGATGGCTTGCAGAAAAGCTTATCAGGAAAAAAGTAGAAGGATCGTTGATCGTGAGGGTAAAGTGTTGGCTAACCTATCTGCTAGGTCCATAGGGCAAACATTCCACATCCATGCCTTTGACACTATGGAGGAAATGACAAAGGAATATGCAAAAAGTATGTGGAAGGTTGATCCCCTAAAATGCAAAAAGTTAATCAACCAATACTGGCTAAAGGAGAAGAGGGGGAGCGCTAACAAGGTGCCCCAAGAGTTGTTCAAAAGAAAATTTTATGAAGATTATCACAATATGGTGACCTTGTTGAGAAGATTCATGGGCATCCCTATTGCAACCTACTTCCAATATTGGATATTTTTCTTCATAGAGGAGATTACAAAAGGAAAAACCAAGTTTCACTAGGCTAGAATGATAAGTAACAACTTGCATCAATAGTTCCTGGCGGTCAAGAAGACTTCCCAATTCTATATGACCTCTTATTTTGTGTATCTTCTGGTTGACCCATTTCCCTACAAAGGTTTATTTGTTACACATAGCCCAACTCCAAGAAGGGAGCTAAAAGTATATGGCAGGAACCCGCAACTCCAATATCAAAATTTTAGGAAGGATTACTGCAGGGTGAATGATTCCTTCATTGGGCATGTTATCAGGCTTCTTGGAGGGGACTTTGAGAGGAGAGTCTCACACAACGCCCGTGCATTCATTCATAGGTTTGGGTTTCTGTTTATACAATACTTGAAATTCACTTACAACAGAATAAAGGGATTCTCCGAGAGGCCATACTAACTGCCTCGATACCCAAATCATCGACTGATCTTTCTTGAAGTCTCCAGGAAGTTGCAAAATGCACACACTCTTCTTAGTGGAAAACATCGAGCTGGGATACCATATCCCCTTACATTTGGGTAGGGAATGTATGCTCTTATGCCCACATAGTGTGCAGAATATTCAGGAGAAGGAGATCATTGAATATAACCTATGGTTCCACACTGCTCGGCCAAGGATGGATCCATACGGAAAGTTAAAGAAGTTTTTTGGAAAGGAATACACCCACTTGCACAACATTGAAGACTTTTGGGCTAACTATCAGGACGACAAGGAGGTACACATGAGGCACTATATGCGTACGACCGATTACATTTCCAAGATGGTCAAACTATTCTTGGTACCGGATCAGATTGTAGAAGATGAAAACACTATCATAGATTCAAGGTATGATGTCGTTGCTAACCTATCATTGCCCCTAATAGACTGGAATGAAAAAGAGTTCAACGACCTCGACATTCTAATGAAACTAGTGGAGCATAGAATGAGTCAATGGATTGATGCTCAAATAGCTCAACTGAAGCTCCAAGGGGCTACATTGACATACAACAAGCTCGAAGATGAGCTTGAGAGTGAAATGGACAATGGGACTACTGCTGCCCCAACAAAGGAAGCTCCCAAGTCTCCTCTTGCCACCAGATGAAGGAAAATAAAATAAGTGTCGGAGCGCTAGCCTAAGCATAAGGTGTATTCGAGGAAGGCTTTAGAGCGTGAGACATCGAAAAGGGCCAAGAAATTAGGCAGATTCTCTGAGAAGCCGACAATCCAGGAAGACCCACTGCATGAAGGAGAAGAAGAAGAGGCCAAGCAACCAAAATCACCACCTGCCACCTTTGCTCTTGCCATGATCACCACTGCCACTACCACTACTCCTCCCACATCTCAAGCATTACCTGCTTCCTCTCCATCCACCGTGGACATCTCAATTCACCTTGCCTCCACCTCACAAACTTTTCCAATTATGGTGAGGGATTCCTCCTTTGCTACAACCTCCCCACTATCATCCTCTTCAATGTCTTTCTCAACTACGATCCTTTCAATAGCTACAACTACAATTCCTACTCTCACCTTGCCAAAAGCTTTCACAAGGCATATGCAAAGCATACCATAGAAATCTCTAGGGTACTAATGAATCCTGCAGTACAAGTTGCGATGGCCCAAGCTGTGGCTGGTCTTCTTGTCCCTCCTCTAAAAGAACCGCCAAAGATGGAAGCAACAATGAAAATTTCAAAAGAATTGGAAAGACGATAGAGGGAGGTTGCTAAAGAAACAAAGGAGGAACTCGAGGATCCCTTCAGGGATGACTACCATGAGAACCCAAAGCATCAAAATGTGACCATCGATGAGGTGGCATATGAAGAAGAAAGTTCATAATCCTCGGAAGAAGATGTTGAAGACCCTGGCGCCAAATATGTAGTAGAGTCCTTTGATCCAGAGATCAAGGATGAGTTGTCTAAGAAACTCAAGGATGTCAGAGAGGAAGTTGAAAGGAAACCTTTTGGAGAGAAAGGGGAAACTGATGATGACATGGAGATATCTACAGAGCCTCTAGTAGGTGAGTAGGACAAAAGCCCTGATCAAGACGAAGAAATACCTCCTGAGAAGGAGGAGGGAAACAAAGAAGTTGAAGCTAAAGAATAAGATAAGCCTAAAGAAGAGATTGAAATAAAAAGGATCCTTGATCCAGAACACCATGCAGAGCTCTATAAACACTGATTTTGGCACCCGAATGCTTTCTAACTCTTCTAAGGTTTTTCACCTAAAATGAGAGAGATGGGCCAAAATGCTAATGTCTACATTCAATATTAATGTGATGAGGGATGAAATGTGTCTAAATGTAATGTCCTAAGTGCAATAAACTGAAAAGAAAGATGATTATTAATGTAAAACCTAAGAAGTGTGAAGTGTTAGAAAACACATTGTGATATGCAAATATATGATAAATGACCTAGAAATGCAAACAAAGCTAGATAGAAAGCTATGAAACAAAATGTGTGCACTTGGAGGTTGAAAAAGGATGGAATGAAGGTATAGAATCCTGATAGAATTGTTGCAGAAGCCAACTGGGACACTTGTGCCAATCTGGGCGACTTAATCTCAAATCTAGGAAAATTGCTCTAGAGCTCGTTTCGGCCAAATGGGTATCCAAATCTACAAAAATATCAAAAAATAGGTTTAGTGGGACTAATTCACCACTAGTGGTGACTTAGTCCACTTCTGAATTTCTAAAAATTCAGAAGTGGAAATGAAAGCCCTAGGTCTGCACTCTAGTTTCGCATAGGTGTTTGCTTCTAAAACTCTAATTTTTGGGCCTAAAAGTGACTTTTTGTTGATACTTTGGTTTGGTACACAAGGAGATGTCTTTAATGAGTCTTCAACCTAATCTTCAATGATTTTCAAACCCTCAAAGTACCTAAATCTACAAACACACAAGACAAGAAAGAGAAATGTTGAATGTTAGGGCATGGGGGTTTGCCTTGGTCAAACCCATTTTAGGTAATTAAACCAAATGAAGAAAGAAAGTAATGAAGAATGAAAAAATGGAGTTAATACCTTTCCATGATGTTTGATATTTATTTTTTGCAACAAAACATGAAGAATATGCCCTTGAATGTCCTTGGAAGCTATCTTGATGACTTGCAATGACAAAACTCTAGATTGCTTGAGAAGAATAATGAAGATGAATGATGAAAGAGAGGAGTGAATGGATTAGGCTAAATGAGAGGGAAAACCCTAAATTTATACAAAATTATTCCTTAATTCCCAAAAATACCTCATCACAAGCCGACCTTAGGTCTTAAAGAGTAAAAACGCGAAAGAGTTTTGAATTAATTTTGAATTTTGTACCACGTGGGACTAGAAGTCGCCCAAGGTGGTGACTTAGTACACCTAGTCAATTTTGAGTGGATATCAGAGATTAAGATGTATTAAATGTTGTTTATTGGGTTCTTCTTCAACAAGACACTTATTTAAGGCATGTAAGTGTATAAAGGGGCCATTTAAAGCATAAGAAAGGTGTAAACATTGATGACAAGCCTAGGAAAGTGTGAAATTTTGTTACAAGACTTTACAACACTTTGAAATAGGTCTTGGTAAGGTTATTTAGGTGAATTATAATATTATGGTCCTAGAAAAGTGTGGAGATATATTACAACACCTTACAACACTCTTGCAAGACATCAATAAATGTATTTTATTCAATTTGCAAGGGTTCGAGACCTAGTGTGGATGTGTAAAGACCTCACAACACTAAATCAAGGCCTCATTAAGTTCAATTTATCATCAATTATTCCCATATCAAGCAAAGTATACACTTTTTGGCCACACATTATGCCCCCACTTTAGTGAGAGGATGAACTTGCTTCAAACTCTCGCTAAATTAGTCATTCAAGAGGAGTCCAATCATACCAATGCGGATGACAAAGAATGACAAAGATCAAAGGAGGTTGTGCAAGCCCCCAGGATCCAAGATCCTAAGTCAAGCCAACATAAGCATGAAAGGACACATGTAAGGTGAATTATTTTCAACAAGACAAGATACATGATCATACAATGGAAAGAACTAGAAGGAAATGAAAATGGGGTGGATCAAGCTTCAACCGTCTGTCCAACACATTATGGATTAGATCTAGGCTTGTTGTTTTGAAAATGTGTACTCACTCTAGGCTAATGGAACTTCTTCATTGTCCGTCGGGTGAGAAGGACAAAGTATACTCACTCTGGGGCCACGAAACTTATGGTTTTCTGCAGGGTGAGAAATCCCAAAAGGTGGCTATGGGTAAATTTTTGTCACTGGTTGGGCTTCCCGCTTAACTATACCAAAGTTATACCTCCTAATAACTTTGATAAGGTGCCAAAAAAATGATCTTTGAGCTCTATGAGGTAAGAAAAACTTCGTATGCTTGACACTCATAGATAAACCAGCTAGTACCACAGGCATGCAAGTTGTGTTATGCAAGGTGGCCATGTAGCAATTGTTGTGAATGGTAAAATAGTGCAAGAAATATTCAAAGGGATGTTTCTTAGTTCGTGCAAGGTATCATCTTAGGGAAAATTGTGCTTAACATTTCCAAGAGAGGAAAAGTGAAAATGGTCTCATCTTGTTTCCAAGAGGGGAAAAGTGCAAAATCTCATCATGGGTAACATTGTACCTAATGTTTCCAAGAGAGGAAATCGCAAGAAGAAGAAAATTGCACAATGAAATGTGAGTGTCGATGTATGCCCCCACTTTAAATTAGTTGCTAACACCAATACTATGAGAAACTATTTTAAAGTAGAAGAAGAGAGACATGAGAGCTTACTTGAAAAGCCCTATGCCAAGTCATATGTTTCTGATAAGCTGTGTCATGAAGAAAGGTAGTATGACACATGCGAGCCAACTTAAGGCACATCGTCCATGTCCCAAGATTTCTCTTATATGTTCATGAAAGGTTAATGACTAGCCAAAAGAGGCAACAAAAAGTGACATACGAGGACAAGGCTACTAAACTCCTTGCCTCCACTGAGTTTAGGACAAAGGTGAGCCGAAATGATTGATGAAATGTAGGCGAGAGTGAAAATTTGTATCAATTAGAGGAATTAGGTGCCCCCACAGAGGGAAGCATACCAAACTCTTGAAAATGTTGGATTTTATGACTAAAAGCTTTACATGTATTAGTGAAGTGACCATGAACTCTATGATAGGCACAAAAGGAAGTCTTGTAATAGAATTTCTTTCGAGTTCTTGGAGGAAGGGTGATCAAGTGATCTTGGAGAAGTCCGGACAAGATACCCTCTTGATCAATGGGAGAAGGCGGTTTTGTAGTTTATGACAAGGAGACTTCTTGCTTAGATGTACAAGATGTCATATCTATGCAAGACTCTTTAGATTGCAATATTTTGTTCTTTCCTTTATGGGAAAATTGAAAATCCAATGAATTCAAATCACTAGTGTTTTGCGAGATGACATTGACATTAAGCAAAGATGTAGTTGTTTGTTTCATGTTTGGTAAAGGATGAATTTCAAGACCACTAGTGTCTATTGTTGTAGAAGGATGTGTTGTAATAGTGTTGATGTTGAGTGAAGGTTTGGTGATTTCTATCAAAGGACAATAACCAAGACCATGAGTTGTTTGTTGTGTGAAAGGATCTATAGGGTTGCAGATACCTTGTTCATTAGCACCACATCCTTTTCCACTGTAGCCAAGTTGTTTCATAAGCTCATAACCTTTTCCATAAAGCTTTTTCATTGCTTTTGAATCAGATGGTTGTTCATTATTAAGTTCATCAAATTTTGTTGTGTAATTTGTTGTGTCATGGTCTAAAGTGGTTGAGGTGGATGCTTTTGAAGGGTTGTCTGAGTTTTGTGTTGTTATGATATCATTTTTGTTTCCCTTAGTTGAATCTTTGTTTATGATCTTGTAGTCATCAATGAGTGGTGGTGTGAAGTCCAAGGGACCCCAATCATCGCCTAATAGCTTTGAGTGTTGTTCTTTGTTTTTTGGTTGTACGGGTTCCATGTGTGTAATGGATGTTGATGTGTTCAAGGGATTTTCTTTGAAATTCTCAAGTTGTAAGACACTATAAGGATCAAGATCAGAATCAAGGGTGTATACTTTGTTGTTGTAAATGTATTTCATTTTGCGATGAAGAGTGGAAGGCACACCATTCATTGCATGAATCCACGGTCTTCCTAAGATAAGATTACATGAAAGTTTATGAGGCATAACATGGTTTGGTGTATTCAATGTGCCTACCCTAGCTATAATAGGCAAAGTAATCACACCAAGTGGTTTCTTTTCTTAATTGTCAAAGCCTTTAATAGATAAAGAATCAGGTTGAATCTGTGATCTATCCACACAAAGCCTATCCAAGAGGTTTATGCTACACACATTAAGAGCAGAGCCATTATCAACAACGGTTTGCTTAATCCCTATTTTTTTGTATTGAGATAGGATTATGAAAGCTTCATTTTGTTTTTGCATGCCCAAAAGGGGGAGTTCACTTTGGTGGAGAACAATGTTAGTAGTCAATCCTTGAATTATACCTGCTATGTCATTTGGTTGTGCATTAGAAGGGATAGGAACTTTTTGTAAGGCCGTTTGAAGCATAGTGTGATAGGTAGGTGAATTTTGTAGTAAATCCCATAGGGATATCTTTGTAGGAGTATGCTTGAGTTGTTCAATAAGATCATACTCCATAGGAGTTAATCAAGGAGCACTAGGAAAAATGGGATTAGGCAAAGGTAATGGTGTTGGGGTGGGTTGTGGCAGTCACGGATTATTTCGAGTGTAATGTGTGTGAGCAACAACATTATGCGTAGGTGGTGGATAAAGGGTAAACTTGGGTTTAGGTGGAGGGGAAGGTTTATGTGATGCGGGGTAAAGGGTGAATTCAGGTTGGGTTTGAGTTTGTTGTTTGTGTGAAGGTGGGTAGAGAATGAGAGGATTCTTAGGATGTCCCACGGGGTATGTATAAGGTCCATTGATTGAGGGGGATCTAATGGAAACTTGCGCATTCATAACCTCAGTGGTCTTGGTTTGATGTATCTCTAATAAAGGGAAATCTAGAATCACCACTTTATCTAAGGAAGACATATTACTATTGTTTCCTTTGTCCATCACTGTGATATTCTCCCTAGGAGGAGAGTTTTGAGAAGAACTACAAATCAAATGTTCTTGAAATTCATGGAGTGGTTCTTCTAAAATGATTGCATCAAAAGTATGGGAATGATCAATGGTTGAATTTGTGTGTTTATCGATAGTGAGGAGATTAGGAGAAGACTCTATTTGATTAACCTTTGTCTCTAAGGTCTCATTCTCTTGTTCCATATTATCTACCCTAATAGGAGAGCTTGTAATATGTTCACCCAAGTTTGAAGGTTGTAGAGTAGCTTCATCACAATTGGGGAAGGTATCAAGAGAAGGACCACTAGGAGTTTCAAATAGATTATCCCAAATGGTTGGAGCATTAGGGAACAGAGGGTCAATATTCTCATGACTCTTAATAGGTATATCTTCTAACACCAACCTATCCTTGTGGCATCAAGGAGGGATATTAGGAGAGAGACAAAGTAAGGTGATATTGAGAAATGTTTCTATGATTTAATGTTTTTGTTGTCTAACATCTTACAAAGGGGAATGAGGAGATGGACAATCAAGACCCTCAATGATTTTATCTTCCATCACCAAGATACCTTCATCACTAATAGGAGAGGTATCAGGAAAAGAACAAGTATGATTGTTATGATTGTCTACACTACCATTCTCACCAATGGGAAATGTAATATTAAGGATTGTTTCAATAGTTTGAACATGTTTTTGAATGACCTCATTATTGTAATCAAAATTGAACTCATCAGAGGGGATGTTGTATTTATGCAATCCATTTTTAACCAAATCAAAACCACATATCTTGAAACAAAAAATGCTATCATGGAAAAATGCAATGATTTAAAATGAAATGTTTAAATGCAATTTTCATATGTGAAACACATAATTTTTTGAGTACCTTATTCAACAAACTGAAAAATGAAATGGTTGAAATGAAAATTTGAAATGAAACAATGCATGAAATGAGCTAATTTAAGCTAGATCTAATGAAATGCATGTTACAGAACCTTAGCCAACTGATACAGGTAGTTGAAGAAAGCAAACAGAACCTTAAAAACAAGGTTTTCAGCTTTGTAAAAGGCGGTTTCAAGGGTGAACAAGGACTAAGTCGCCCAAGCCAGTAGGGATTTTTTAAGAATTTCCATATATTTCTGATGGATTTTGACAGACTCTGTACTACATAATGCATTCCTAAGATGCAAATGCAAAATTTTAGAGATTTTCAATGATTTAAGATGCAAAAATGCTTGTAATTGAAATGATTTCAAAAATGACTATGCTTAAATGATGTTTTTGACCTAGATGCATAAAACAAATGTTCCTAAAATTTTCCAGACTTATAGGATATGATACTAGGAGGCTTAGGAAGCATAAAAATGAGGTTTATAATGCTATATGAGATAGTGAAAAATTAGGACTGGGACTAAGTCGCCCAGAATGGCGATTTAGTCCTAGTTAGGGTTTTTGGAAAAAAATTCAAGAATTTTCAATGGATTTTGATGATTTATGTACTATATGATGCAGAACTAACATGAAAATATAGTTTTTCAATGATGTGCAATGATTGGAGATGCAAAAAATGCAACCTAGATATGCACTTTCACTTAATGCAAAAATTTGAAACCCTAGATGCAAATTAAGCAATGCAAATCCTAATGCAAGGCTAATATGAGCTAGATCTAGGATTATGAAGGAATCCAAAATAGAAAAGAAAGTATTCTAAAGGCGGGTTCACCAAAATGTAAACAATGATTTTGGCACCTTAATGCTCTCTAACTCTTCTAGGGTTTTTCACCTAAAAGGAGAGAGATGGGCCAAAATTCTAATGTCTACATTCAAGATTAATGTGAATAGGAATGCACTATGTTTAACTATGATGTCTATATGTAATGTCCTAAGTGCAATAAACTGAAAAGAAAGATGATTATTAATGTAAAACCTAAGAAGTGTGAAGTGTTGGAAAACACATTGTGATACAGGTAAACCCACAATAGTGGGTTACAATTTTTCAAACGAAGAATAATTAGAAATTCTCATCAAAAAATTTAAAATTGTTTACCCCTTCTAATGAAGGGGGTTTGAATGAACCATTCCCCTTCTAATGAACCCCCCCTTCTAATGAACCCTGCTCCCTTCTAATGAACCCCCCTCCCTTCTAATGAACCCCCTTTTGCACCATAGAAGGGGGCTTCGAATGAACCCCCCTTCATTAGAAGGGGGTTCAAATGAACCCTCCTTCATTAGAAGGGGGTTCAAATGAACCCCCCTTCATTAGAAGGGGGGTTCTAATGAACCCCCACCTTCTCCTCCACCATTTCAAAATTTATGCATTTTTTACTATCGAAGCTTGTGAAGGAGGTGCAAATGGAGTCAACTTGATAAACCAAGTTGGATGATTGCAGTGATCAAAACGTGCTTTCCAAAAAACTATAAATTTAATATATTTTGTTTTATTTTATATTTTATTTTTTAGTTTTATGTACATAGGTTTTTCACCGAACATCAAGTTCGATGAAAAATCATTGTGGAAAAATAGTAAATTTGAGGAATTTTTTTGAAAAATATATATCCACTAGGTATTGATGTCCTCGTTCTAACAAAGAAACTTTGAATTTCAATACATACCAAAAAAGTTATGCGAGCGAAGTGCACCTATGTCTAAATTATAATTTTTTTGACTTCAAAACTTAATTAAAAGAAAATATTCAACAAAATGCTATGAAACAAAATGAAAGCCCTAGATACTTGTGTTAACAACCTAAATTCAAAAGAATTAGAGTTTATCCTTTGTAGAAAAAAAGTTATGCGAGCTGAAGTACACACCACTTTTTAAAAATGTTGTTTACTATTAAAACTAGTTATCAAGGGAGATGCAAAAAAAACAATTTAATTTCAAATTTAAAAAAAAAAAAAAAAATTAAAAATCTACAGACAAAATCTCACAAATCACTAGTTTACATCATTTTCAAATTCCTAATAGTTTACCTACTATAAGTGTCAGAAAGTGAAGTTTTCTCTAAAAATGTTGATTTCAATGTCAAGTTTGGCCAAAAAGTGTAACCCATTATTGTGTGCACTTGGAGGTTGAAAAAGGCTGGCATGAAGGTCTGGAATCCTGACAAAATTATTGCAGAAGCTGACTAGGACACTTGTGCCAATATGGGTGACTTAGTCCCAGATCTGGGAAAACTACTATGGAGCCTGTTTCGGCCAAATGGGTATCCAAATCTATAAAAAATTATGAAAACAGGTTCAGTGGGACTAAGTTGCCACTAGTGGTGACTTAGTCCACTTCTAAATTTCTAAAAATTCGGAAGTGGAAATGGAAGCCCTAGGTTTGCACTCTAGTTTTCCATAGGTGTTTGCTTCTAAAACTCTGATTTTTGGGCATGAAAGTGACTTTTTGTTGATACTTTGGTTTGGTCAATAAGGAGATGTCTTTAATGAGTCTTCAACCTAATCTTCAATGATTTTCAAACCCTCAAAGTACCTAAATCTACAAACACACAAGACAAGAAAGAGAAATGTTGAATGTTAGGGCATGGGGGTTTACCTTGGTCAAACCCATTTTAGGTAATTAAACCAAATGAAGAAAGAAAGTAATGAAACATGCAACAATGGAGTTAATACCTTTCCATGATGTTTGATATTTATTTTTTGCAACAAAACATGAAGAATATGTCCTTGAATGTCCTTGGAAGCTATCTTGATGACTTGCAATGACAAAACCCTAGATTTCTTGAGAAGAATAATGAAGATGAATGATGAAAGAGAGAGGAGTGAATGGATTAGGCTAAATGAGAGGGAAAACCCTAAATTTATACACAATTATGCCTTAATTCCCAAAAATACCTCATCACAGGCCGACCTTAGGTCTTAAAGAGTAAAAACGCGAAAGAGTTTTGAATTAATTTTGACTTTTGTACCACATAGGACTAAGTCGCCCAAGGTGGTGACTTAGTACACCTAGTCAATTTTGAGTGGATGTCAGAGATTAAGATGTATTAAATGTTGTTTATCGGGTTTTTCTTCAACAAGACACTTATTTAAGGCATGTAAGTGTATAAAAGGGCCATTTAAAGCATAAGAAAGGTGTAAACATTGATGACAAGCCTAGGAAAGTGTGAAATTTTGTTACAAGACTTTACAACACTTTGAAATAGGTCTTGGTAAGGTTATTTAGGTGAATTATAACATTATGGTCCTAGAAAAGTGTGAAGATATATTACAACACCTTACAACACTCTTGCAAGACATCAATAAATGTATTTTATTCAATTTGCAAGGGTTCGAGACCTAGTGTGGATGTGTAAAGACCTCACAACACTAAATCAAGGCCTCGTTAAGTTCAATTTATCATCAATTATTCCCATATCAAGCAAAGTATACACTTTTTGGCCACACAAGCTCGAGCAAGAAGAAGAAGGGGCACCTAAAGGGGAGGACAACCCTAAAGAAAACATAGCCGCTACCAGACTACACGAAGAAAAGACTATACTAATCTGAGACTCAAATGAAGAATAAGAAGAGAAGATAGAACAAGAACCCTCAAACCACAAAGAAAGGGATATCCAACATGCTCAAAGAGAAGAAGGTGATCATGAATCACCAAAGGAAGGATCTCAAATGCCTGAGTGGTTGGAAAGGCAACTAGAAAAGAAGACCCCCACTCTCATGGATCCTAAAGAAAGGTTGGAGGCTATCCTAGCCCGAGCTCAAATAGGGACGATTAAAGAAAAGAAGCCAAGGGTATGATCCCACATCATAATGGATGCCTAAGGATCAAGGACAATGCAAATTGCTAGCCCGGTAGTGGACAAAGGAGAAGGGGTTAGCTATAATATCTCTGCAATTGACCTAGGTACTACTACAAGAGAGAAAAATATTGATCATCTCCAGGGATTAGTTGCCATGATCGTCCATTAGATGAACACGGATCAATCTTCCAAGGAAGAACTAAAAGCATAGGTGGCGGACCTCACCGCCTACATTCAACAGTGGTCCTCTACTGAGGAACTACCAACGATTTCATCGACCCCACCCCTGCTTCTTTCCAAAGTGCACCTAAGCAAGTTGGAAAAGAGAAAGAACTGGACCAAGGCTACTGCAGAGTGGTTCCAGCGGGTGCTCTACAATGGTGATATGGGCATTGGCCATGTTGTTCAAATGGCCAACAAGTTCTAGGAAGTACAAAAGAAACTTGAGGGCACAGAGAGAGTATGTAATAACTTCCCCGAACTATATAGAATTACATATCCTAAACTTGAGGCCATCCTCAAGATGCTTGAGCAGTCTTGGGAGAAGGAATTGGCCCTAGCAAAGAATGATTATTGGCCAGTCGAGACGTGGAAAATAGGCCTGGACCATTGAAGGGACATCCTAGAGTGGGTGTTCCACAAAGTTCAACTTGACCTTGAGTGGGTCAAAGAACATAGGGTAGAATATGAAGAATATCTAAAGCTCATGACAAATTACGACATGACCATTGTCGAATTAGATCCAAAGAAGATCAGACCATTTTTCCACAAGAAAATGGAGAATGGGGCCACAGATTTGTTAACGGCGAACTCCATGGATTTTTCTGCTCGAACCTTTGCCTAATCAAAGCAGGTGATCAAGCACATTCCTAAGTGTACAAAGAATTGGGAGCTGATCACTGGTAGATCAAAGAATTTGAGCTTCCAGGTGCTTCAATCGGACATCATGGAGTGGAATAAACTTCAAGCTCTTATGGGAAAATTCATAGAGTATGCCACCATCCAGAAGATTCAAGGCAAGCCCATCATAGATGATAAGTTCTTCACTATGTAGCTGCAGCCAAAAGGGAAAACCACTACAGGACAAAGTGCTACAGTAACAAGGCACTAGAAGACAAAATAGGGAAAAAGATAAGGAATGTATTTTAAATTGTAAAATATTGGGGGTAGGTGAAACCCTAATTTGTAGTGAATCTTGGCCATACAATGAGATTAAATCTTGGCTATTCATTTTTCTTTTTGAAAACTATAAATAGGAGGTCTCCTCTCATTTTCAAAGAGAGAGTTGAGTTGTTGTGAAGACATGCTACTAAAATTCTAATAGAAATCCATTGCTTTTGGGTGGATTCTTGAGTTTCCTTCATGTTTCATGATTCATCTCCTGATAGTTGATAGATTTGAGTAGATTTAATTTTTTGTTCTATGTATTTTGCATGCTTTTAGTAGTTTAATTAATGTTGTTCATTGATGCTAAAGAATGCTACTATGTTGATGTCCTTCCTTGTTCATGCTTTTTGTTGTTTGTTGATAATAAAAAATAGTGTAAAGCTAGTCTGAACATAGATTCATTTTTGCACTTAAATTTCATCTTTTATTCATGCTTTATGGTGAATGAACAGTTGAAAATCTGTAGACCCTAGAAGATAGCACTAGTTTCATGATACTGTTAGCTAATTTGGTTAAGTAGAACTTAGTTTCAGGAAGGTTGTTTGTTGTATCATCCTCCATTATCATTGTTCATTGGTAGTTGAAGGTCTAGGAACTTCCTCCTCTCCCTTCCCTTTTGACTTTTCTTTGAAATGGTAATTTAGACAAAGTTCCAACATCATTGTAAAGCCAAATCTAATGATAAAAGTGGAGTTTAGACTATTGTTTTGAGCTTGCAGCAATTGCATCATCTTCAAAATCTTAAGAACTCCATTTAAGGAGCCAATTTCCCTCCTACTTAACATACGTAAGGGTGCCCTATGATTACCAAAAAATCACATGAACCAATTGAGACATTCCAAGAAAGTCATGACCTAACACCCAAGAGACCTTGGGGTAGTGATTTGGAACTTGTTTGCAGATTTGTACCTTTGAAGAGAGGTAGCATACTTGTGTGTTTCCTGTGTTGAGAAGGTGCAAAAACACCCATCAACAGAACTGGCGCTAGAAGGAGGGCCTCCCTTTTGTTAAGCTGGATTGAATTGGTTCATTATCCCCTGAAAGATTCCAAAGGATACTAAGATCTACACCTAACAAAGGGGAATTTCAAGAGTTGCAGCCCCCTTCCAAGGCTAAGAGAGCTAAAAGAGGGGAAGAAACTTCATCAACCTCATCCGCTTCACCTCCATCCTAACCTCTCCCTCCCATCCATCTATGTAAGGAAAGTAGCGGTGCGGAAAACAACTTTCCTAACGTCAAATCCACAGGGAAGTAAGCATACAGTACTTTTATTTTTTCTAATTAAAATCTAATTAAGACACACATGAAAGAATTACAGAAACAGAGAAGATACTCAAAGACAACTAACACCAGATTTACGTGGGAAACCCTTTCGGGAAAAAACCCACCACACCAAGCTAAATCTCTTTGTATTACAGTAACAACAATTACATACAATCAGAGATCCAACTCTCTGGTAATTCATAGTAGCTACCACATTCACTATTCAAGCTCTCTCAGAAAAGCTCTCAACCAATTCGATAAACTCATCACATTACCAATCAGAAACATTCTGCTTTTATTTAACACATTCTGATTTTCCTTCTATGCATCCTTATCCACCATTGTCAATCATAGACAATTTCCTTTTGAGCAGATGATTTTTCCTTACATGCAGTTTTTTCTAGCGTTGCAACTGATGCAAAAAACCAACCGTTATCCATTTGAAAATTGCTTCCTCTGATTGGTCCAGCAGGATGCCACATAGGATGGTCACACGATCAACTGCGTTTAAACTTTGTTGGCATATCGATGAGACACTAACAATGTCTCCCCGATGCCACAAAGTATTCCCTATCGAAATCGGTTCCCCAATAGTCGGCAAGAGGTTTCTCATTCGACAAGACTCATTCTAAAAACCATAAGTCATAACGAACTGAGAGAGACCATCGGCAAGACATACCAATCTCGCCAAGACCTCATATCGAAGTCTTCGAGTTATGCCGTCGAGTGATTTCCTTTCGGCGAGACAATCGCTTTCAGAGAGACTCATATTGAAGTCAGAAATCACAACGATGAGTTATACTATCAGAAAGACATACTGATCTTGCCAAGACTTCCCATCGACCACTGCATGCTACACTGAAGCCTTTCTACTATCGGCAAGACCCCACAGTTTCGGTGAGACTTCATACCGAAAGACAAAGCTTCCACCGAAAGTCACATACTATCAACAAGACTCATGTCTTTCACTATGACCTTTCTCTGAGCACCCAAAATTTTACTGAAGACCATCGGCGTGACTTACCCAAGTTGCCAAGACTTCTTAATGAATTCTTTTGATACCGCAAAGACACCATACTCCTATCAGCGTGACCTAGCTTCATCGTTGAGACATCTCCCCGCAACCTTTATGTTACCCCAACGTCGGCGAGACATACATCGGTCGCCAAGACTTCATGTCGAAGTCTTTGAAGTCACCGCGAATGAACCAAGAGCAAACCCTCGTCGGCGAGACTTACCTTCTTGCTGAGAGATCTCCCTGAGATCCTTGTGTTAGCCTGATAGCCATAAGCTATCGGTGAGACTTACACCATTCACTGGGACATCTCACCGAAGCCCTAGAGATAGCCCGATAAGATCAACTATCACCCAGAGTTCTACTGATCGCCAAAAGGTCATGCTGAACACAGAGAGTCACAACGATAGACTTCATTCAGCAAGACATCAACTCTGTCTTGGCGACATGAACCTGTCAAGCAGATTTAGAACAGTTAGTTGCCCAGACATGAACAATGTCACAACGACTTTGCCCTTCAGGAGTTCCATGCCAGTAATGATTGAGAAACATATTCCAACAATCTACACCACACGCATCCTTCTTTTCTAGCATCCACTTCTTCTTCTTAGCCGCCCCAAGCTACCTTCCAAATGCTCACTTCCCACAACCAGGGCACTGCCCCTACCCTTGCTCTTCAAGTCCAAGGCATAGTCCCAACTGCTACTACCCCTGCGTAGCCCCAAATTAATGTCCAACAACAAGCACAACCTCCACCTCCCATCATGGCTTGGCTGGGCAATAATCCTTCTCCACTATCCTTCCAGGTTTATCATGATATGCCAAAGAACCCCAAGGGCTTCCGCATGAAGTTCCATCCTTGTGATCCATAGCGAACAAAAAAAGAGCATATTAAAATCTTCCAAATAGCACTAAAAGACATGCAAATAGATCAGAAAAATGTGGCTTGTTGGCTCTTCCCTTATTCGTTGGGGGAGGAGGCCTTTTATTGATACATCAATTTTCCTACAGGGTCCATCACCACTTGGGATCTCTTGAAGAATGCCTTTCTATAGAAATACAAGATTCCGTTCAACCCTTCCAAGCTATATCAACAATTCATGGTTGTCTGGAGGGAAGTTGACGAACCAATCAAATCCTTCAACGATCAATTTCATCGTGCATATATGAGATTGCAAGCTTCCTACATGGTTGATGATCCTTCAACTTGATTGGTCTATTACACCGCCCTGGATAACCTCACATTATCTACACTAGTAAAAAGAATGTGCCCACCACTTGCTAGTTTGGTGGAATCCTATGCCGAACAGTGACAACAAGTATAGACTTGGGACAAAATATTGTTGGTCCACTACCTTCCTTGGGACCAGCTGCCCATCCAATGCAAATTCAAGGGCTTACCCAAGCCTTGGCACATTAGATGCCCATTATGAACCAAGTTCCATAGTTTCCTATGGTTCTGCATCCAGGACCGCCAATGAATCAAGTGCCCCCAGTGCCCCATTATTTGCAACCACCGTAGCAACAAGTTTATTCTCAACAACCTCAAGTGCCACCTACTTGCGAGGACCCAAATTCCCACCTGCTCAACAAAATCAACCAGCGACACAACTAGTCTTCCTCCAAAATCAAGCACCACAGCCAAACAACACAAAAAAGGATCAGATAGATGAATTGATGGAGATGATCAAGAAAATGTCAACAGAGATACACACTTAAGAAATCAGAACAACCAGTTGTAGGCTTCCTAATGAAGCATTCAGGCTAACCTCAACAGGGATAATAAAGACAACTATGATATGGGTGCCTCTTCTGGATAGAATTACGAGAGAGGAAAAAATTCCAACCAGAACTTCGAAAGGAGGCCTTCACAGCAATAGAAGCGGACATGGAATATAAGGCCAAATAATGGAGGTGTTCCTACCCCTCTTGATCAGCCTGTCGATGCAGAAAAGACAACCAATGGAGTATACCTAGCTAAGGCAGCTTTGTCTAGATGGTGTCGAATCCATAAAACAAATAGGCACTCTGAATTGGATTTCCCCGAGTTCCAGACAACCGCAAAAATCTTTCAAGTGGAAGTTTAAAATGTTGTTGACAATGTGGGCTGCAAAGACATAGTCCCATCCGAACCGTATGATTCTTCTATGCTCATGGTCAATCAAGCCCATTCCCAAGAAGTGAAAGCAATGCGCCTAAAAAGGAGATCGCTACTACAAAGGACGAAGAAGCAAAGGAGGTAAGTAACGAAGACACTTTATCTTAGCTTTTCCATTTAATAGGCAATGGTCCAGTAGATGATGTAGAGTCACATGAAGATGAAGTCCAAATGTTTCATCAAAGAGTGACCCCGCATAACTTAAGAAATAAGCAAGCAGGAGGTCCTTTCACGACCTCTATCCCACCCAATAATTTCAATACTCTGCCTGATCCAAACGCTAGTAACAATCTAGGTTACCCACACATTCCCACTTAGTACTTTAATAGAAACAAACAGCCAAATCAAATGCAAAACCAGTCTGCTAGCTCTTCTCAAAGAAAATATTTTGAGGAAGAAATTGAACAAATGGGTGAATACATCGTTGAAGAATTCAAGAAGGTTAAAATCAGTTTGTTAGCCTTTGAATTGCTTAAAGTCTCGGCAGTTAGGAATGCTTTCTTCATAATTATTAATGGGACTACTTCTTCCAAGTCAACACAAGAGGTACCTACCAAGAGGGTTTGCTTTGACGAATCATAGAGTGAGCCTGTAATTAAGGAAATCCTAGGCAAGAAGACGTAGGTACCTTCAAATCAGAAAATGGGAAAGCAACTTGTCAAGGAGCAAAACCAAGTGCCAACTAGAGATAAGACCAATGAGAAAGATAAAAATCAAGTGGCTCAGGCAAACACACCCATGGGCTTATTCCAAGGGAAGCTAGAAACACCACCCTTCTTGACCACTATCAATATATTTGGGAAGAACCTGCACAATTTCCTACTCAATTTGGGGGCATCGGCCAATGTTATGTCGCTTGTTGTATGCAAGGCACTGGGGATAGTCCCCACTCCTTCCCGGTAGAAGGTAACCCAACTAGATAAAACGGAGGTGAGTATAGTTGGAAAAATCAACTGGATTCCTATGCAGATCGCCACCAACCTGAGGGTGCAGCAAGTCATCAACATCCAAGTTGCGGATATCCCAAACATGTATGGCATAATACTAGGAAGGGACTTCACCAGGGCATTGAATGGATATGTTGCGATTGAATTTTCTCATGTTTGGCTACCATGGAATGGGATGCCAAACCAAATCCATATAGACCGGGAGCCACGCATGAAATTTATGATTACAGAGTACAACACTAATGAGGTTGTTTCCTGAAACAAAGTTGGGAAATTACTACCATGTGGCTTATCAAGAGGAATCAGAGTCTCAAGAGGAGGAACTAACCAAAGAGGTTTTCCTTGTGTTGTGTAGCCCTCCTGCCAATTTAGCCTACGCACCTCAAAGCACAAAAATGCTGGTTGAGTTAGATGATGAGGAATCCTATGATGATGGTATTTTGGGATTATTAGATGGATTCTAGGATTTCATGGAGAAGTGTGTGCAAGATCAGCTCAGCCTAGGAGTGAGGATGGATTTCCAAGAACTCCTATTTCCCAGTTGGTGTCGGGTACATAATGTTTCCCATTCAGAATTTGAATGTTGTCTCTATCAAACAATGGTCAAGCATATTAGAGGACAAGTTAAACCTAAAGAGGAGCTCCCAATAGGATAGCCTAACCACAACAATGTTGAATTCATGCCTTTACAAAAAAATTTGATACAAATGCGCAGCTAAGAAAAGATGAATGTATGATCAGCCCAAGGGCCAAGGAATCCTCCAAGTTTTGGACGTTGTGCTTCGATGGATCTAAGTCCAAGCAAGGAGCAGGAGCTAGTTTGAACTCATCAATCCCATGGGTAAGACCTATTTCACTACTCATAGGCTTCAATTGTATTGCACCAATAACATAGCAGAATACGAGGCATTAGTCCATGGTCTTTTGATGGCTCTAAGGAAAAAGGTCAAAATGTTGCAAGTCTTTGGTGACTCAGAACTAGTAGTAAAGCATGTCATAAAAGTATATTCCTACCATGACAGGAGACTAGCTAATTATAGGCATAGAGTTTGGGACCTCATAGAAGGCTTGGATGCATTTAATATCCAACTAATCCCTCACTCCAAGAACCATACGGTTGATGCCTTAGCCTAAGCTGCTAGCGCCCTTTAGCCTCTTTCCCTGTCAAGCTTTAGAAAATTCACTATTGAGCTTACCTCCTCTCCATCGGTGCCTAATAACATCACCAATTTCCAAGTGTTTAATGATGACAAGCACATCTTAGATTTCATCACTAGCTCTGATGTGTTTGCAACTCAGATAATTGATGAGGTCGAGCCTGAAGAGGCTGAATTAGATATAGAAGGGGTCATCAATCTCAAAACCAACACTATCCCATGGGGTATGGTTCAGCTTGAGCGTATATTTGATTTGGATTAGATCAGGGACCAGGATCAACAAGCAAAAAAAGATTCCATCAATAATCAGTGTGACACTCATAATCTTGGAACAACCAAGGAAATTAAAAATGTATTCATTGGAAAGGTGTCCATGCAAGAAGAGAAGAAGGGGATCATTAATTCCCTCCACACGTATCATGATGTGATCACTTGGAGCTATGAGGATTTAAAAACATATAACACCTCCATTATCATGCACACTATCCCTCTCAAGTCGGATGTGCAGCCTTTTCAGTAGCGTCAATGCCCGATTAACGCATTGTTGGAACCCACCATCTACAAGGAAGTATAGAAGTTGTTGTTCGCAAGGATCATATTTCTAGTCAGGCACTCCACATGGGTGGATAACCTAGTCCCAGTTAGGAAAAAGAACAGAGAAATCAGATTGTGTGTGGACTTCTGTAACCTGAATAAAGCCTCAGAGAAAGACAAAACCCCGATGCCCTCATTGGAAAAATTGTTGCAGATAGTCAATAGATCCCAAATGATGTCCTTCTTGGATAGATACTCTAGGTATAATCAGGTGATGGTACAATATAAGGATAGGCACAAGACAACATTCACCACCAAATGGGGAACCTTTTCCTACAGGAAGATGTTGTTTGGGCTCATCAACGTTGGCGCAACATTCCAACGTGCAATGGATATTTCCTTTAAAGATCTAATCAGACAGTGCATTATCATCTACATGGATGATCTCATGGTGTTTTTGAAGAAGCGAGGCAATCATGTTTCTAATCTATGCAATTTTTTTCAGAAGTGCAAGGAATTTGGAATTTCTCTTAATCTAAAGAAGTGCATTTTTGGAGTCACTAAAGGCAAGCTTTGGGGGCACGTGATCTCAGAGAGAGGAATCGCAATTGACTCCAAACACATTTAGGAAATCCTAAAAATCCAGTTGTCGGGAAACAATAAAGAGTTGAAATCTTTCTTTGGGAAGATAAACTTTGTTAGAAAATTCATGACTGGCTTTGTTGAGATAGTCAAGCCACTTAATGCTATGTTGAAGCAGGATGCCAAAGTTGAGTAGACGCTGGAGGCCAAGCAAGCCTTTGAGGAAATCAAGAAAACAATTATTGATGCACCCGTACTGGTCAGCTTGAATTACCTGAATTCATTCTATATATACTCATTCGCTTCATACCATTCATGTGCCAGCATATTGACTCAAAAGGATGATGAAGGAAGTGAGCACCCCATTGCCTTCATGAGTGCTCCATTAAAAGATGTAAAGCTAAGATACCATAATGTGGAGAGGCAACCTATCCCTTGGTCAAGGGAGTCAAGAAATTTAGACATTACATCTTACGGAACAAGGTGTTTTCCATTGTGCCTAATTCGACAGTAAAAACATTGTTGATGCAGAATGAGTTGGACGAAAGAAGAGAAAAATGGGTCACCTTGTTGTAGGAATATGACATGGAGATTCAGCCCATGAAGTTGGTAAGAGGGCAGGTCCTCACCTAAACAATAGTTGAAACATTGGTTGAATCAATACCCGAGCTTACTGTACAACAATACCAACTTGAAGATGTCTCCCTTGGCGAATGGTATGATGACATTGTTTACTACCCGTTGAATAACAAGTGCCCATTTCGCCTGTAGGGGGTCCAAAAATATGCTCTCTGGCTAAAAAGAAACAACTACATGCTACATGGGTCTATACTATACAAGAGGAATCATGAAGGGGTCTACCTTAGATGCCTTGGGAAAGAAGAGGCGACATGAGTATTAAAGGAATTTCATGATAAATTTGGCACTGGCCACAGATCTGGCCCTTCCACCACTCATCAAATCGTACAAGCCAGGTACTATTGGCTGACCATATTCATGGACACACACAATCATGTTCGAACCTGCCACATGTGCTAGACTGCTGCAACTAGAGAACAAAATGTTGTTGTCCTACTACAACCAATTCTAGAGGTAAGACCGTTCGCTCAGTGGGGTCTCGACTTTATTGGTCTGGTAAGCCCACCATCCTCTGTAGGTCATAGGTACATTCTAGCCACTTATGATTATTGTAATAGATGGACAAAAGCAATTTCATATAGGCAATATGCTACTGAGGTGGTTATTAATTTCCTTGAAAGCTTTATTTTGAATCATTTTGGTTTCCCCTATGCCCTCATCTGCGATAATGGCCCCGCTTTTTCATCACTCAAATTTGCTAGTTGGGCCTTTGTGAAATTTCCCTCAAGTTCTCATCCAATTACTATCCTCAAGGCAATGGCCTCGCTGAATCCACAAATAAAAACTTGATCACTATAATTAAGAAGTTTCTTGATAGAAATCCCAAGGACTGGCACACCCAACTGTGTTTTTTCCCTTTGGGCGGATCGTACATGCTACAAGGCCTCCTTGGGTGATTCGACATTCCATCTTGTTTATGGCTTGGAACTTGTGTTTCCTGTTCACCTTAAGATCCCCACCCTCCAGTTCATCAACACCTTTAATGAAGGAGACTGTCGAGAAGCTCGTTTAGCTGAACTGCTCCACTTGGAAGAAGTTTGTGACTGATCTATTGAATTTTTTTCCAAGCATCAGGGCATGGTCAAGAGATGGTTCAATTTTCGAGCCAAAGTTAAGTCCTTTAGAATTGCTGACTTAGTCCTTTGTTGGGACAAGGCCCATGAAAAGAAAGGGGGGCATGAATAATTTGACAAGCTCTGGCTTGGACCCTTTCAGATTTATGAGATTTTAGGAGATAATGCTTTCCACCTCAAGACACTAACTAGTGAAGATGTCTCATTTCCTATCAACGGGAAACACCTCAAGCATTACTCCCTTTCCTGATCTATTTTGAGCTTGTCTTTGTAAATACCTGTATATAAGTTAGTTTAGTTTTCCTTTGCTTCATTGTTGTGTTTCCACTTTTGTTTTTCTTGTTCTCTTGGCCACTTTATTTTGTTGAGCATGTTATTTTGTTTCTGATGTGGTGGTTGTGCTCGATTTGATGAACGATTCACTTTGTTGTCTATTTTTTGTGTTCTTGGATAAATATTCACTCCCAACTATTGATTTCTGATCATTTTTGTGGAGTTTTTTCCTTATTTGAACTCAGACTTGACCTAGAATGGGACCCTTGGCTGAATCCTTTCACACTCATCTCAGATCATGCACAAAATACACATTAATTCGGTTTCTAAGGAGTTGTGCAGTGGTTGTTATGAGGGTTGGGAAACTGAAAAATCTTAAGTCTGCTCTAGTGACCACTATGATTCCAAACCCAGAGTGAGCTTCAATGCTTACGCAGTTGAGCAAGTGAAAAATCTTAAGTCTGCTCCAGTGACCACTGTGATTCCAAACCCAAAGTGAGCTTCAATGCTTACGCGATTGAGCAAAAGAAAGAAGCACCCAAAGAAAATATTTGAAAAGGAAGAAAAGAAAGAAAGTGATGAAAATAAAGCAACTGTGTGGGTGTTCGAACAACTCTATCGGGGCTATGGAAGCCCGGCTGGCAGTAGAGCAATGTTCGTGGGATCACAACAACAACTCCGTCAGGGCTATGGATGTCTGACTGGCAGCGAAGCAATGTCTAGGTTACCTATGGGGCTAGGTAACTTATGTATCTTGCTTTGCTTATTTAATAGTTGTTCGTTATATTCTCTGAAGAAAGGGAATGAACTCACCATACACACACTTTTGAGATGTTCCTGTGATCTGATTCAGTTAAGGATCCTTGTTCTCCTTCACGTCCCTTAATTCACCTATGGAAATCGGCTCCTGGTCTACGAAACTAGAGATTCTGGGTTCTAAATGAATCTTTATCCTTAGAATGCTTGAGAGTATTCTCCCCAGTAGAGTCACCATTTGTTGTGCCTATAGCACACACACCCCGTTCGAAACAAGGACCGTCTCTTTTTTCGCCTTCCTCAGGTCACTTTTTCCTTTGCCTCATTTTGTGTGCCCCCTATTTTGAGTCCCAATTGGTCAAGCAGTCATAAAGTTACCATCTTGAGTTGACCAAGTTTCACCACCCTTGAAATTTTCATGTCTTTTTCCTTCACAGAGTTCCTCTAGAAATTTTCCTTAGGTCTTTGAAACTGGCATCCTTCCCTCGTTGCAAATCCACCTATGCAGGTTTCCTCGTGTGGGATCCCTTCCTGCCTTTTCCATTTCCATAGCGCCCAGCTTAGGCTGTTCGCATGCATGGTGGGCTTCGCATGCTCCATCATTGTTCCCTTCATCAACATGCCCAGCGACAATCACCTAACTGTCGCCCGCATCGCGAGCTCCAACCTTCCTGCCATTGGATTTTTTGAAAAGTGTGTTCACCAAACTCGCCTGTCGCCATACATGTATTAAATGCAGGAAATAAATGTTGGATTTTCTATAAATACCAGAGTTCACCTATCATTTTCACTGACATTCCTAGTCAGAAATTGTCAGAGTGCCTCCAGCCTTCGCCGCTTCTGCACCCGCATCGCTTCAAGGACAAATTCAAGTGCCTTCTACATCATACTGCATCAGATTTTCTAGGTGAGTTTGTCGCTGCCCTAGTCATGTTTACTTCAGTTCATTTTCTTTATAAATATGGAAAAAAAATTAAGAAGGAAAACGGAAATCCTTAGGCAGCCACGTAAGAATGAAACCCCGCACAAAACCCACCTTTTGAAAATTTTAAAACACTTCAAAATCGGTCATTTAGGGCCTTGCAGAACTCAAATCATCATTCATCGTTCTTGACTACGGCATTTGCACCCTTGTGGCCTGCAAGCCTCTCTCCGTCATTCACTTATCGTCCAAACTTAAGGTTGTTGTCGCTGCCCTTGGCAGGCCCGTGTAAGTGGGCAAACGCTCCCTTTTCGCTGTGCCCTATTGGAACAAAAGAAGTTAAGTGCAAATGCATCCTTGGGCACTTGCGGGTCTACATTTGTGGATTTCTATGCGTAGGCGGCTCATCTTTGTTTGCCATTTTGGAACGACCATCCTATACATGCCCTCGAGCTTGCGGGTCCCGCTAGCCTCAAATCTGTTGAAGTCATAAAACATTGGAACCCGTTTGTGGGTCATTCTTGGTAGACCTCCTCACCCTCGTTGTCATCATTTCTAATGCCATCATTCATAGCTAATCCATTCCTTCCTTTCGCTTCACAAACCCCACTTCTCCTGTCATCATCCCAATCGCCCAAAATTTTCCTAAGGTTGGACTTCCTTGCGGGTGGAACACTGCGGGGGTCCGTCCGTGGGCCACCCCATCCTCCTCACCATTTCAGAACGGTCGATCACCCTCATCCATCCACTATGTAGGCTCTGCTCTACCCATTTCCCTCCGGCTTCCTCACATGTGAAATGGCTAAGTGTTCGATACGGGTCTTTCGGTGCGAGCCCCCGCATGCGGTCCATTGTCTTATGATTGCCATTTCAAAATGACTATGCCTAACCTGTAGCCCGCCTTGCGGGGGCTGAGCCCGTCTCCATCATCTTTCCCTCCTCAGGCAAAGCAATTAACTTTTGGGTCTCTCATGGACCCGCCTATGCGGGTCGCCCATTGCGGGGTGTCGTTTTCCCTCTGTCATCGCAAAACATCTGTAAGACCCTGCCTATCCACATTGCAGACCCCACACCATGCATCTCCCCTTCGGCCCTAGAAAGCGAAAATGACTAAGTAAAAACTAATGCGGACTTGGAAATGTGGACCGTTGTCCCGTCTTGGTTGATCCAAATGCCCATCACCTAACGACATCCTGCGAGTTCCTACTTGCACCATTCTAAAGGACTTGAACTTTGAAGCTAACACGACACCATCCTCTCTGCCTACGAGTCCTGCAATGCGGGACTTCATTTGTGGACTTCCGCCATGCTAATGCCATTCCAAATGGCAGAGCTCCCAAACGGCCATGGCAACCCCAACTTTCGCACCCTCTTGACCCGCATGCAAAAAGAACTACATTAACACCTTCAAAGCTTCATGAACAATGGACCTATGTATCCAAACACCTTACACCTTGGTGGGCCCCAATTATGGTGTGGAAATATTGATGCAGGTGGCTGCGTGCAGACCACCATGTCCTCTGCATCACCTCCCTGCTACCTTCCTCAAAAAATTTTCCAGCCTAGGGAAACAGGCATCCCTAGGCTTGTATTTCTCTATCTTCCCTAAACGAGAGGCAAACAATGATTTCTGATGAATATTATGATCTTTGAAAGATGAATAACTTGATCTAACATCTATTTTGTAGGATTTCTCTAATGATCCCCTTACTTTTCATATGAATGTGCTTACTATGTCTTTATTTGCAAGATTTATGGAATCGACTGCAGGAACATCAGGAGTGTCCGTAGAAAAAGACAAAGGGAAGAAACCTATCAAAGTAGCAAGAGGAAAAGAAGACAAAGACCAGATGAAGTACCAGTTCCACGGGGTGGAAATCACCTCCAAGGTCACATCTATGTGGGACTCGATATCAGACACCAACCTCTGACATGTTGACATGGATGAATTCAGACAGAGGGTCATTGTCAACTCAACCATAGATAATGCAAGGAAAATCAAAAAGAGTGGTTTGGCTAAGGCAGTCGGTTTCCTGCCTGCTCTTGTGGCCCCAGAGTTGGTAATGGCTTGCAGAGAAGCTTATCAAGAAAAAATCAAAAGGATCATTGATCGTGAGGGTAAAGTGTTGATTGACCTATCTTCCAGGTCCATAGGGAAAACATTCCACATACCTACCTTTGACCCTATGGGGGAAACGAAAAAGGAATATGCAGAAAGTATGTGGAAGGTTGATCCCCTAAAATGCAAAAAGTTAATCAACTAATAATAGTTAAAGGAGAAGAGGGGGGGCACTAACAAGGTGCCCCAAGAGTTGTTCAGAAGTGACTTTTACGAAGATTATCATGACTTGGTTACCTTGTTGAGAAGAGTCATGGGCATTCCTACTACATCCTACTTCCAAGATTGGATTTTTTACTTCATAGAGGAGATTATTAGAGGAAAAGCCAAGTTTCACTAGGCTGGAATGATCAGTAACAACTTGCATCATTAGTTCCTGGCGGTCAAGAAGACCTCCCAATTCTATTTGACCTCTTATTTGGTGTATCTTCTGGCTAACCCATTTCCCTACAGAGGTTTATTTGTCGTATAGAGCCCAACTCCAAGAAGGGATCTAAAAGTATATGACAGGCACCCGCAACTCCAATATCAAAATTTTAGGAAGGATTACTGCAGGGTGAATGATGCCTTCATTGGGCATGTTATCAAGCTTCTTGGAGGGGACTTTGAGAGGAGAGTCTCGCATAGCGCATGTGCATTCATTCATAGGTTTTGGTTTCTGATTATATAGTACCCAAAATTCACTTACATCAGAACAGAGGGATTCTCCGAGAGGCCATACAAGTTGTCCCAATACCTAAATCATCGGCTAATGTTGCTCGAAGTCTCTAGGAAGTTGCAAAATGAACACACTCTTCTTAGTGGTAAACATCGAGTTGGGATACCATATCCCTTTACATTTGGGCAGGGAATGTATGCTCTCACAGCCGCATAGTATGTGGAATATTCAGAGAAGGAGATCATTGAATATAACCTAGGGTTCCACACTGCTCAGTCAAGGATGGATCCATATGGAAAGTTAAAGAAGTTTGTTGGTAAGGAATAAGCCCACTTGCACAACATTGAAGACTTTTGGGCTAACTGTCGGGATGAAAAGGAGGTACGCATGAGGCACTATGCGTGTACGACCACTTACTTTGCCAAGACGGTCAAACTATTCCTAGTACCGGATTAGATTGTAGAAGATGAAAACACTATCATAGATTCAAGGTATGATGTCATTGCCCCTAATAGAATGGAATGAAGAAGAGGTCAACGACCTCAATATTTTGCCGAAACTAGTGGACCACAAAACGAGACAATGGATTGATGCTCAGATAGCTCAACTGAAGCTCCAAGGGGCTACATTGACATATGGCGAGCTCGAAGATGAGCTCGAAGTGAAATGGACAAGGGGACTGCTACTGCCCCAACTGAGGAAGCTCCCAAGTCTCCTCCTGACACCAGATCAAGGAAAAGAAAAGAAGTGTTGAAGCTCCAACCTAAGCATAAGGTGTATTTGAGGAAGGCTTTAGAGGGTGAGACCTCAAAAAGGGACAAGAAATTAGGTGGATTCTCCAAGATGTCAACAATCTTTGAAGACCCATTGCACAAAGGAGAAGAAGAAGAGATTGAGCAACCAAAATCACCACCTGTCACCTCTTCTCTTGCCATGACCACCACTACCACCACCACTACTCCTCCTCCCACATCTCAAGCATTACCTGCTTCCTCTCTACCATCGGTGAACATCTTGGTTCACCTTGCCTCCACCTTACCAATTGTTCCAATTATGGTGAGGGATTCCTCCTCTGCTACAACCTCCCCACTATCATCCTCCTCAATGTCTCCCTCAACTACATTCCTTTCAACAACTACAACTACAATGCCTACTCTCACCCTACCAGAAGCTTTCACAAGGCATATGCAAATCATACCCATAGAACTCTCTAGGGTACTAATGTATCCTACAGTACAAACTACGATGGCCCAAGTCATGGCTAGTCTTCCCATCCCTCCTCTAACAAAATCGCCAAAGATGGAAGCAACAATGCAAATTTTAGAAGAACTGGAAAGACAACAAAGGGAGGCTGCTAAAGAAACAAAGGAGGAACTCGAGGATCCCTTCAGGGATGACTACCATGAGAACCCAAAGCATCAAAATGTGACCATTGATGAGGTGGCATATGAAGAAGAAGGGTCACAGTCCTCAGAAGAAGATGTTGAAGACCCTGGTGCCAAATATGTACTAGAGTCCTCCAATCAAGAGCTCGAGGATGAGTTTTCTAATAAAATCAAGGATGTCGGAGAGGAAGTTGAAAGGAGGCCTTCTAGAGAGAAAGAGGAAACTGATGATGACATGGAGATAACTATAGAGCCTCTAGTAGGTGGGCAAGACAAAAGCTCTGATCAAGAGGAAGAAATACCTCCCGAGAAGGAGGAGGGAAAGAAAGAAGTTGAAGCTGAAGATGAAGATAAGCTTGAAGAAGAGATTGAAATGAAAAGGAGCCTTGAGCCAAAACACCATTCAAAGCTCGATCAAGAAGAAGAAGGGGCACCTGAAGTAGAGGACAACCCTAAAGAAAACATAGCCACTACCAGACTACATGAAGAAAATACTATATTGATTCGAGACTCAGATGAAGAGGAAGAAGGGAAGATAGAACAAGAACCCTCAGACCACGAAGAAAGGGAGGTCCAACATGCTCAAAGAGAAGAAGGTGATCATGAATCACCAAAGGAAGGATCTCAAATGCCTGAGTGGTTGGAAAGGAAACTATAAAAGAAGACGCCTGCTCTCAGGGATCCTAAAGAAAGGTGGATGATATCCTAGCGCGAGATCAAATAGGGATGAAGACAAAAAATAAGCCAAGGGTCTGATCCCACATCACAATAGATGCCTAAGGATCAAGGACAATGAAAATTTCCACCCCAGTAGTGGACAAAGGAGAAGGGGTTAGCTATAATATCTCCACCATTAACCTGGGTACTACTACAAGAGAGCAAAAGATTGATCATCTCCAGGGATCATTTGCCATGATCGTCCATCAAATGAACAAGGATCAATCTTCCAAGGAAGAACTAAAAGAACATGGAAAACCTCACTGCCTACATTCAACATTGGTCCTCTACTAAGGAACTACCAATGGCCTCATCGGCCCCACCCATGCTTCTTTCCAAAGAGCACCTAAGCAAGCTAGAAAAGAGAATGAACTAGACCAAGGCTACTGCAGAGTGGTTTCAACGAGTGCTCTACAATGGCGATATGGGCATTGGCCATGCTACCCAAATAGCCAAAAAGTTCTAGGAAGTACAAAAGTAGCTTGAGGGCATGGAGAGAATATGTAATAACTTCCTTGAACTATATCGGATTACATATCCTAAACTTTAGGCCATCCTCAAGATGCCTAAGAAGTTTTGGGAGAAGGAGCTAGCCATATCAAAGGATGATTATTGGTTGGTCGAGACGTGGAAAATGGGCCTAGACCACCAAAGGGAAGTCCTAGAGTGAGCGCTCCACAAAGTTCAACTTAACCTTGAGTGAGTCAAAGAACATAAGATAGACTATGAAGAATATCTAAAGCTCATGACAAATTACGACATGCCCACTGTCAAGTTAGATCCAGAAAAGATCAGACCATTTTTCCACAAGAAAATGGAGAATGGGCCACAGATTTGTTAACGGTGGACTTCATGGATTTTGCTGCCCGAACCTTCGCCCAATCAGAGCAGGTGATCAAGCACATGCCTAAGTGCAGAAAGAATTGGGAGTTGATCACTAGTAGATCAAAGAAGTTGAGCTTCCAGGTTCTTCAATTAGACATCATGGAGTGGAATAAACTTCAAGCGCTGATGGAAAAATTTGTAGAGTATACACCATCCAGAAGAATCAAGGAAATCCTGTCATAGATGATGAGTTCCTCACTGTGTAGCTATAGCCAAAAGGGAAAACCACTACAGGGCAAAGTGCTACAGTAACAAGGCACTACAAGACAAAATAGGGAAAAAGACAAGGAATGTATTTTAAATTGTAAAATATTGGGGGTAGGTGAAACCCTAATTTGTAGTGAATCTTGGCCACAAAATGAGATTAAATCTTGGCCATTCATTTTTCTTTTTGAAAACTATAAATAGGGGGTCTCCTCTCATTTTCAAAGAGAGATTTGAGTTGTTGTAAAGACATGCTACTGAAATTCTAATAGAAATTCATTTCTTTTGGGTGGATTCTTGAGTTTCCTTCATGTTTCATGATTCGTCTCCTGATAGTTGATAGATTTGAGTAGATTTAATTTGTTGTTCTATGTATTTTGCATGCTTTTAGTAGTTTAATGAATGTTGTTCATTGATGCTAAAGAATATTTCTATGTTGATGCTCTTCCTTGTTCATGCTTTTTGCTATTTGTTGATGATAAAAAATAGTGTAAAGCTAGTCTGAACATAGATTCATTGTTGCACTTCAATTTCATCTTTTATTCATGCTTTATGGTGAATGAACAATTGAAAATCTGCAGATCCTAGAAGATATCACTAGTTTCATGATACTATTAGCTAATTTGGTTAAGTGGAACTTAGTTTTAGGAAGGTTGTGCACTATAGCATCCTCCATTATCATTGTTCATTGGTAGTTGTAGGTCTAGGAACTTCCTCCTCTCCATTCCCTTTTGACTTTTCTTTGAAATAGTAATTTAGAAAAAGTTACAGCATCATTGTAAAGCCAAATCTGTTGATAAAAGTGGAGTTTGGACTGTTGTTTTGAGCTTGCAGCAATTGCATCATCTTCAAAATCTTAAGAACTCCATTTAAGGAACCAATTTCCCTCCAACTTAGCATACGTAAGGTTTCCTTGTGATTACCAAAAAATCACATGAACCAACTGAGACATTCCAAGCAAGTCATGACCTGACACTCGAGAGAACTTGAGGTAGTGATCTAGAACTTGTTTGTAGATTTGTACCTTTCAAGAGAGGTAGCATACTTGTGTGTTTCCTATGTTGAGAAGGTGCAAAAATAATCATCAACACTAAGGATGTTAGAGGATGAATATATTACATGTTAAATGCATAGATTGGATGAAGTTGTCAATTCCATCAATGGCCTTGGTGGAAATCTACCAATAGATGAGTTGGTAAAGAAGGTATTGAGAACTCTTCCTAAATCCTATAGTCATAAAGTTTCTGCTATTATGGAAGTTCAGGATTTAGATCATTATTCTAGAGATAAATTGTTTGGTGCTTTAACTAATTTTGAATTGAGATGGTTTGGTCAAAATGATTCAAGAAAAGAGATTGATTTTAAAGCTAGAAAAACAGAGAAGGATGGTGGATCATATTCAGATGATCTTGATGAGATAGAAGCAAATTTTGTTTGGAGACTAAAAAAGGGACTAGAAAATACAGAGGTAAGTTACCTTTCAAATGTTTCAATTGTAGAAAGATAGGTCATTATGCTTCAAGATGTCCATCCAAAGTTTCAAATGACAAATATAAGGATAACAAAGGTAAATTTTTCAAAATAAGTTATTATGTTAAAGAAGATGCTAGCATATCTAATGATGAATCTGATTACCTGGATGATGAAAAAGATGAATTATTGTTTGTGGCTCTGAATTTTGGAACTAATTCTATTAAATCTAAAAGATGTATGAAGGAAAGTGCTCCAAAAATAGGTCACAACATCAAAAGAACTATTGTGACTGCTTTTCATGCCAGATAGGAGAAAAATCACTAGATAATTGATAGTGAATGCTCAAATCATATAACAGGTGATAAGAGTAAGTTTTTTAAACTTGAGAAGTTTGAAGGTGGTCTTGTTAAGTTTGGTGATGATACATCTACTAAGATATGTGGAAAAGGTTCAATTAGTTTTGATGGAAAGCATAATACATATGATGTTATTTATGTCAAGGGTCTCTGACATAATCTTTTGAGTGTAGGACAGATGTGTAGAAAAGGATATAATTTTGTATTTTAGGATGGTGGTTGTGAAATTAGAAAAAAGGAAGCTTTAGAACTCTGGTTGTTGTAGGAACAAGAACAAATGGGAATGTTTATCAACTCAAAGGTGCAATTGGTAAGTGTTTTATGACTCAAATCAATGAAAGTTGGCTATGGCATAGAAGAATGTGTCACATCAATTTTGATAGTTGAGTGAGGATCAGCTCTACTCATGCTATGAGAGATTTTCCAAGAATTACAAAGCCTATCAATGCAATTTGCAAGGAATGTCAGGTTGGGAAGCAAACAAGAAAGAGGTTCAGTATCAAAGAATATTCTATCGTAGAACCTTTGGAGTTGGTGCATACAAACCTATGTAGACGTACAAGAATAATAAGCTTTCAAGTTGATAGTATTTCATGTTATTAATTGATGATTACTCTAGAATGACTTGGGTAACTTTTCTTAGAGAAAAATCAAAATCTCTAGAAAAGTTTAAAGCATTTAAAGCTATGGTTGAGAATGAAATGGATATGAAAATCAAGTGCTTAAGGTCTAACAGAGTGGAGAATTCACCTCCAATGATTTTAACATTTTTTGTGAAGATAATGGGAGAAAGAGGCATTTGTCAACCCCTAGAACTCCTTAGCATAATGGAGTTGTGGAGAGAAAGGATAGGACAGTCCAGGAAGCAGTAAGGACAATGATGAAGGAATCAATATATCAGATGTCTATTAGAGAGAAGCTATTTATACTACAGTATACATACTCAATAGAGTACAAGCAAGAATAAACAGTTCAAACACTCCCTATGAATTATGGTATGGAAGAACTCCTAGTGTCAAATATTTTAGAGAATTTGGAAGCAAATGTTATATCAGAAGAGATGAAGAAAACATGGAAAAGTTTGATGCAAGGTCAGATGAAGGAATCTTCCTTAGATATTCTATAATAATCAAGGATTACCAATGCTACAACAAGAGGCTGAAGAAGATAGTTGAAAGTGCAAGTGTAAAAGTAGATGAAGGACCATATGAAAGCTCAATATTGATAGAAGGATATGAGTCTAATTAGTCTTATTATAGAGAAAAAGAAAAAGAAAAGGAAAAGGAGATGTAGTTTACAGAGGAAGATGCTCCAAAAAGGGTTCCTAAGACTCCTAAGTATGTGTAGAAGAATCATTTTGAAGATCAAATGATTGGTGATAAGAGAAAAGGCATGTTGACAAGAAGGAAACCTGCTATGACAGAAGAATAGGTAAATTTGTGTCTACTTTCCAAAGTAGAACCTAAGACAATGATTGAAGTATGTAAGGTTGAGAATTGGACCAAAGATATGGAAGAAGAATTGATGCAGATTGAGAAGAATCAGACTTGGGAATTAATTCCAAGACCAGCAAACAAGAATGTAATAGGAACTAAATGGGTATTATGGAACAAGCTGAATGAGAATAGAGAAGTTGTCAGAAATAAGGCTAGACTTGTGTGTAAAGGCTACTCACAAGTGGAAGGAACAGATTTTGAGGAAACATTTGTTCTGGTGGCAAGGATGGAGGCCATCAGGATGTTTTTGGCCTTTGCAGCACATAAGGATTTCAAGGTTTATCAGATGGATGTGAATTCGGCATTCTTGAATGGTGAATTGGAAGAAGAGGTGATCCTAATATGGGTTACAAATTGAAGAAGGCATTGTATGGTCTCAAGAAAGATCCTAGAGCTTGGTATGCACGATTGGATAGGTACTTGTTGCAGCAAGGATTCAATAAAGGCACTGCAGATAGTAATATGTATTTCAAAGTTGAAGGAGAAAAAATCTTGATTGTAGTAGTATATGTAGATGACATAATCTTTGGAGGAAAAGGAGGTATGTGCAAGAGATTTGTAGAAGAGATGCAAAAAGAGTTTGATATGTCTATGTTTAGAGAGATGAATTTATTCCTTGGGCTACAAATCAGATAGACAGAAAAAATAATATTCATTTCACAGTCAAAGTATGTCAAGGAAATGCTGAAAAAAAAATTAATTGAAGGATCTAAACCGGTATGTACTCCTATGGTTGTTGGTTGCAAGTTGAGAAAAAATGATGAATCTCCTAGGACAGATCAGAGCAAGTATGTAGATAATTGATTGGTGGACTATTATATCTAACTGCTACTAGACCAGATATCATGCATGGAGTTTTTCCTGTGGACATATTTCAAGAAGATCCCAGAGAATCACATGTGGCAACAATAAAGAGGATATTTAGATATTTGCAAGGCACTCCAGAATATGGTCTATGGTATCCAAAGGATATTGATTTCTCTTTAAGTGCCTATATTGATGTAGATTGGGAAGGTTGCGTGGATGACAAAAGAAGTACAGGTGGAGGTGCTTTCTTTATTGGAAGAAAATTGGTTTCATGGTTGAGTAAGAAGCGGGATTCAATGTCATTATCTATAGTAGAGGCAAAATACATTGCAACAACATCTTGTTGCACATAGGTGTTGTGGATGAAGCAAACATTGAAGGATATCAGAATATCATATGATGAACCTATTTCTATCCTATGTGACAATACAAGTGCAATCAATATATCAAATAATTCGGTGATGCGTTCAAGGACAAAGTATATTTCAATCCGATATCACTTCTTGAGAGAGAAGGTTGCAGAAATGAGGTGAAGCTAGAGTATGTGCCTACAAAGGATCAAGTTGCAAATATTTTCACGAAGGCTCTTCCTAAAGATACCTTTGAGTATCTCTAGCAGAAGTTAGGGGTTATTGCCCCTCCTTTCAACTAGATGCATAAAAGTGTGCATCAGTTTGGTGGAACAAGTAAAAGCTTATTCTTTTGTTTTGGACTAATGAAGGCTACCTCTCGAGGGGGTAGGTAGTAGTGGTTACTGATTGGTGTAGTGTATGGAGAAGTATTGTCTAAAAAGAAAAGGAACAAAGGGGGAGAGATAATCAATGTTGCAAAAAAATAAGTGGAGTAAAAATTATATGCAGTTTCTTGTTGGTGATGTGTGAGATACGCAAGTGTTGCCCTTTGAACATTGTCAAAGTGGTAAAGCAAGAGAGTTGGATGAGTCTATGGCCCTTTTTCATTGATGTCAAAGGGGGAGAAATTTAAAATGGTTGAAAAACCATAATACATAAGAGAATATGGTCTTAAGACCACAGGGGGAGAAAGTGTTCAGGAGCAAGAGAATGTGAGTATGAAAAGTAAATAATTGCCTTGGTCAAGGGGAGTACTGCTTGTTGTAGAGTTGTTGTTGATATGCTTTTGTTGTTGATGTTTTTTAAGAATCAATGTTGCCATCAATGACAAAGGGGGATATTATTAGAATCTTGAATTGTATGTGAGTTTTTTGGGTGTTTTCATTGATGTTAACCCCTTGTATGAAGAGAGTGTTGGAATGTTGTTGGTGTTTTCACTTATTTCTTACTTCAGTATAGTTGCAAAAGTTGTTGGTATGACTTGTGTTGGGGGATATTGTTGATGTTGGAGAGTGTTGCACTATGTTGTGGTGTTGTCATAAATTTTGTCATTGATGTATGTGATAAGTAATGTTGCTGATGAAGTTGGTTCACTTGGTTTCTAAGTGCTTTTGAGAAAAATTGAATAAAAGAGAATTTAGTGTGACAGAGTGGTGTTCAATGTTTTGCTCCACATTTCTTCATGGTTGAAGATATTCCCATATGGTTTGGACGTGATGATCATAGTTTTTCAAAGGCATTATATCTATAGTTTCGGGATCTGGATCATTCTATAGTGGAAGATGTGTTTGACAGTATGTGTCTCTAGTAAAACAGGGTGTCTAAGAGAAATGAGATTGCTTTGCATTTCTCCGCAGTGAAGGTTCTTGTCTTGCAGATTTGGGAATGTGCTTATATTGTTTGTATCTACCTTCCCTTGAATTTTCAGGTGTTGTGGTGCTCTGTAAGGTTTTTTGGTGTGTTGGATGCCCGTGCTAGTGTGTTTGGTTACACAGAATTAAGGTGTTCTTAAGTTTCAGGTGGTTACAGTAGTAGTGGTGAATATTCTAATGATGTGGAATATTTTGATATGTTGTGGAATATTCTTGTGTGTTCTGTGAGATGTTTATAGACTTGGAGAGGTGTTTTTGGAGTCACTTGTTAGTGTTAGTGCAATTTTGGTCAACCTAGCGTGCTAGCACTAATCATGGAGGATAATTGTTTTTTTATGGAAGTGTTGAGAAGTGTGTCAGTGTAGATTTAGGTCCCAATTAAGTTGTGGTGTGGTATGCCTTCACTTCTTTATACTATGGAAGTGTTTGGTGCCAACCTATTTGATGTTGCATGATTGAGATGCATATGTTTCCTTAAGGCCAACCTAATTGAGATTGTTTTAGGTCAAGGATGGTATAAATACAAGGTGAGTTGTTGTGTGGATTAAGTGCAAAGTGTGTGTGATGTGAAAGATGTGAAAGTGACCAAGTGTGGTGGTTTGAGTGTGAGCTTTAATGCCTATGAATCCCAGATGCAGTGAGCAGAAGGTGTCTACATTTTAGTTTGTTGAATGAGTTGTTTGTGCTTCAGTAGAACTATACCTTTGGCATAAGAGAGATGCATTGTTAGCATTTCAAATTGGCAGTGGGCCCTTCTTTCTTTTCGCTAGTGTTGCCTATTGTACTCGGTGTTGATATTACTTTATATTGTGAGCTAATCCTCACTGTGGTTTTTTCCTTCTTAGGTTTTCCATGTAAATATGGTGTTCTTGTGTGTTTGATGTGTTTTGCATTATTGTTTCTCATATTTACATTATGTTAATGCATGATAAGGGTTTAATGGCTGTTAAGGATTTAAGGGCTAATCTAGATCTGAATGTTAATGAGGGTTTTAATGTTTTAATGTACAATTGATTCACCCCCCTCTCAGTTGTCTTGCGCATCTAACATTTATGTATGAATTTGGGTGTGTGGAAAATTTTCCCCAAAATAGAACAATATATAGCATTTGATATTTTTGCCACCCACACTATGATTTTTATTAGCATACCAATTTAATTCGCCAATGAAATTTTAACTCGTTTGAAAATAGGTTTAATTCGCCAATGAAAATATTTTATTGGTTTGGAAACAAGTTTAATTCACCGATGAAAATATTTTATTGGTTTGAGTACAAGTTTTATTTTCCAACAAAAATATTTTTTTTGGTTTGAAAATAGGTTTAATTCGCCAACAGAAATATTTTTTTGGTTTGAAAATAGGTTTAATTCGCTAATGAAAATATTTTATTGGTTTGAAAACATGTTTTAATCACCAATTAAAATATTTTATTGGTTTAAAAAAAAAATAGCCAATATTTTATACAAACTTCTAGTGATTACCAAAGATTCGTCAATTGAATTTATTATTTTTCCCCAAAAAAATAAAAATTTGCCCATAAAATTAATATTTTTTTGGAATTATACAAGATTCGCCAAGTTTTTACACCTTTTTTAGGGGGGTTCTTAAAGTTATCCCTTCCCATCACTAGCTGAGAATGTTATGGCAAAGCCCATCCATGTGTACATGGCCTTATTGTGAAGCCAAATGTTGTAGTACGCATCACCATATATGATATTCTAAACTACCAATTTGACTACCACAGAATCTTCCTAACATGCCCATTATATGTGCTTTGAATAAAAATTACAAACTATACAAAAGATAATGCAGACTACCTTGAATCCTTACTTTCTCCAAAGTACCCTAAAAGTATAAAATATAGTTGTGAGAATCTAAGTAGCTACAAATACTTTTAGATTATCTTCGATGAAACCAAGTTGGCACATATTTTGATATAATAGAATACAATAAGAAACTTACTTTTCCAAAGGTGTTCTTGGTCTTACAAGATATTTGTAGTTTATGACCCTTTGATGCAATATCAAAGGCCAACACAAAACTTTGCTTAATTTGGATAAACACTGTGAGTTATGACCTATGTTTTTTCACCAACTAGATAAACCAATCTTCAATATCATAAACTCACAAAATTGTACCTCTAGTACTATATCCCCCAAAGGAATTGGTATTCCCATTAATCAAAAGTAGAGGACTAGAAAATACCACAAATTGTATATGCATTCTCATCTTATTAGTTAGATGGAAAAGGCAAAATGTAGTTGAACAATTTATATAAAGTATTGTAATGAGAATCTAAGTAGCTAGAAACACTTTTTGAATATCTTCAATAAAGTCATCAATGAAGTCAAGCTCACACAAGGCTTAATATAATGCAATAGGCTACTTAGGGAACTTATTTGCAATTTTTGAGCCTTGCGAGGCATATCAAAGGCCCACACAATATGTCATCACCTATTAGACAAACTCAAATTCAATTGAACTATCATAGTTAGGATCAAGAACAAGTTTATATTGCCTATTGATTGTTCCAAGTATAACAACCTTTTCAATCTAATTGGTTACTTTACCCAAAAAATTGTAATCATAAATTATAGAATGAGAAAATGGGTAGCTACAAATGCTTTTATACTTTCTTCAATCAAACAAGGTTAGTGAAAATATTAATATAACACAATATGAAACTCACTTTTGCAAAGGTATTATTGGTCTTGCAAGATATTTATAGTTTCTAACACTTGGGAGGCATATCAAAGGATGATGTGAAAATATATGTCCATTGTGGAGAAATGAACATTGTGAGCTACAAATTGCACGTTTCCATCAACAAAATAAACGAATGCTCATGGCATCACCTATTAGACCACTCAAATTGCATTTCAAGTGTTTGAGATGTACCAATACAATTAGCATTAGGAATAAGTTTATACTATCAATTCATTGTTTCAAGCATTACAAATTTATCTACCTAAATGGTTACTTTCCCCAAAGACCCCTATCAATATAAAATATTGTACTAAGAATTTAAGTGGCTACAAATCTTTTTAGATTACCTTCAATAAAACTAGTCGATGCAAAATTTCATATACCACAATACGCAACTTACTTTTCCAAAGGTGTTCTTAGTTTTGCAATATATTTGTAATTTCTCACCCTTGGGAGGCATATCAAAGGCCCAAGAAAAACTTTGATCTCATTCTAGAGAAATTTTGAGTTACAACCTATGCATTTTTGGAAACCAAATAAACCAATGTTCATGCAATCATCTATTAGACTATTGAAATTTTATTTTGAATCTTTGAGGTGTACCATCAAGGTTAGCATTAGGAACAAGTTTATATTGTCCATTGATTGTTCCATTCATCAAAAGTTTATTCATACAAATCGATACTTTCTCCAAAGTACCCAACAAGTATAAACTACAGTTGTGAGAATCTAAAGCAAAGTATTAGAAAATAGGACAAATCATATATGCATTCCAATCTTCATAGTTAGATGGAAAAGGAAAAATGTAGTTGAATGATGTCAACAAAATTAAAAATTGATACAACTCACTTTGGATTGTTGTGGACCATTACCAAATGTAAATTTATAACATGCATTGGTGCTTTGTATAGACTTTTTCAATTTTAAGAAGAAAGCTAATGACTTGTTAAAATCTTTACTAAAAAAAGTGTAAAATGAAGGTATAAAATAGAGCTATGTGAATCAAAAGCATTGGAAAAAAACACAAATCATATATGTATTCCCATTTTAATACTTGGATGGAAAAGGAAAAATGTAGTTGAACAATGTCAAAAAATTTAAAAGTTAGTACAACTCACTTTGGTTCATTGTGGAGGACCAGAACCAAGTGTAAATTTATAGAATGCATTGGTGTTTTGTATAGATTCTTTCAATTTTAAGAAGAAATCTAATAGCTTGTTAAAATCTTTACCATAAAATGTGGTTATCCCATAGAATTGATGACATAAAATATTTTTGTAAGAATCTAAGTAGCTACAAAAACATTTAGATTGTCTTCAATGAATCCTAGCTAACACAAATATTGATATAGTACAATAAGCAACTTCCTATTCCAAAGATGTTTGGTCTTAGAACTTATTTGCAGTTTTTGAGCCTTGGAAGGCATATCAAAGGCCAACTCAATATTTTTCTTTCATTCTAGAGAAATGTTGTGAGTTGCAACTGTGCATTTTCAACAACTTAATGAACAGATGTTCATGCAATCACTTGCTAGACCAACTGAAATTCTATTTTGAGTGTTTGAGATGAACTATCATGGTTAGCATCAAGAACAAGTTTATATTTCCCTTTGATTGTTCCAAGCATAACAAATTTAACCATCTAGCTAATTAATTTCCCCAAATAACACTGACAATATAAATTATTGAAGGAGAAAACAAGTAGCCAAAAATTCCTTTAGGTTGTCTCCAATAAGACCATATTAATGCAAATTGTAATAAAAAAATCTATACATATCACTTTTCCAAAGGTGTTCTTGGTCTTGCATCATATGTGTAGTTTTTTACCATTGGGAGGCATTTCAAAGGCCCATGCAAAACTTTGCTTCCATTCTTGAGAAATGATGTGAGCTACAAGTCATGCATTTTTGTAATGTCCCCAATTTAGCCCTACACTCTTCATTTGGTTTTAGCCTATTTCTGGAAACTCGTAGGCTAAGTTGAAATGAAAATTTGGGTTTCCACTTCTGAGGAGGTTTTGAGGTCTTGTATGCGAGAGTTTCTAATGCATGTTTGGTGAAGCTTTTTGGGTTTTTGGAGAGCTTCATGATGAGGTAACATGCATGACAGGTTATTCACTTGCATTCTCGGCTACTTTTGGAGGCTTGCATGTTGGAGTTTTCCAATTTGGATTTTGGATTCCTTCTGTGTTTTCAGAGTGTTTCACAGTGATGTGACATGCATCTAGAATAGTGGACTTTTCTAAACTTGCTATTTTTAGTAAGTTACGACGACTTCTCGGTTTGTGCTCAAAATGAGTTTGGAACAACTTATTATTTTTAGCAGTATGCTATTTTTAGTAAGTTTTATTTTTGGCAGTGCTATTTTTAGCAACAGTTCAGCAGTCCGAAGCAATGGCTATTTTTGCCAGGTCAGTTTGGTCTCCAACACCCTTGGTGCTATTTTTAGCAGGTTTTCAAGAAGCCAATTCCAAGTCTATTTCTGGCAAGTCAGTTGGAGCAGTTTGAGTCTTTAGTACTTCTGAGCTATTTTTGGCAGGTTTGAGCTTGAGTTGGGCACTTCACTTGTGGAGGTAAAATATTTTAATAAAGTGAATTATGATAAGGCTTGGTGGATGCCTTAAGGAGAAATAAGTTATTTTATTAAAGTCATTCACTTTATTATATTTGGAAGCCATTTTATAATTTATTAGCAAATTTAATAAAGTATATTACTTTCTTGATGTTGGACGCCTTGGAGACATGGGGAAATGAAATGCAAATGAGATAATATTTGAGGAGATATATTATTTTATATAAAGTGCTTCAAATTATTACTTTTGGACGCCACATTACACTATTGATATTTTTAATAAAGTGTTATGTCTTCGTGAAAAAAGGTGACTTGGAGGAATAAGATGAATTTACATTTGAATTTGGATTCCATTTTGGGGGAAAATGTGATTTGAATTTGGGCGCCCTTCTAGAAGCTTCTGGAGATTCACAACAAATCTATATAATGAGGCTCTTGCTCCTTCATTTCTCATCCATGAAGAAATTATAATGTTATATTGCTGAAATGATTACAGAGTTGGTTTCGAGGAATGCATACCTCCTAGTTCTTGCAACCTTAGTTTCATGCTTGAAATATAGCACCTAGCAGAGTTTCAAAGACTGCTTCTCATTCTAGGAGTGTAGATTGAGCTTCACAGTTGGAGATTTTGATGTTTATTTTTAGTTTACAGTTGTTGGTTTTTGTAGTGCTGAAAGTGATTTTTGATCATAAGTCATTGTATGAATTTTCTATGGTTTTGGGTATTTGCTACAGCTTTTCTACTATTTAGGGCACCCCTATTTGCAAGTTTTCATAATTTTTAGTAGAGTCTTGGATTTTATATTGCAGGTCACCCTTCCTGGGAGGTTGTCTTGCCTAACAAAAGTTTAGAAAATTCATTAAGGAGTTGTTACAGTTGTTTCTTAGTCACAACTTGGTCGCCATCTACCTAGGAGTTCATTGCATTTGGTCTCATGTCATTTGGAGTAGTTTTGAGGGAGTTATGAGCATTTTAGTGGTTTTGGGAGTTGTTGGTTTGCATTTTCAGTTTGTTGGTTTAGTATATCATATTGTATTAGTTGGTGTTTTTGGGCTTGTTTTTCATGGTTGGGAGTCCTTTGGAGTTGGAGAGACATTCTATACTATTTGCAGCACATTGGACATCTCTAATACTTGGCTCTTGCAGATTATATTTCTCATTGTAATGTTGTTTCAGTAGTACTGATCAACTCTTTATTATTTCTACAAATTTATATTGTATTCCCACTTTTAGTGGAAGAAGGCTGGCCTTGCCGCCTTATTTACTTTCTTGCAACATATCATTCTCACCATTGGTGGAAGAGACATGCCTCATCATCTTGCATATTGTACTGGGGCTAGCTTGCCGCCCCTCTTTACTTTCAATATTCATACTATTGATCAGTTGAGCCATCACCAATGCATTAGATCCCAAGTGCCATATATTAGCACCTCACCCACCTCGGGTCTTGAGTGCACATTCTTGGCGTTGGGTTACCTTCAGTATTGTAATCTTTTCAGTTGCTACTGACGATCCTTAGTGCCATATGCCAACATCTTTTCCATTTTGGGATTGAGTGTGCATTCTTGGCGTAGGGTTACTTTCCAGCAGCTGATTTGGATTTGGGCTAACCATAACGGGTGCTTGTTGTATTGAGTTGTTCATTGAAAAAAAAAATGGTTGGCTCATTACAGTGGTATCAGAGCCAAGATCCTGCCATCCTGTGAAAAAATTCAATGATTCAGTTGTCAAATGAGTGACAGAGATACCAGACACTACGTACAAAGAGAGATGACTATAGAGAAGTTTATATCAGAGTTGATAAGGGAACTAACCACGCTTATGAGAGATCCTGACATCAAAGGGGAATACTCAAGGTTTTTTGTAAAATCTAAATGTTTGGATGGGAAGGATGCCTTGACAGATGAAGGATGTGTGGAAGATCCCAAGAACAATCCCTTAGACTTGCATGTGACTGAAGATATTGAAGTTTGGTTGGGTGAGAAGAATAAAACATTAGTCTTGAATCCTAACTCGGATTTATCCAACGATGGGTTTGAGATTAATGAGTTCACTAAAGAAGAGCAAGTTGAAGGAAATACTAGTGGTGTCTTTGAATTAGCTTATGATCATTACCATAGTGATGTTGTTGGTAATGGTTCTGAGGTGTTTGTACCTCCTCTTGTTGAAGATTTGGTGATGAATAATTCTCTACTTGTTGCTGATCCAACTTCCCAGAAGTTCACATGAAGAATTCATGACAAGTAACCATGAAGATCTCCTTGTTATGCATGGGGCTGCTAATGAGGAAATCAATAATTCACCTACTCATGATAGGTTCATTGAAGATGAAAATGATGAAGTTCCAAAACAGCTGGCATTGAAGATTCTTTACTTCATTACAGTGATGGCATGGGTAGACTTGGGTTTGATCATCAAAATAAGCCCTTGGAGAGAGGTGTTTATGAAGAAATTAGTTTAAGTGAGTTGGGTGGTGACCTATTCAAAGAGTCAACACTCCAAGAGAAGCACAAAGAGCACTTTTCTTTTGATCAAAATAATCAGTCTATTACCATTTGGGATCCAGGTGTGAAGGCACCTAGTGATGACAAGGAACCTGTGTGGGATCAATTTCCCTTTGATCCGGATGATGAAATGGAACTAGATGAGGACCCTATATCAACGAACAATGGTGACAATATGCTTGAGTTTGGATCTTCCTTCAAGTTTGATCAAAGTGACATTGAGGTGGAAGCAAAGCTAGAGGGCCATATGGCTCTTGAAGATGGAAAGTTTGAAGGTGTTCCTAAACACGAATCTAATTTATCAATGCATGAAGTTGATTGTAAGCTAAGGCATGGATAATTTGTGGAGTCTAATTGTATTTATGATATTGAGCATCTTCAGCTAGTTGGTGGAGAAAGCCAAGAGTCTTGGAGCAGCTATGGGGGCAACGATTGCAAGAAACAAAGTTCTAATTTTTTCTTGCAGCCTATCAACAATTCACCATCTTTACATGTTCATGAATGGGAAGATCAATGCAAAGTATCTTATGGAGAGGAAGTGCAAGCTCTATCCCAATTTGATCGCACACACAATTTGGTTGAAGATCTCTACTGGAAGGCTCAGTTTGAAGAGAGACAAAGAGGAGTTAAGGATGAAGCTGCCCTTCTTAATTTGCAACTTCTCAAAGACTCTTTGGAGGCATTGAAATCAACAAACATACACATGATTGAAGATTGAGATTATGCCTTCAAAATTGCAAAGAAGACCATTTGTGCTTTACAAGAAAAGGAGAGTATGATTGATGAGCTCACTCTAGAGCTCGAATCAACAAAGGGCATGTTAAAAGAAACTCAGTTGGCTCTAATGGAGGTTGAAGACCAATTTGTTGACTTCAAACTTTTCAAGGAGCAAGAGGGTGCACAAAGAGTTGAAGAAATCAAGCAAGTGATTGGAGAACTTGATAGTCTTCAAGAGGAGTTTGATCTTGAAAGTGTCTCAAGAAAATTAGAAGTTGCATGTGCTGATTTGGAGCAGCAAGATGAAAGGAATGACTTTCAAGTTTTTAACAATCCTCTCCTTGAAGTGGGTGTTGAGGAAACTTATGATAATCCTCTTTTTTGTGATGGAAGATGAACCAAAACATGGTGTTTGCACTCTTGTCAATCCATTCCTTGGGTTGATTGATGCTAGTCTATTTTGGGAGTTGGATTTGAAGTCATCTTATGTTTCATGCTCCAATGTTGTTGAAGCTTTCATGGATTGGTTTCAAAGGTTCATCAGAGGGAATGTCAATTTTATGAGTACGCGCTTGGTTTTGACTAGCACTTGGGGTTGTGTTGAATTCTCTTTCCGGCGTGTTGGAAATCATCTTCAGTTGGGTATCCATGCTTGGGATCCTCAACTTGGCTTAATGGGGCTAATTACATATGGACAAAAAGACTTTTGGAGGGATAAGGATCAAATTATCAGATTCTTTGGTGCTGCCCTCTTCTTTTCCAGCCACTTGATGGTTCTGTTTGTTCATCAACAAATGGATTGGAGAGAAATTTTGAGTATGGGTTGGAGAGATGAATAATCGGTTGCTCTTGGGAGTAATTCTTGGCTAAGACAAGGGCAGATTTTGAGACACGAGTTTGCTGGTTGGAGGCAGACCAGCCACCTTACATGTGGAGTTACTCTCATTCAAGAGAGTTGGTTCATCACTTCTTGTCAAACAAGGTGGTATTTTTCAGTTGGAGATTGCTCTAGTGTGTTTTCCAGCCACTTTTGAGGTGTTACCTTGCAACTTAATGCTCATCTCACATGCTCACACTCGGGAATTTCATTGGTGCTGTTGTTTTTCCTTGTGTAGAGCTCTAGAATTAGATTGTACTATGTTGATCCCAACCTTGAACAACAATGATTATTTGTTTCTTCACACCTTTCCTACTCTCCAAGTTCATCTTATGGAGGGTTGTGATGTAAACTTTGATAGTTTACTCTCATTGTTGGTGCAGGACAGCGAACTACCACATGCTTTGATTCATCATTCTGAGACTCATGGGGTTGGAACTATGAGAGTTTTTTGTAGTCTTCATGGTTCTATTAGTATAATTGAAATGAGGCATAGTAGCTCCATGAGGAGTTATGAGTATGAGTTTGTTGAGTTTTTGCAAAGGATTGCTTTCCTCTTTGCAAGAAGATTTGGAGATGTCGCATTTGCAATCGTGGCTCTGTTAGATACCTTATGGAGATATGTTGAGGAGTTTGATTTTGAGTTGAGTAGACTATCTTTCCTATTGCCTAGGATTGTGATAGATAGTGTCATTGTTGATATTGTTGACTCAGAGCATTTTGGACATGAGGTGTTGCATGATATTGATATCAATCCTTTAAGATTTTTTAGTTTGAGTATCATGGATGGTAACATTTTGGAGTTACAAGGGGGGTTAGTGCAACATTGGCATGATGTTTTCATTGATGTGATCAAAGTGGTGCAGCATCGGCATGGTGGGTCCTTCCTGAGACGAACATGGGACCCTGGGATCATACTTGGTTTGGTATGGATCAGTTTTATTCTTTCTGGAGTTGTGGTGGTATTGCTTGAGGACAAGCAATTTTGGGAAGGGTGGACTGTAATGTCCCCAATTTAGTCCTACACTCTTCATTTGGATTTAGCCTATTTCTGGAAACTCGTAGGCTAAGCTGAAATGAAAATTAGGGTTTCCACTTCTGAGGAGGTTTTGAGGTCTTGCATGCGAGAGTTTCTAACACATGTCTAGTGAAGCTTTCTGGGTTTTTAGAGAGCTTCGTGATGAGGTAACATGCATGACAGGTTATTGACTTGCATTCTCAACTGCTTTTGGAGGTTTGCATGTTGGAGTTTTCTAGTTTGGATTTTGGATTCCTTCTGGGTTTTCAAAGTGTTTTGCAGTGATGTGTCATGCATCTGGAACAATGGACTTTTCTGAACTTGCTATTTTTAGTAAGTTAAGATGGTTGCTCGGTTTGTGCTCAAAATGAGTTTGGAACAACTTGCTATTTTTAGCAGTATGTTATTTTTAGTAAGTTCTATTTTTGGCAGTGTTATTTTTAGCAACAGTTCAACAGTCCGGAGCAGTGGCTATTTCTGGTAGGTTAGTTTGGTCTCCAACACCCTTGGTGCTATTTTTAGCAGGTTTTCAACAAGCCAGTTCCAAGTCTATTTATGGTAGGTTAGTTGGAGCAGTTTGAGTTTTTAGTACTTCTAAGCTATTTTTGGCAGGTCTGAGCTTGAGTTGGGCACTTCACTTATGGAGGTAAAATATTTTAATAAAGTGAATTATGATAAGACTTGGTGGACGCCTTAAGGAGAAATAAGTGGTTTTATTAAAGTCATTCACTTTATTATATTTGGACACCATTTTATAGTTTATTAGCAAATTTAATAAAGTATATTACTTTCTTGATGTTGGACGCCATGGAGACATGGGGAAATGAAATGCAAATGAGATAATATTTTGAGGAGATATATTATTTTATATAAAGTATTTCACTTTATTACTTTTTGGACACCACATTACACTTTATTGATATTTTTAATAAAGTATTATGTCTTCATGAAAAAAGGTGGCTTGGAGGAATAAGATGAATTTGCATTTGAATTTGGGTTCCATTTTGGGGGAAAATGTTATTTGAATTTGGGCGCCCTTCTAGAAGCTTGTGGAGATTCACAACAAATCTATATAATGAGGCTCTTGCTCCTTCATTTCTCATCCATGAAGAAATTATGATGTTATGTTGCTGAAATGATTTCAGAGTTGGCTTTGAGGAATGCATACCTCTTAGTTCTTGCAACCTTGGTTTCGTGCTTGAAAGATAACACCTAGCTGAGTTTCAGTTTACAGTTGCTAGTTTTTGTAGTGCTGAAAGTGATTTTTGACCATAAGTCATTGTACAAATTTTCTATGGTTTTGGGTATTTGCTACATCTCTTCTACTATCTAGGGCGCCCCTATTTGCAAGTTTTCATAATTTTTAGTGGAGTCTTGGATTTTATATT
>VDFB02047230.1:110012303-110343779 GCA_007258455.2 Sequoia sempervirens
CACACTGCATTTTACTCACACATGGCAATACACATGTTTGCAAAGGCATCATAGTCTCCAAAATACTTAGCCAATATGGCTGATCTCCAAACCCCTTGGAAAGCATATTCCAAGTCACATGGTGTTGGGAAAAAAATCAAAGGCATCACATTTGTTGCATGGCACACTCCATATGTGTTGTATTTTGAAACACCTAGCACAAAGTTGAAATAAAGGGAAAAATCCCTAAGGCATAAAATGCTTAAGTGAATAAGATATGATTTTTGAGCCCCATTGCATTTGACACATGTTTCAATCTTTTAAAACATGGAAAAAAAAAACACCTCCATCTAATAGGGTCAAACCCTAAATAACAAAACACCAAAATGATGAGAAAACATCATCATTTGGTTGTTGAATAATCAGGAACAAGACTCTATCGCCGTGGGGTTTCGAGGGAATCACTGGAAAATGCTTTGTTGACTAGTTTTTTGGTGATTCACTGATGAGAAACAAGGCAAAAGAGGTAAAATGCTCATTCTGAAGCTCAAAATCTGCATTTTTCTATCATTTGGAGGCCATTTTTTGAACTTATAGGCCACGACCTGTAGCATTCTAATGAACTTTGCTTCATTTTCTTATTTTCTGATGTTGATTCATCGTGCTTTTACAGCAGCCATGAGAGACTCTAATGAAGCTCCAATGGAATCCATCTGGTGAAAATGTTTGCATATTTTATGAGAAACAATCAAGTCGATCATAGGTAAGCTCCATGTCGACACATACCTCAACTTTATCCTTTATCATAGTGAATAAAAGCTCAAATTTGAGCTCCTCGTTGCCAAAATGAAACAAAAATAAGCTTTTCCCCATGTTAGAAGTTTGAAATGAAGGAACCCCAAGCAAATTATTGACTTGATGAAGAGAAACATACCCTTGGTCATGGCCTGTAAGACATAAAAATGGGGTTTTATCACATTGCTGTATTTTCTATTCAACCCAGACGATTTCCTTTCATTCTACTTTGTGTCTGTAGATTTTGATAGAGCCCAGATGGGTTTCTTGATTTCTTTGAAGAAACTCAAAATGTTTTGTGTAGAAATGCAGATGGTTTTGAAAATACACTCCATTTTTGTAGAATAGCAATGTTGCTTCATTTTTTTCTTGAAACCCCAAGTGGGTTTTCCACATTTTGCAGAAAAAGGTCAATCTTGACCACAACCTGTCATAAAAGATGAAGTGGCTTTCATCTTTCTAATTCCTATAGGACATTCTCCATTTTTCCATTTCTATATTATATTTTCATGGTGAACCCATATGGGTTTTTTCAGTTTGACAAGCAACTTCAAATTTTGTTGCAAAAAATGATTCAATGTCACTGCATAGTGTGAGCATAATGAAAAGCTTCAATTTTTAAAACTGGGTTTTCTGTGAGCATCTGAATTGATTTTATTCTTTTCTTTTCTATAGAATGTCTTTGAAAACAAAAAACCCCCCAAAGTGGGTTTGGTCATTGTGAATAACTCCTGCATTCGACACTTCTTTTGAGAGTACCATACTCTTCCTTTGTTGGTGATACCTCTTCATGTTTGCAACACTCATGGTAACCTCTGCATTAGCTTCAAACACTTGAAAAAACATTACTGTATGCAACTTTGGCACCATGATAAATATAATGGATTACCTCATAAGTCATTTATGCTTGATTGTCCTTCAAGTGGATAGGAAAAATGAAGATAAATATGTAGCTTACAATCTTCATTGTATTAGATGTTCGCAATGTTTGAACTTTAAACTATGCTTTTCACTTACTGATGACGTTCACTATGAAATGAATCATGAATGTAGACTTGCATTAGAATGCAAGAAATCAATAATGAAATGCACTCCCTTTGTTAGGTTCTTTTCTCCTTTGACTACTCTTTAACATGCAAGCATTACCATTAAGCATGCTTTGTGACCAATCACTGAAGGTAGGTCTACTAGTTGTTCATAACATTGGACTGTGATACTAGTCATGTCCTCCTTTTTTTCCTACTTTTGCAACTTGAATTGTTAATGTGTGTGGCCACCCCTCATGATTCTTTCATGATGATAATTGCCATGATTGTCTCATCATGGTCATTTCTCTTTTTTGTCATGGATTTTGATATGGATGCATGCTATCATAATGATGAAAGCCACTTTAACCTCCTACCATTTTATGACTTTCCTTGTTGACTATCTATGAACCCCTGATATGACCATAATTTGTAGATTTTTGCTATCACAAGGCAGATTTTGATACTTCCCTTTTACTAATCATGACTAGCATTGAAATTTCTTTCTTTGCATAGGTTTGTAACTTGGTAATAGGCTACTTTCTCGTGCAATAGCTCTTCATATTGGTGGATGAAATGCTAAGGTTTGACCATACTGACTATCCTTTACTTGTGCTCTGACCTTGTTGTGAATGGATTGTATTTCATGTCCTCTGATGATCATGCTTATTTCTAAACTTTCAAGTAGAGACACTATCACAATAGCATCCTTTTGACGGCAGTGCCATGGATACTTTCTATAGCAATTGTATCTTGATCACATCATATGAGGGTTCTAGTGCTATCATTGACCTCTTGCAATGGCATGCTCATAATAGGAATATTATCTGTGTCAACTAGAGTTGATGTTTCTTGAATTTCTTTGCCTTTTGTGCCTTTCCTTAAACCATCATGCATTGAATGTTATCTGGAAAACTTGTTTGTCTAATGTTTGATTGAGAAGGCCTTAAATAGAGCCTTGTGCAACTTCAGATTTTGTTTTTTGTTGTTGTATTGTATGACATGCTTGGAATGATTTCAAGCTTATCATATTCCCAATCTATAATACAACATATAACTTTCATTTATCTCACTTATGAGGGAAGCAAGTCATGGATTCTTTGATTTTCTCCTTTCACTCTTTCGGGCCATGATCTCACAGGCAAATTTTGAAAATATGTGGCCATGTTTCTTTGCCATGATAACAATTATGCTTTGTTTTCAGTACTCCCCCATACTTGTCAACTTGTAATTTCTTTGATGTATATGCGGCTGATCTTTGTTGTTGGTTGGTTGTACTCTTCATTGCATGGCTCATATCATAGTTCATTATTTTCCACCAAGGTGAAACATGGCTCATTTGCTCCATTTTTTGAATGTAGTAACTACCCCTGCTATCATGTAGCATACATTTATTACCGTTGTCCTTCATGAGACCATTGTAGCAGGCATTGTTTAATGTCCTTATCAATGACAATGACCTTCACTTATTGCATTAATTTTCTCAAGTACACCTATGAATGTACACTATCAATTCCATTTGCCTCTTGTAGCTCTTGCAAAGGTGTTTTCCTTTGTACTTGTGTCATGACCTTGACTCAACCATTACTCTTTTTATGGTTATGTGTAATAAATACACATTGTCTCCTCATTTTAATTTTATTGGACAGCCACATGTCACCTATGTTGGTGACCTGAAAACTCACCTTCCTATGTGATGTGTGGTTTCCCAATAGGGTTACGGTGAGAGGGGGTTAACAACATCTTGGAATGCTTCCTCATTGTTTAAGAGATGCATAATTGAACTTGATGCATCTATGAAGTCACTTACTTCTTTCATAAACAGATCATGGATCTTCTCAAGAAGATTGAAGGACAGATCAACAAAATATAAAGATCTTGAATGGATAATGGAAAGGATCGAATCAGGGATTCCATTGGATGGAATGGACAACCTTTGATCAGGACAGGGGGAGCCGGATGGATGGATGGAATGGAATCCCCAGAATCAAAGGGGGTTGAAAATTAAATGACATGGAATGATGGAATGGAGGAATGGATTCCATGGAGGATGGAATGGAATGGATTGAATGGAATGGAATGGGGCAACCTTGTCTTGTGAGGGACATGACTGTCTCCATTCTTCATGCACATTGTTTTATTGTTTATTTACTTCATGTATAAATTTTGCTTTCATATTTCCATGAAATAAGTAGTTAGTCCCTTGGTTTGTAGGACATGTTCAATGATTATCAATCAAATACTAAGACATTTGTATTATTATGATTCTCTTTTCTCATTTGTTGTAATTGCAACATCAGAATGAAAATGTAAATCTATTTTATTTGAAAATCTTTATCAGGCATATTGGCTTGACTAAGCAAACTTATGGTTTATCTTTTAAATGTTTAAACAATACAAAATAATAAACACTAAGTTACCTGATTCAGGCTAAAAGCTAAAAATCAGGTAACAGTTGCCTCACCTACTCGTGGAAAAATGAACAACCAAAGCCAGAGATGCAAGAAACTCAACCCATAGTCTTTGAGGTGTAACCTGTAGCATCTATAGTATCTGAAACTCTTGTCTCCAAAGAAACCCCTTCCATGCCTCAAACATGTAAGAGAAGATGTACACTTTCTTCCTATACAACCAAAAAGAAACAAAAGGGACATGCACAACCAAAAAGGTGTTCATATAGCCTAAAGGAAAAATGTGTTGCAAGAGGAAAGGTACCTTTTAAACAAAAGAAGGTGATCCTAGTAGAATCAGAAAAAAAAAAATTAAAAAAATTAAAAAAAAAATCAAAGAGAGAATCTATTTGTTGATAACTTAGAGCAATCAAAAAGCATGCAATTCATGTGCTTGGACACAAATTCAAAATCTAAGTCTGAAGAGGACTTGTTTACAGCAAGAAAAAAATCCAAACCTCATAGCACTCTAGGAAATCAAGAGAAACTTGTTTCCTCTATCGAGTCTAAAGAAGACTTATTTTTAGAAGATAGAGGAAATTGACAAGTTGTGAAAAAACTCTAAGGAAAATTAAAGAATTAAAAGAGCAATTAAAGGGATGCTAGCAGAAGGAATTAGAGCGGAATAATAAATTCAAAGAGTTGGAGAGTCAGTTGCATGATTACTAGCAGCAAGGGATGAGATTGGATAGGTTGGCTCAAATGACCATTATTGAAATAAACAAGAAAATTCCAAATCTTGATTAGTAGAACTCTCCAACAGAACCTACAACCCCAACTCTGGTCATCCTTGGATTGAACTTATGGGATAAGAGAAAAAATTGTTGGTTAAAACATGATAAAAAGACATGAAAAATAAAGAGAAATGAGAAATGATAAAAAGACATGAAAAATAAATTAAGGAGAAGAATTTAGAGATTAAAAGATTAATGCTCAAAACTGATCAAATGCTTGACATGATTGTGAAACTTATGAGATGTAGACCACCTACTAGGGTTTATGCCCTATGTTTGCAAGAATATTTTTTGAATTTTTAATCTATCCAACAATATGGTGACCTCCCTATTTTATTATCTACAACAAAGTTGTTTTTAACCATTTATTAGAAAAACACCACAAAAATGCAAAACTAGTTATGTGAACTTTATTTACATGACTTGGATGTTCCATATGACATTGCTTGGAACCCACTGATTTTTGTGGAAGATATTCAACTAAAGGCACTAGCATCATTCATCCAAAATTAACATCAAAGAGGCCTCATGCAACAACAATATCATGAGAGGGATAAATCAATTCCATTTAAAATCAGAGCAAAGAAAGAGGACCCTAATTAAGTGGTGATGGAATGGATTGAATTAATAGAATGAACAAGGGTAGAGAAAAATATTTTGAACTGCAAAGAAAACTATTATAAGATTCAAAGAATGGGTTTCTAGAGTAGGTAGAGAGGCACTAAAATTCTCACGAAATAGATGGAATGGGTTAACTCAAGAACTAAAAAGGAAAGAACCCCATTATGTTTACAAATTCTTAGCATTAGTCACTTAGGCACACTAGTATATCAGATCATCCCTTGTGCATAAGATTACTTGGGTTCCCTTCACCTTTCATCCTCCTCTTCTCCCATATCCAATTCCACATTGTTCAGGAAGAAAGGAATCACAAGAAATAACAAAACTTATCATATGGGAGTGATTGTCTAACCAGAAAAGATTCTTTTTTAAGTAAGGAGAGGTAATTATTGACCCAATAGACTACAAAATCACTACATTACAATATAACTCAAGGCCCTGAATTGATTATGGACAAGCAAGATGCTAAGTTGGGGGGGTGATGAGTCTAGAAATTTTCCTCATTTCCTTGTAGTTTTATATTTCTCATAATATTTTTGATATTTCTAAAACATTATCCAAACTTTTCTATTTATCCTAAGTATTAAAGCATTGAGAATGGTATATATTATATTGTTGAATGATTGTGTGTATTCATGAATGTATATAAAATATGAGAGTCTTTTATGTTAATTGTGGTATTTAAAGATGTAGTGATGCTTTTGAGGGAAATGAACCCCTATGCAGCAAAGGACTAGTCACCCTAGCAAAGGATGTTTGTTAACCCATAACCAAAGGAATGATCACCTACAAAAAAAGGTGTGTCCGCTTGCAACTAAAGGAGGTAGTGGTTGAATACTGTGGAAATGGTTTATTTATAGATCACTCTGTTTCACTAATATTGTCACCAACAATAAAGATAATCATAGAGATAAGAAGATATTTGTGATAACGATAGATCATGGTTCATTAATGTGAATTATGCCCTATTCTGTGTGTTTTGATTTATAACTATTGTTTTATGATGCAAAGTTATATAACAAGATTATGAAACTCACGCCTCTGCATAATTAGTTTCCTATTTTATTAAGGATAGGAATAATTCTTCTCCCCATGTTTTTGGATGAGTTGAAATTTGTTTATAAGTTGTTTAGAGTCTAGAATAATTAGACTATTTGGATCCTACATTTATAGCATATCCTATATGAGTAAAAGATCTAGTGAGTAGTAGATTTTGTGATCAACACTTTTTGTTATCAATACTTTGTTACTAGCTTGAGTTATGATTTAAAAATGAAATAAAGAAAATGGATTTAGTTAATTATATGGATTTTTGGTTGAGATTTGATCAAGAAATTGTGAGATTATAGCTACTCAAGTAGGGGCCACTTGAGATAACTACAATACTTTTCATAGTTTAGATTGTTTGTTAATGTTGGAATTGATTTCTAAAGCTATGTTACATGATTTGAATTAGTTTGATAAGTAGCAGTTAGTTATTTATCAATGTAATTACTTAATAATAGTTGCATACAAACTAGTTACAACACAATTAAATTGTTTAGTCATTGTCCCCATAGGAATATCAACCCATAGCAACTTTTACATAAATAAGTTTGTTTCTAGATAAGTTTTTTTTAATTAAATTTGTTTCAAGTAAAGTTTTTTCCAATTAAGTCTTTTATATGCAACCTCTAGGACAACTTAGAATCCTTAACTACACATACAATGCCAACACCATCCAAGAATTTATGATTCCCTATTTGATAACTTAAACATAATATGATTAAGTTAGTAAGTTTCTTGATAAAGGATCTATTGGTATGTTCACTCAAATGTATGCACCTTCTGCATCAATTTATTGGACATAGACCGAGTTATATAGTATGCATTCTTTTCTCTCATGGGAATTTTTAGGAAATGGTTTGATCAACTTGGTAATTTCCTAACATGGCTAAAGTTGAATATGGGCTTGACATAATAAATCAAAAGGTAGAAGTTGCAAAAAATTTCTAAATAAATTTAAAATCATTTAAGGAAGGACTCATAAGAAAATTTTGGTGGATTAGGTCTTAAAAGTGATAGCCTTATCTTATTTTTGGACAATTAAAGGGCTTGACAAAGACATGAAACTAAATTTGAGATCTACAATTATCATTATATTTTATTGTACATTATCAACAAATTATGATGTTAACCCCTATGGTCCTTGGAAAGTTTGGAACTGTGATCAAACTAGAATTCAAGCTAGATGGAATGGAGCAATGTGAGTGCTTGTAAAAAGAGGTAGAAAAAGGGTTTCTTACATTGTACTAAAAATAAAATAATGGATCACCATTCTATATTGTCTTAATGGTGTTGGCCAAAGGATTCTAGGTTTCTATTTGTTCCAAGAAAGGAAATAACTTAAAGATTACATTTTTGGACGTGAAATAAGTGCATGCATGGTTGTGAAAGCTCATGATTAGATTCCAAATGATTTATTTATAAATTGGCTACATCATTTTGTGAGATCAACTCTAAATGGTGTTTCACTTAAACAACGAAAAAGGGAAACCTTTGAGTTTTCACCTTAGGGTTTGACACCTTTCCCAAATGTTTCTAAATATGTGTGTAATGTGTGTGTTTGTATATGGATGAATTGATTTGGAATGGAATGCAAAGGTGGAATGAGGGTTTGATGGATTTGAATAAGGTATGTGATTGACTTGCAGCCTGATAGGTGAGTCAACCAGCCCTTATCCAAATCTGGAAATGTCTGGATGATGAAATGAAATTATCTAACTAGGGTAATAGTGTAATTTACTATTTTGATGCAAATACAGAAGACATAGAAATTCACAGATAAATTCAGACAACAGGAATGAGCAGAGCAAGACATTGTGCACCTTGATTCAAATTTGGGGCAAAAAATGGAAGACACTGATACCCAAGGCATGAGTGTCCTTGTAGAGATTTTTTGGATCTATTTTCAGGGTCCTCTTATGTTAGATCTGAGCTTTGGGTTCTTGCTTGTAAATCTATTAGAACATTGTCAAATATTTCTATAACTGAGTTTTCATGGGTTGACAAGGTGTAGGGCTTCAAATGAAATGATGAATAAATACTTTTTGAGATCCTTTCAATCCTCTTCAAACTTGATATTTGTGCATTCACAAAGAGAGGAAATGTTGGTTCATTTAGGGGCTTGCCTCAGTCAAACCCCATGCAAGTGTTTCCACTTCCATAATGACAATATAAGTGATAAATGGATAATTGAAAGGAAGTAATGATGAAATCACAAAGTGTTGCAACTCACCACCCTTCAATGGCTTCCTTTAAGGACTGAATTCATACACATCACTTCAAGGACTTGGATCTTGCTTTGCTTGATTGCTTTAATGCTTGAATTTCTTGGATACCTACAAAAGTGTTAGCCTTCACAAAACAATGACAATATGAATACACATAAACTCACATAGAATTTGACATGATGTTAGGATCTTGAACTGTTGTAATAAAGCTCTAAAATGTTGCTCTTGACTTGCTCTTGATGATAGTAATCACCAATAGTTTTCTTGCTCTTGCTAGATAGATTTGAAATGATGCAATAACTAGGTATTTATAGGCATTTATTCAATTTCCTGAATATTAAATCTCAATGGCCAACTTTAGACACTTGAATTGTAAATATTAAATTTCCACAACTAACATATTTGTATTTGGATCCAAAATAGGGGGACACTTGCACCCAAGGCATGAGTTTCCTTGTCCTATTTTTCAAGATTTGGTCAAGGAAGATAACTTTCCTGACATAAGGCATGGTTTTTTCTCCAAATTCGCCCCTACTGAGCATTCCTACATCACCAATCACCACATTTTCCTTGAGTCCACCCAAGTTTTGGTCAAATAAGATAACTTCCTCAAGCATAAACTTCAAGAGGCCATTATCATCAAGAACCATGCTACCAATCTCAAAAGAGATGATGGTTGGCACATTAGCCCAACATGGCAATGTCTTTTAAACTCCCTCCTATTGCACTCGCCTCGCCATTAATCTCCCCCTTGCAACCCCCTTCCCTTCTCCTTGTCTCTAAACCCCCTTTCACATCCTTTCCCCCTCTTTTTTCTCTCTCCCCTCCTTGGCCTATCCTCTCCTTTTGTTTTGACCCTCTCTCTCCCCCTCTTCCTATCATATCCTCTCCTTGCTTTGTTTTCATCCTCTCCCTAGTTTCCATTTTCCTACCTCCTTTCATAGACACCAACAGTGCCATGTCCTACAAAGACTCCACATGGCTATACATTTTCCTTAATCATCCCCTTCGACAACTTTGCATGAGACAAATATATATACCACACCGTAGTATCTCAAAAATGTGACAGTTATGTGTACCCAAACTATTCGATAGCTTCCACCATTATTCCTTGGTCATATAATTGGTAGAAAATTTCTCTCAGAGACACTTGCATAGCAATCTTTCATTAGGCGTTTAAACATTTTTTATATTTAGAATCTGCACACACTCATCTCCCTTCAAAGACACTCATGCGGTTTTTCCAATCTACCTATTACGCTTCCAAAGACCTCTCAACCATTTTCTCCTTTAGCAGCTCGACCATTCACAATTAATTTGGCTTCCATTTATCAACTATTGACAATCATCAATGATGGTAAGCAGCAGAAGAGATGTACTGGTGATGGGAATAGACTCAATAAATCTATCCCACCATATTATTGCTTAGATCAAACGACTTCTTTGAAGATTAAAGGCACTTCTTCTGATTGATGTTTCATGTATGAGCACAAGTCTTTCATCTATTTTAATTTCGACCCTTTGAATGTTGAGATAGAATTTCATGTTATCCTTGGTCGACTCTTCTACATTATCAAATCATCTTGAATATATTTCCTTCGACTCCCTTAATAATCTTTCTTTCGTGCTAGAACATAGTCATGCCCTTCTATAGTTGAGTATAGCAATAACTTCTAAGGGTATGTGCAGAATCATCATGGAAAAAATAGGCCCTTAAGTGGCAAAAAAATTAGAAAAATCAGAGCTATATGTAAGAATAGAATATATAGCAAATTGAATGTAGTTTCTAAACTACTAGGTTTATTTACAAAAGAAAAAAAATCTATTTGGTGAAAATTTGAAATTTCAATGCAGTAGCACTTAAATTTCAGGGAAAAAATAAGAAGTAGGTGTCTGTCTGACCACCCTAACCACAATAAAATGATAATATTTTTTTATAATATTTTAGATATAAGTAGAGGACTCATGTCCCAATGTGATGCATATTTTTGTAATTTTTCCCAAGTAAATAATTAATTATAATTTTTTATTACAAATTTTAAAAATATAAAACTCGTATGTCGACCACCTTAACTTGGTCAAAACTTCATGAAATTCTTTTTTTAATCCTATAGTATGTGAAGCATAGAATGTGACACATGTTTTGGACTCAAAAATGTGATACCGCTTGAAAGCTATAGATGTTTTTCAATCAACCTATCAATCAGGACTTTAGTTGTAATTCAAATAGAAAATGAATAATAATTATTTATTAAATTCAAAGTAAAGCATAATTTATATTGGTGGAAAGCTGAGAATCTCCTTTAAAAACCCTTTTTCGTTTCATCAATTTTGGGTTAAAAAAAACCGTCAGCTACATACCCTACACATAACCATCATATCACCACTTTTTGGCCCATCATGATCCTAGACATACCCCTAATGTAATTTTAGACTCCCACAACTATTCCCAAATCGCCCTACAGGTATCGCCCATCTTTAAATCTTAAATGATTTAAAATAAACCCACTATTCAGACAATGTTGCAATATATATTTTAAAGTTTCTACAATGCCTCCATTTCCTCAATAATATCATAATATGTATTGGCCAGTGGATTAATTTACAATCTGTATCAAATTAAGTAAAGACCGCTTCACACTACTATCCCAAAATGGAAGAATAAACTAATTCTTTAACATAATCCCCTTTAAATTCAATTTTGTTGATATACATTCTGAACAATAGTAAAATATTCAATCAAAATTGTCATCTACATACTCTAAAGGTTAACATCTTGAAATTCCTTAAAGAATCCATTAAAACACTTGCATAATTCCTGACTTGGAATTATCAACAATCACCTAGGGAGTTTCTCTCACTTCCAAAGATAATATTCCTTGTGAAGGATTTTTTCTTCGTAAAGTTCTAGAATTTATCCAGCAAAACAATCTTCCCAAAAGATTAACCAAAATCAGTATGCTTGCACAATCCTCCTGCGAACTCTTATTCTTCTCCTCTCTGTAACTCCTCCTACATTCTTGAATTCTCTTTGTTTCCTTTTCACTTTTAATTTAATTCCATTTTAGAATTTTCTCAAAAGTAACTTTAATTTATTTTAACATTTTTCACAACTTAAGTTACTTTTGCCCCAATAATTAATTTAAGTTTTCTTTATATTTTGACCTTTTCCTGACAACTTAAAAATTAATTGTTTAATTATATGCTAAAACTTTAATTTATTTTAACATTTTTCACAACTTAAGTTACTTTTGCCCCAATAATTAATTTAAGTTGTCTTTATATTTTGACCTTTTCCTGACAACTTAAAAATTAATTGTTTAATTATATGCTAACTCAAAATTGGAGACATTACATTTGAAGCTTTTCTTGTTTTACCTTGTCATCACCTTCATATATGTTGTGTAGTTTACTCCATACTTCCACTAGTACAAAAACAACAATATATGACTAAATAAACTACTAAAAATTGCATACAAATGACTAATTTTGGTCACGTGACTATTAGCAGATTATTGTTGGTCATTTATAACGTGACCAAATTTATGACTAAACTATTTTAGTCACTGATTTTTAGTCATTGATTTGGTCATTGATTTGGTCATTAATTTGGTCATTAATTTAGTCATTGATTTAGTTGTTAATTTAGTCATTAATTTAGTCATTGATTGTTGTTAACTAGTCATTTATTTAGTCATAGTAGTGATTTATTTAGTCATATATTTAGTAATTAATTTAGTCATTGATTGTTGTTAAGTGGTCATTTATTTATCATTACTTTAGTCATTACTTTAGTCATATATTTAGTCATTAATTTAGTCATATATTTATTCATGTATTTAGTCATTACAAATCAAATCTAACTTAATTAATCCTCACAAATTTATGCATATAAACTTCAAGTATCATAGATATTCAAATGTTGAAGAAGCACCATGAAATGAAGACTAAAATGCTTGAACAAATATGATTGATCACACAAACACAAATAGATTACAAATCAAGAGGAGCCACAATACAATATTTATGAGTGGAGAAAAACCACTTTGAAAATTTACTTCATTAAGCCTCATTGGCAAATCAAAATCTCATTGGTTACATTCAATGTCTCAGTGACACTATACAACTTACAGATACTATATAAACAAAATACTCATATTTTCATATACTTATATTGTTTTCCCCTTCCTTAACTACAGTCCTTTTGGAAGTAAAACGACCTCCTATAGGGGCTCGACCCATTTAATCCCCTTGCAAATCCACAACTTTCCCACCGCTATTGGTTTCGGCTCCTCCAAACTCTTCCTCGTTGGTATTCACCTTTCACTTCTCCAATTTGGAGTTGCAGCCTAAAAATAAGGTTTCAAAATTTGCACATCAAAAACTCAAAAAAGTCAAATAATATAGAGGATAAAATTCAAACATTTTCTTTTCATTTTCCAACTATGGCACCCTAAACTTAGGCGCTAGATATAGTGAATGTATCAGAATTAGATATAACTATTATACTTCTGAAGTTTCAGATTTCCTCTTCACTATATAGACAACTAAAAGGAAAAAGTACAAATATAATACCTACTAACATAGTTGCAAATAAAACAGAATATTCTAACTTTAGAGTGTATCTTCATGGAGGCATTCTATCAATTGGTAAGAAAAATGCTACTCATTGTGGGTACTTTTTATGCAAACATATTTCACGCAATAAAGGTAAATGAAATATAAAACTAATAAATTTCATTCATAGCACAGATATAAGAAAATTTTATACCTGAGCATCTTCTACCATTGAATCTACCTCATCCAATATGTTTATTTTAAAGGGTGGAGAAAGATAACTACTAAAAGTAGTCAAATAAAGGAATAAGAAAAATTAATGAAGCTAAATTTTGAAAAACGTTATTAGACTTTTTCAAGCTCTAACAAAATCTCATGGCTTTAGTTATATTATTTGTGGTGAATATATCGCCCAATTCAGAGCAGCCATGCCCTCTCATTTGATGAGCTGCAACCTGAAAATAAGATTTCAATGAGGGTTTTAGAGTATTGTGTAGCCAATTAGAGCAGATATGAGGAATGTCCACAATACCTGCACAACAAAAATGCATAGAACCACAGAAATTGCAAACAAATAGATAATAAGTTGAGAGTCTTCCGAACATTTTTATAAGGAACAAAATTCTTTATCAGGAAAACTTTATTTACATTAGCATAATTCTTAAAAGACCAAATATACTGTGCTTCCAAAAACTCCATGTTTGGTTTTACGTAAAATTATACTTTGCAAGATCTATGATTTAAGGCAATTGGATCTTGAGGTGGCAGATTAATGAGAGGAGGGAAGTACTTAACAATAAATAATACAAGAAACAAGTGTATAGGCTATCCACACAAACAACAAAGGGCCAAATATTTGGAAAGAATGAATGATGCATGATAAAAGTTAGTGTCAACAATTAATACCAAGATGTAACACACATGCGGATTGCAGTTCAATGCAACTGAAAGAATGTTGAAATTTTGGGCAGCGGCGGGGTTGGTACATTTGGCGTTAATGGTTGAGTGTGGAGATTTAATGTGGTTTAAACCCTCTAAGTCCTCAGTTTTCGATGCTTTTTTAGAGTTTTTTAGTGGAGAGGAATTACTGAAACGATCTGGTTTTAGGTGTTGGTTCTGGAGTTATAGAATTACAATGGAGGAAAATTTCACACTCATGACAAAGCGACAACTTAGTCCATTTCACCATGTAGTCTTGGAGAGGAGACTGAAAGGGATGTTTCTATTCAGTGATGAGAGGTTGGTGTCGTATGTGCGGCTAATTTTGGGCATGGGGTTTGGAATTCTTAGACACAGGTTTCTCACAAACATGGATGTGTACTCTCAGATCATGGCGTGGGGGTTGGATTTAGGAGAGATGGTGAAAATAGTTAGGAAGGTGATGGAAGCGATTGTGCACAATGATTACTTGAAGGGAATGGAATCGATTTTGGAATGTGTTGTTTCGGGTGTTGGGTTGGATGTGCGTGAAGGATTGGTGACTCTAGAAGGTAATGAATTTGAAGGTTGCATTCCTTTTGTGCGATGGCTGGAAGGGAGCCTTAAATCCCAATGGAGAGAGGAAGCCAAGCGCGGGTGGGAGGCACAAGCAGAAGCTACCAAAATGGAAAGAAAAGAGTTGCATCCTTATAAGAGGAAGGTGACGAGCACATTAGGGAGCGGTGCAGACCCAAGTAGCTTGTCATGAGCATTACAATTTTTTTGTGTCTTATGTGAATAAAATTTTGTTTCTCCATTGTACATGTTGCTAAATTTGGGTTTAGCCCTGTGAGCGATGTAATGGGTTAGCAGTTAAATACTAGGTGGTCGGGGTAGGTATAAGTTTTTTTTGCAATGAAACTGTTGATGTGGAATTTTTTGAATTCAAAGCAATAGATCAAGGTACTAGTAGGATTTTTGATAAATTTATGAAACAATGGTGTTATCTGTAGGTGATTTTTTGGTGGTAGAAGGATGCATGAAAAACATTTAGCTGATGTCTTTGATCCATTTATGAATATTTGAATCAAATCATTGTCATATTATCAAAGAGCTTGCACAACAGTTGAGCATCCACAAATCTGTCAAAAAACATTAATCAACGAACCTAGCTGACCAATTAACTAACTTGATTATTATATTGCTATCATGCTTAAGCATTCTATCACCCCATTAGTGGGACGTTGTGTTATCTTTCACTGATATGTTCTAGTGTTGCCAATATGCTTTCATCGGTCTATCGATGGAGCTATGAGGGGAGTTCCCCCGATGTAGTAATGTTAAGTCGATAGTGAATATAGGCTGAGTATTTCCAGCAACACTACTTTTTTAGTTGGATCCTAAAAATGCTACAACTTATGTTCTTCTCTAAAACATGTGTACAAGGTTCAAATAGTAAAGAGATTGATGAAAGATAGAGGAATTAAAAAGATGCCTGGATGTTATAGTTGGGTATGCTTTGGTAGACATATATGGAAGATGTGGAATCATAGAAAAAACACCTGAATTTTTTGACAAAATGCCTCAAGGAGATGTCATCTCATGGAATGAAATGATTGATTACAAAATGTGCACAAAGTGGATTTTGCAAGAAACCTCTCAAAATCTTTGAACTAATGAAGCACTCTGGAACACATCCTAACATTGTAAGCTTTGCTTGGGCTCTAGGTGCATGGAGTCATGCAGGTTTAGTGGATGAGGGCTACACATACTTCACACATCAGTAACCCTTATTGCATTACAATTTACATATATAGTTGATCATTAGGTGTGCATGTGATCAACCATTCATATTTTCACCTCTAAATCTATAAATCCATCATTCCTTCCAAAAATTCAAGGAGCATTCTAAAAAATTCTCTGATCCATTTATGAATATTTGAATCAAATCATTGTCATATTATCAAAGAGCTTGCACAACAGTTGAGCATCCACAAATCCATCAAAAAAAATTAATCAACGAACCTAGCTGACCAATTAACTAAATTCTTATATTGCTATCATGGTTAAGCATGTTATCGCCCCATCAGTGGGACATTGTGTTATCTTCCATCAATATGTTCTAGTGCTTCTGATATGATTTCATCGGTCTATCGGTGGAGTTATGAGGGGAGTTCCCCCAATGTAGTAATTTTAGGCCGATAGTGAATATAGGCTGAGTATTTCCAACAACATTGCTTTTTTAGTTGCATCCTAAAAATGTTGCAACTTATGTTCTTCTCTAAAACATTTGTACGAGGTTCAAATAGTAAAGAGATTGGTGAAAGATAGAGGAATTAAAAAGATACCTGGATGTTATAGTTGGATATGCTCTAGTAGACATATATGCAAGATGTAGAATCGCAGAAAAAACACCTGAATTGTTTGACATAATGCCTCAAAGATATGTCATCTCATGGAATGAAATGATTGATTGCAGAATGTGCACAAAATGGATTTTGCAAAGAACCTCTCAAAATCTTTGAATTAATGAAGCACCCTGGAACACATCCTAACATTGTAAGCTTTCCTTGGGTTCTAGGTGCATGCAGTCATGCAAGTTTAGTGGATGAGGGTTGCACATACTTCACACATCAGTAACCCTTATTGCATTACAATTTACATATATAGTTGATCATTAGGTTTACATGGTTGATCAACCATTCCTATTTTCACCTCTAAATCTATAAATCCATCATTCCTTCCAAAAATTCAGGGAGCATTCTAAAAAGGTCTCTAATCCATTTATAAATATTTGAATCAAATCATTGTCATATTATCAAAGAGCTTGCACAGCAGTTGAGCATCCACAAATCCATAAAAAAATATTAATCAATGAACCTAGCTGGCCAATTAACTAACTTGATTATTATATTGCTATCATGGTTAAGCATGTTATCACCCCATCGGCGGTACATTGTGTTATCTTCCGCTGATATGTTCTAGTGCTTCTGATATGCTTTCATCGGTCTATTGGTGGAGCTATGATGGGAGTTCCCTCGATGTAGTAATGTTAGGCCAATAGTGAATATAGGCTAAGTATTTCCAGCAACACTACTTTTTTAGTTGGATCCTAAAAATGTTGCAACTTATGTTCTTCTCTAAACCATCTATACGAGGTTCAAATAGTAAAGAGATTGGTGAAAGATAGAGGAATTAAAAAGATACCTGGATGTAGTTGGATTGAAGGTCGTAAACTGGTACATGTTTTTTGTGTAGGAGATAGATAACATCCACAAACATGGAAGAGCTATGCAAAGTAGGAGAAATTGGCTTGGCAAATGAAGGAAACAGGGTATAAAGAATCATTTATCTTCCACCATAGTGAAAAGTTAGCAATTTCATTTGGTTTGTTAAACATGGCCCCTGGTACAAAAATTAGAGTTGATAAGAACCTTCAAGTATGTTCTAATTGCCACACTACATCTTTGGAAATTCATCTCCAAGATTGTTGCAAGAGAAATTGTTGTAAGAGATGTGAACCATTTCCATCATTTTAAACAGGGACAATATCAACCTAACATTACTATATCGTGGGAACTCCCCTCATAGCTCCACTGATAGACCGATAAGGTGGGGGAATTCAGTTCCATTTTCTATAATGTGGTAAAAGTCATATAGGTAGCACTATGTTAGGCTAGGGAACTCTTCTTGGAGGTTCTAAACAATTTGCCTCTTTTTTATAAGACAGTGTTGGTAATGCAATCTAGATCACAGTTGTTTGGTGGGATTCCAAACCCAAACAATGAGGTGTAGTTATGGAAATCTCGTAGATAGAAGCTACAAGCTACCATGATGATTTTTCTAAGCGAATTTATATCAGAGTCTTGCTTAGTGTGGCTTAAGACGTGCAGATGATATTCTCTCTACAAATAGGCTTGGGGGAAAATATTTACTTGATCTTGTGAAAAGTGGCAAGGAACTTGCAGAGAATGAGACATTGATCAAAGAAACATTGGGCAGTCTGGATGCATTTGAAGGGAGCTTAGAGTGGCTAAAAATGGTTTTTGGTTCAAATTTGAGTTTCCATGGCAATGCGTGTGTGAGATTGTTTTGAAGCACTCAAAGAGTTTGTGGGATGAACTTTTTGAAATCTTATTTGTTAGTAGGATGAAACAAATAATAGTTGATGGATTTGTAGATCTGCATGAGAGAGTTAAGGTTGGTAAATTCCTTGAAGCCATAGTTACATCTCTAGAAAGTTACAAAGATGTTGAAACCCATTTGCACAAATTAACTACTAGTGAGGGTTGGCTTGTCAAGAGAGGGGACCTAAAAAGTGTCAATTTACCTAGGTTGAGTTTTAGATTTATGATGACAAATGATGAAGACTGGTTTGGTCACCTCAATGCTTATTTTGGAATTGAGGTTAGTCAAATAAAAGATACTATAGATGAGGGGTCCAAGAATATTCTAGAAGACCTCCTAAGTTGTCTTCATGCACATAAAATTTCCTTCAAGGATAAATGATTTAGCACCTTATTTGCAAGAGAAATGATTCCATTTTATCTCAACATTGATTGTTGAGATTGAAGAACATCTTGCACATCTTTCAGAAGCTCTCTATCAAGAAATGAAAAATGAGGAGGTGCTAGAAAAAACAAACAAGGAGACACTAGAACCAACAGTTATAGTGGAAAGGGCACTTTTCTTCTGAAGGCTTTTAGTTGCTCTTAGCTTTCATTCAACTTCCCTTCCACTAGTTCTTGGCTCGTCTCAACTCTGGTTTATCGAGAACAAAGCTTCAATTTCAGGGAAAGGATCTTCGACTTTCAGATATTCCAGTACTAATTTTGATTACCCTCTTCTAAATAGTTTTGGAAGACAAATACTAACGAGAGGGGTCAGTTTGAAGCCTAAATCACAAGATAAAAATAATAGCACCAAATTGAATAAACTGAGAAGAACTATGCATAATATTTGTATCAAATCTCATAGCATGTGGATATTGTGGATAACTGAAGAGATTTCAAGCATTCTCACAAGATATTTAAGGGAGGACGATTCTTTATCCATGACAACTCCTTTGAAGGTTTGTATTCTCATTTGCATTACATATTATGTTTGTTTTGGCTTATGGACTTGGTTTCATTTCCATGATTCATCTAGTCATTGATCTCTTCTTGTAGTTTTCATGAGATTTCTTCTAGTTTTTATTTAAGTCATCATGGTTTAAATCTAGATATATTAATAACTGAAAGAAAATAAAGCATCTAGAGTAAAGATCTACATTTGATTCTTTCAGTCACTTCAGGCTCTTTATTGCCCAATAAATGGAAAAGACTAACATGTTCCCTTTCAACCCTTCTAGTCCATATTAATCATGGAGATGTAATCTGTAAGTATGCAGAAAAGTATCAAAGGGGAGCCAAAAAGTTAGAGATTTTCATAGGGCCTATGAATCAGCTCTTGTTGTTTTTATATGAAAATATTGTTGTTTGTTTTCTATTTATAATATATATTGGCATCATTTGGGAACTCCTATTTTTCAGAATTCAGTAAGAGTTCTCAAACAAAGTAGGATGAAATCTATTGTACAACTAAAAATTTAAGTCTCTCTTCTACATTTCAAGATCATACATACAAACCTATGCAATCCATGTTAAGATAGTGCAGGTGATATATGGATGAACAAGTTGTTAGTGAGGTAAGGAGACCCAAATATTCCAATGTTTAGGATCAATTATGACTTCCCAGCTTGCTTTGACATATAGGTGAGAAATATAAAACTCTTTGATCTAGGGAAAGCTAGTATTTTGTGCATATTTCTATCATTGGACTCTTTGCTTTCTACTTCCACTCATGCCAATCTATTTTGTGCACTTATTTTCTCATGTCAAATAAAGCACAGCCAAGTGTTACTATCCACTCAAAAATATTGTTTAATGCATCATGTGGGAAGTGCCTATTGGCATGAGGAATATAAATATGAGCAATACTCATCATCTACCTCTTCCTATAGCTCTAATCATGGCTCTATTCACCACCCCATCCCTCATTGCATCCTACATGTGCCCATATAAGGAATCTAGATCATCATCACCTACATGCTCCCAATCTCTACTTTTGAATCTCTACTTTTAGCTCACTATTTGTAGCTAAAAGTAGAGATTGAAAATATGTGAGTGAAATGCAAGGATTTAATATGCTTAAACACAAGGGCACAAACACTTTAGTAAATTAAACCAAAGAATCATGTACAAAACCAAAGCCTCTAATCTCGAGTAAACCTATAACATAAAAATTTCAAACTCACTGAAAAGCATTTAATTTACTTAAGCATACAAAAAATTATAAGTTAAACACAATAATTGCATTCTAAGCTATAATCACAAACTTTACACCTGAAATAAAAAGCTTTCAATAAATGTTGAGCAATATTCAACTCAAAAAAATCATAATAATAAAAAATATCTCAACAACAATTTAGAAGATAGGAATTTATGAATTCTATTGAATGATATTGAATCATAAAAATAAGTGCCCAAAGCACTTATGTAAAATATTTTACAATGTGTTGCATGAAAATAATTAAAAAACTAACACCTTCTACCCTAAGAATAGATATCTTGTGTGCAAAGAAAGCTTATGAAAAAAATGTCCACAAATAATCAATCCTAACTCACAAAATCTTCAAATAGATTCCTAATGATAACTACAAATAACAATAAATATTCTAGAAGACCATCTAAAAATAGTCATTCTATAAATAGCCACTAAAAATAGGCATTTGAAAATATGTTAATCTCCTTAAAAACAATGACAGCTAAAAAGAGTGCTAGCTACATATATAGCTCGGGCTAAAAATCAATTTTTCAACAATTGGCTCTTTGATCATGGAAATCCCTCTAAAAAACCATGAATCTCTAACAATTCACCAATCTTGATGCTTTGAATCTAAAAAATTATTCTCTTTGTGTTGACCTTTACACCAAATTCTTGCTCAAATCTACAACCTTCAATGCTCTAAAGCCCTAGGGTGTATGAAAATTGTCAACAAGATGATGTCATTATCTATTTGAAATCAAGTATGATGTTTATCCACTACTCATAGGGTATGATGTTTATCCACTACTCATAGGGTATGATGTTTATCCACTATTCATAGGAGATTTCCCACATGAGAAATATTTGGCTTCACACTTTAGGAGACTGTGCATATTTTGATTATAAAGCATTACCAAATATTTTAAAATAGGTGGCTCTTAAAGCTATTGAAATGCATAGTAAAAGCGGATAGATAAATGAGAAGATCAACATGACAATTTTCAATCATGCATGACAATGAATTAAACAAAATGCATCACAATGGCAGACTAGATAGGGAGTAGTTCAATGATGGACAGTCAAACTCCACATGGCATGAACAATAGGATGGAGGTACACAACAAAGAAGAAGGGGATATTCATTGGAAAACATTCCCATGAATATAGGACAAAATTTTCATGATGGGGCAGAGGTGTTAGGTTTGTAAAAGTAAATCCATAAGATTCACAAAAATTATGAAACAATCTCTTTTACATAAATCTAGGATAATTAAGTAAATGCAAACAATTGCAAAAGAAATTGTTCTAAGAAATGTGAACCATTTCCATTATTTTAAACAAGGTCATTGTTCTTGTGGGGAATATTGGTAGTGCTAAATGAAACAATCTAAAAAATAGGCTTGCACTGTAATAATGTGTACTACATCAAATATCCAGTAATAACGAAGGGACATCCATCAAATCATAACAGCAGGGACTTTTTTATGTGGTTGAGACTCTTATGAACTAGAGACCAAATGCATTCTTGTAGGTGTTAGACTGAAATGTTGTCTAGAGATTAAAGATAAACTAATGATTAAGCATGCTCTTCTTTGCAATTTTCTTAAAGCCTATGGATAATTATAAATTATTGTCAAGCTTGTTGTAAGTGGAATACCTGTATTAAAACCTTGAACCTAATACATCATATAAGTAAAGACTATCTATGTTATGTTGATCATGGATTGTAAAGTCATCTGATAGTATCTTAAATGGTTTTCCATGGACACTTAAAGAGACACTTAATGTCACAAAATCATCCCTCGATGACCCTTAGACATGGGCCTATGGAGCTAGACAAACTGGTTAAAACATACTTTCATTTGTTAAAACTTAAAGCCATTGTTGTTCATGGATGCTAACCTAATCTCTGAACCCATTTCCAGAACATTCCAATGCATAGAGTACTAGAAAACTTGCTCAGGAACTCATAACTTTACCTTTGATTTAAATGACCTTAGAATCCATTTATGTTTATAGTTTATAAATCAGTTTTGTTGATTGTCTATCTAGACTCTAGATATGCATCCCCTTTTCATGTTCTTGTGATGAATTCATTGTGTTATAAATTTATGGAATTTCAAAAATATGTACAATATTTAGGTCATTATAGAACCCATCATATTCTTTGCACTTTAGTTTTGAAGATATTCCTTGATGTTCCCAACAGAGGATGTTAGCAAAAAAAATGCATGTTCACAATGTTTGGTCACAGGAAATGGGAAAGGAATAAAAACACTTCTATGAAAACTTTTCTAGCCCTGGAATTAAAAATGTATGTATAAAAGCCAAGTGAAATTATAGTTGTGTGAGATGAGCAATGTTACTGACCACTATTACATTCAATAGTCTCTCAGTCTAATTCATTTTCAAAGATTTGAAAAAGATTATATTCGGTTAGATGTCTAATACAAAATTTAGCAAGTATTAAAATATGTAGAAAGTGAAAAGTAGTGGATTACATTGGCTTGCCTTTCCAATCAAATTGACCTTTTTGGGGTTTGTGAAGGGGCTAATGCATACAGTATATAATCTGGATGGAACAAATGCTCAATAAATTTCACCAAATCAAGATAAACTATTCATAGCATGGGAGAGCTATGCAAAATTGGAGAAATTGGCTTGGCAAATGAAGGCAGCAAGGTATTTCCAGATTCAAGAATTTTACTTAATATTGTGGAATAGAAGAAAAAGAATCATTTATCTAGCAATTGCATTTGTTTTGTTAAACATGGCCCCTAGTACAACTATTAGAGTTGTTATAAACCTTCGAGTATGTTCCAATTTTCACACTGCATCTAAATTCATCTCCAAGATTGTTGCAAGAGAAATTGTTCTAAGAGATGCAAACTATTTCCATCATTTTAAATAGGGACAATGTTCTTGTGGAGAATATTGGTAATGGTAAATGAAACAATCCGAAAATTAGGCTTGCACTATAATAATGTGCACTACATCAGATATCCAGTAATAACAAAGGGACATCCATCAAAGCATAACAGCAGGGATGTTTCTATCATATGTTGTAGTTACAAGCTCCCTGCTAGACATACATGAAAACATGGAAGCATAGATAAGGAAAGCGAAATATTTCAAAAAATTCCTTAAAGAAATGTGATATCATGGAATTTCGTGATTAAAGGATATGTTCAAAATGGGTTTTTCTGAAAAGTCCTTAGAAAATTTTAAGAAAATTCAACTAGTGGGTGTAAAGCCCAACTCTTCAACCTTTGAAAGTGTCCTTCTTGTCTATGTGTGAATTGGAGCTTTGGATGAGGGTATGAAGATCCATCAAAATCATATTTGGAAGTGGATTTTTATCAAATATTGTAGTTGCAAGTTCCACTTCAGATCACCAAATCCTTCATAAAAACTTCTGCACAAAATTCAATAATGAAGAATTTATGCACAAATTCTCTTTTGAATGATTTCAAATTGTGATCAATTTAATTATTTGTAGCTTATAATGTTTTTTATGATATTTGACATTCCTTGTAGTTTCCTATGCCATTCACTAAAGTGGCATAAAATCTCAAAAAATCTTAGGTGTGACATTTTTTAAATATACCTGTACACATACATATATTATATGTGTATATGTATGTTTATTTATGTATTGTCATATATATAATTGTAAGGAATACAATCTCTTTTACATAAATCTAGGATAATTAAGTAAATGCAAACAATTGCAAGAGAAATTGTTTTAAGAGATGTGAACCATTTCCATCATTTTAAACAGGGCCAATGTTCTTGTGGAGAATATTGGTGGTGCTAAATGAAACAATCTGAAAAATAGGCTTACACTATAATAATGTGCACTACGTAAGATATCCAATAATAATGAAGGGACATCTATCAAAGCATAATAGTAGGGACTTTTTTTCATATGTTGTAGTTACAAGTGCCCTACTAGACATACATGAAAATGTGGAAGCATAGACAAGGAAAGCGAACTGTTTCCAAAAATGCCTCAAAGAAATGTGATATCATGGAATGCCATGATTAAAGGATGTGTTCAAAATGGGTTTTTCTGAAGAGTCCTTAGAAAAATTTAAGCAAATACAACCAGTGGGTGTAAATCCCAAATCCTCAACCTTTAATCTATCCACAATAAATGAAATTTTCTTAAACCCTAATAATTACACCCATAAACTATTGCTTCAATCTATTCATAGTAAAAAAAATTGAAAATATCAAGGTTTAATGGCTTGCTTCGATTTAATTATTAAGGTTTAAGTAAATGAAATTTTCTTAAACCCTAATAATTACACCATAAACTATTGCTTAAATCTATTCACAGTAAACAAAATTTGAAAATATCAGGGTTTTAGGGCTTCTTAGATTCTTGAGTTCGAAAAAAGAAAACCTTGAACCCTTAGCACACATATTTGCATCATAGATGGACATGCCAATACTGTGTCTTTGTCTGCTTTACACTCATTTGCTACTTTTTCCCATTGCTCTGATCTGCATCATAATGTAAAGTAGATTTAAACAGTATTCCATACATACATGATACATAAGAGCTTTAGCTTTCACACCTTATTTCGTGAAACCTTATTTTTAGGCTGCAGCTTGTCAAATTGGAGAAGTGAAAGGTCAATACTAGTGAACAATAGTTTGGAGGAGTGGGAACCAATAGTGGCGGGAAAAGCAGCAAAAAATGGTGAAAAGCAACCAAAAAATGGCGAAAAATGATGAACGACTAATATAATAAATATAATATAAAATATAATTAATATATTATATATAATATAATTATATTTATTATTATATTTAATAGTATATATAGGTTATATTATTACTATATATTGTATTCTATAATAAAAAATATTAAATATAAATATTAAATTATTATAATTAATAATTAATAATTAATATATTCTTATATAGAAAAAATTAAATTAATATATAAAAATCTAATAGTTTATTTGATCTTTGGAGAGAATAGGAAAAAGAAAGAGAGATAGAGGGGGAGACAATTCCATATAGAGAGAGGAATATATACTAACACTTGCGCCTAAAGGAGGTTCAAGGATTGCGCCGATAGAAAACTATATGTATGTTAATATGTTAGAGAGTATGTGTTTGTGCATGGATGTGCTACAAATTCTAGTTGCATGTGGCTAGCTTAAATAATTAATAATAAGTGCTAAATAATGGAATGAAATAAATTTAGATAAATCTAGATTAGGGCTCCCCAAGATACTTCGCGCTCTTGGGGTTAGATGTAGTGAAGTTAGGGCTCCCTAACATGCTTCCTCGTTGACCCCATCATGGTGGACTATTGGAATAACACTATTGATTCTTGACTCCTTAAATGATCTATTCAAATGGATTGAAATAATTGATAATATATATGTATTATATGTACCATAACTCTTATTGAATCACTGGTAGAACTATATGTTATCTAACATGATTGCAGGACCAAATTATTTGTGTGACTATATTTAGTCATTTTTATTTGGGAAATGTTAATTTTTTTTATAAAATATGTGAAGGCCTTAAGATTGCACCAAGAGGCAATTCCTTCCACGCAATAGGTATTTTTGGTGCACCAAGCAACCTAGGCTGCCAAATGGACCGCTTAGGTAGGGGTCCCATGAGGGGTGCTTGAGCTCTATGGATTATGATCAAATTCGAAAGAAAAAAGAATAGAGTAATAGTAATTTATTTAGTCATTTTTATTTGTCTAATATTAGTCATGTATTTAGTCATTTATTTAGTCATTTAGTTGTGATTTTACTCGATGACCAAATTAGTCACTTATAAATGACCAAATTAGTCATTTATTTGCCAAATTCTACTAGTGTTAGTCACGTAGTCATTTATTTGCCAAATTCTACTAGTGTTCCTACGTTGTCCTGCAATGCATGATCTTTACAAACTCAGAGTTAGATAATCCACATAGAATATCATTCCTTGCCTTAGCATTATTTCCACAAGCCTTCTTTTCAGCCTAATCTCTTGGAGGACATTTAGGGATCTCATAACCATACACAACTAATTGTCAAGCCTCAAACCCTAGGGCCATCAAGTATGCTTCCATCCTTACTTTCCAAAATGCATAATTGGATCCATCAAAGAGTGGTGCCTTGTTTGAATACAATCCTTCTTGAGCCACTGAGTGTTCCATCTAGAATCTACCTCTTGTTCTTAAGCTTCTTCAAAGGAACTTAGCTCTAATACCAATTGAAGGGCACACAATATACTAAGAGGGGGTGAATTAGCATATCAAATCTATTTAAAAATATTTAATTCAACATGTATCTCCAAATATGAAATATCAAACATGAATCAATTCAAGTAACATAGATGCACGCATTCACACAATGAACACCAAATATATGTGGAAGCCTGGAATGGGAAAAACCATAGTGAGAAGAGTTGCTTGGAGCTACTATCCAAATCTAGCCTCACAAAAATATTGAATAAGCTACAATCATGAAGTAGGCACCAACCTACCAAAGACACCAACCCCCTTTTGTATTTGTAGGAACCAACCTACTAGAGATTTCAATCCCCAATACAAAGATATGATCACCAACTCAACAAGTAAGACACCAATCCTACCAGATTACAAAGATAAAGCTTGTGGAACTTCAATGTTGATTACACACTTACACAAGATCTAACCTTCCTTTAGACACTCTCCCACAGCCTATGATCTTTTGATCCGATGGTGCATAATGATTGAGATGCAACTCATATTAAATTACCCTTGCTCACACAATACACTCACACTCTCACACACATCGTATCAAGTGAGATATAAAAGTGTGATGATTATATACATCTCATTACATTAACATTATTTCATATTGTCCAAGAGTCCCTTACACTATCCGTAAATATCAAGGTCAGCTAAGGTGGACCTAAATTCAAATTTACATAAAACGTGTAGCGGGTAGGTCCTAAATCAATTTTTTTTCCACGAAAGGAACATGATGTTGTGTGCTTCCTTCAAGAACCTTAATCAAGACCTATTTCACTATTCCATGCTATCTCTAGAGGTCACATGCTTCAAGCCACTATCACACAGTTCTGGAACATCAACTGGTTAACTGACCAACATAGTGACCCTTTTGTCACTTCAATATTTTTTCCTACTGAACATAAATCTCAAAAACTCTAGAATAAGATAGAACAAGTGTATAAATACTCTCCTTTAGAACCATAGACCAAAACTCGCATCTAGGAAGAAGTATAGATCATGAACATGTTGCTAGAACTCTTTTCCCTGAGTAACTGACCTCAAACATTCTGGATCAAACTTTTTGATTCCTTATATCAACATGAATAGATATAAGCATTATATCACAAGCATACTACAATTAATCTTCTTCACTGTACTCAAAATGCTTTGATATTCAAGTACAATTACATTTTTTATATCATTGTTCAGCTAGCAATACTCCTTTGACATCAATGAGCACCATTTGACATCAAGGACAATACTCCTTAATATTACTCCTTTGACATCATTGAAAACATATGTTCAACACATACCATTTCCCACACAATTTTTTGTATTTTATAGTATGTTTTGTCATTTTAGATGCTAGAAATTTAAATTTTTATTAATAATTCATTCCTATATTAGGTTGTATATATACTTGATCCAAGCACTTGTGGATCTAGTTCTATATACTTTTTCATAACATAGTCACAAAATTGCATTCCTAGATTGACAAAGTGCATAACTTAACCCATAACCTTGCTCAAATTTGGTGATTTTTTTCCTTGATACTCTCCCTCTAAATATAGACACTATGAAAGGGTTTATCCTACATCCATCTTAATCAACCGATAGGTGGATACAATAATTAAATAGGATGTAGAATAATCTCAATAATCAAAGATAACTAATAATGAATGAATTAAGATATCTAATAAATTATAATTAGATCAAATTTGCATTTAATCATTCTAATATAAATAAATAATCCTACTCAATACAATAAGACTCAAATGAATGATTAATATATGACCGAATTAAATTTTATTTATCACATTAAATTCTTTCTTCCCAACAACCCAAAATGGGTTGTAACACTCAAACTAGAATGAGGACTTTAGTTTCAAAACCTAAGTACATATTTGTTCTTCTTCATAGATTTCACCCAGAGGATTACAACCATATGTCTCATTATTTTAGTCATGAACCAAATCTATCACCTTGTATACCTTACCTAAGGTTGATATATGTAAATAAATATAGATTACCATATTTTAAAAAATTTATCTAATTTTCTACATTTGTTAGATTGGTGGAAAATATGAATCTCCACAAATCCTAAATTTTGGTTCTAAAACTTAAGGCTAGGGATATGGTAACAAAAATAGTGGGAAAGATGTATGTGTATATAGTGACATGAATGGTCTAATTCTTATGAGAGGGTAAACTCACCTTCAACTTTAGGCTCTATAATTCCAAGTGGAATGTTCCCTAAGATCTCAAAAATAAGATAATTAAGTAAAAAAATCAATTAGATCAAAGTCCCATAAGCAACCATACCCAATTTTTTATGAACCCCAATATTTGTAACTAATTTATGCTAGAATTGACTACATATAGATATAAAAGACCACCAATAAGAATATTATAATAATTCACTCCTAAAAAACATCAAAATATGATTATATTATTCCCCAATAAATAAATCCAATTAACATTATATAAACATGGATAAGAGAAGAGTGTAACAATATGGTCCTCCAATAATATTTTAGTTTTAGGACAACACAAGATATGACATAGTTTACAATATTGAATTGTATAGGTATGGTGAAATCTAAACTAGTATTACAACTAATAAGAGATATTATTATAATAGAATTTGTTTGGCCCTTCACCAATTAGATTGGTGCCTACTCTATTGGGAAATAGAGCCTCAACTTGCAAATAGGATGAGAATATATCTATAAATCAATAAATGGAATAAATATTATATATGAATAACCCCAAAAGATAATAAATCTACAACTTAACATACTTAGGTATATCTTATAGATTAATAGTATGGGAAAAATGTAATAAAAGAATGTTGGGAATAGGATGCCATTTAATTGGAATCCTAAACATATTTCATGTATCTCCTAAGTCCTTGGAAATTGTTCCCCAACACTAGGATTAGAAATAGATTGAATTTGAATGAAATGAACATGTAAATTGGCATTTGTAATTATTCCTAAATGATAGGAACATGTGGGGATGCCCAAGAAGAGATCCTACAAAATAGGAGCACATGGGGCACCCACATGGAAGGTGGAACCTTCCTTACTTAATTTAACTGTTTGGAGGATTGATAACACTTTAGTAATGCATGTAAAGATCCTACAAATTAGGGATTGATATTTACATGAGTGGAGTTCAATTCAGTTCAGTTCAGTTCAGTTCAGTTGTGGTTCAGTTATCTTTAGTTGCATGTAGTTAGTTTAAGTTGAATGCTAGTTGACTTTAGTTGTCTTGAGTTGCATGATAGATAATAGGTGGATACATTCAGTTAAGTGGGGATGATCAATCGTGCATAATGTTTGCATGAATTGGTGGAGAGATATGTTTCAGTTAACTAAGATTGACTTGAATCCACCTTGGGTGCCCAAGATGGCATCTTTGAGTTAACAACTTTCACATGAGAAGATATCTACAAGGCTCAGTTAAGTGGTCCCATTCATGGGCGCCAACTTTGAGATGATGCTTGCAAGATATTTTCTTGACCAACGATTAGTTAAGTGTTCAGTTTGGGGCACCTAAATTGAGGAATACTTTGGTTTGATCATAGATTACATTATGGAACTCTACTTGCCCAAACTAGGCGTATATTTTTGTGAGGAGCTTTATGCTCTTCTAATTGATAACTCTTATGAGTTTACATGCTCAAAAATTGTCTATTTATTGCAGCAATTGCATCAGAGTTTGAAGCAGGTTGAGCTTGTGCATGTGTGAGGGTTTGAAGCATGGCATGGGATGTGTGGATTCATGCTTGGTCACATGGAATGCATGGATAGCTTGTGCTACAGAAAGTGTATGAGAGTTTTGTGCAAGTTGTGAAGAAGGATTGTTGAAGGCAAAGGAAGCATATTAATCAAGTATCGAAACAATATTATTGTAATCGTGTTCTAAGGTTAAATAATACAAGCACTATTGATTCTGGTGGAGTTTTTTCTTGAAAGGGTTTCTCCACGTATATGTTGTGTCACTTCTATCTTCTTGTCTCATTCTTCTTGACCTTTTGGGAGTTGTGTCATTAACAGCAGATTCTTTGATTGTGTTGATGTCATGGATGATCTTCATTTCGGAGATGGTTATCATGATGTCATGGATAGCTTGGTTACATGTTTTAGTGGGATTTTTTGACAGTGATGGTTTGATGTTTATCTTGTTTCCATGTATAGCTCAGTATCATAGTTGAGTGGGAGCTTTGGTAGGATATGGTTATCTTCATCTAATTTGAAATTTTTTTAACATCTTGTTTCATGGAGGACCCTTAGAGTCTTTGGTAAAGGTGTTATTATTCTTCCTTTGGAGAGGATGCAGTTCTCTTTGGTTTTGAGTATTAATCATTTGCTTGGAGCTTCATGATTATGCAAGTTGCATTTGAAGTTGGCATGGATTGATTGGTGGGTTCTCATGGATACTAGAGAGACTTGGGTTAGGCTAGATATTTCTTATGTTAAGAGATATGTGTTGAAATGGCTACTTGCTATAAAAGTTTTTCAATAGTAAAGACCGAGAATCCTACACTTGGAAATGGATGTGAGTCCATCATAGACCTGATGAGAAGGTTGTCTTTATTGAAAGCCTATATTGATTGGTGTTGTATGCACATGACAATCTTGTATCCCACTCTTGGTCTACTCGGTAGGTAAATGATCTAAGAGGTATTGCCCACCTGATTATTAGATTCATTATTTATATGTGTCTTGTCTTCTCTTATTCATTAGTCTTGAAAATTGAGTTTTGAGGGATTATTGAGAAGTAGATGCATGATTTTATGTATTTCCATTGTTCTCCTTGCAATCTTGAACTTGATTTAGTTCTGAGGACTTGGGTAGGAGAGGTACAGGAGATAGTTAGTGGCTTTGGGCATATTCCCTTTTGTTGTGGGAATGTTTTGCTAAGTTTTTTCTACTTTCTGTGAGAGGTTTACATCTAAGTTCTGCCATGTTTCATTATAAGTTGAATGGTAAGATGTTGATATCCTTTCAGTTTGGGAGTGTTGAAGGAGATCTTACTTTATACAGTTTCACACATGTTAGTATGGTATAAGAACATGGTTTGATTTGCAGGTTCTCTCTTTGTGGAAATATTGTCTTCTTCTTGAAGGTTCTTGTGTTATGAGAGACGTATTTTGCATATCATTGTATGCTTCTTTGACACTATGATAGAGGAGTTAGCCACATCCTCTATGTGAAGTGCTATAGGAGGAATTGTTAATGTTGTGATCTTGTTTTCAGATTTGACATTACCTATGCAGTGGGAGTTCCAGAAGGTATATATGTTTTGTATGAGAGGGGCACCTCTCTTGGACTGGTTACACTTTACTACAGTGAGTTACTTTAGAAGTTTTTTATCACATGTCTTTGTGTGTTATTACCTTGAAGTCTTATTTTGCAGATTTGGGATGTTATGTTGATAGCATGAAGTTATACCTATGATACTTTGGTTATAGAGACTTGGGAAAGGTATTGATTGAGAAAGTTGACACTTTGATCAATGTTGCAGATAAGTTCTCTTGGTGCAGGAAGGCCATTGGTCTTGAGTCTTGTACTTGATTTATAATAATGATTCCTTGTTTAAAATATTTGCAATGTATAATGTCAAGTGGGAGAATGTTGGGAATAGGATGTCATTTAATTGCAATCCTAAACATATTTCATGTATCTCCTAAGTCCTTGGAAAGTGTTCCCTAACACTAGAATTAGAAAGGGATTAAATTTGAATGAAATGAACATGTAAATTGTCATTTGTAATTATTCCTAAATGATAGGAACATGTGGGGACACCCAAGAAGAGATCCTACAAAATAGGAGCACATGGGGCACCTACATGGAAGGTGGAACCCACCTTGCTTAAGTTAACTATCTGGCAGATTGATAACACTTCAATAATGCATGTAAAGATCCTACAAATTAGGGAGTGATATTTACATGAGTGGAGTTCAGTTCAGTTTAGATTAGTTCAATTCAATTCTGTATCAATTTAGTTTAGTTCAGTTCAGTTTAGTTCAGTTCAGTTTAGTTCAATTTAGTTCAGTTCAATTATGGTTCAGTTATCTTCAGTTGCATGTAGTTAGTTTGAGTTGAATGTTATTTGACTTCAATTTTCTTGAGTTGCATGACAGATAACAAGTGGATACATTAAATTAAGTGGGGATGATCAATCATGCATAATGTTTGCATGAATTGGTGGAGAGATATGTTTCAGTTAACTAAGATTGACTTGGACCCACCTTAGGCGCCCAAGTTGGCATCTTTGAGTTAACACCTTTTGCATGAGAAGATATTTACAAGGCTTAGTTAAGTGAGCCCATTCTTGGGCGCCAACTTTTAGGTGATGCTTGTAAGATATTTTCTTGACCAATGATCAATTAAATGTTCAATTTGGGGTGCCTAAATTTAGGAAGACTTTGGTTTGATCACAAATTACATTGTGGAACTCTACTTGCCAAATATAGGTGTAGATTTTGTGAGGAGCTTTATGCTCTTGTAATTGATAACTCTTATGAGTTTACATGCTCAAAAATTGTCTATTTATTGCAGTAATTGCATCAGAGTTTGAAGCAGGTTAGCAGGTTGAGCTTGTGCATGTGTGAGGGTTTGAAGCATGACATGGTAAATTGATAACTCTTATGAGTTCACATGCTCAAAAATTTTCTATTTATTGCAGCAATTGCATTAGAGTTTGAAGTAGGTTAGCAAGTTGAGCTTCTGCATGTGAGGGTTTGAAGCACGACATGGGATGTGTGGATTCATGCTTGGTCACATGGAATGCATGGATATCTTGTGTTGTAGAAAGTGTATGAGAGTTTTTTGCAATTTGTGAAGAAGGATAATTGAAGGCAAAGGAAGCATATCAATCAAGGATTGATACAGTATTATTGTAATCTTGTTCTAAGGTTAAATAATACAAGCATTATTGATTCTGGTGGAGTTTTTTCCCGAAAGGGTTTCTCCATGTATATGTCGTGTCACTTCTATCTTCTTGTCTCATTCTTCTACAATATTTTTCCTCTTCTAAAATTGGTAAAATTGATCTAAACAAGATTAATCATACACAAAGAATTGTGACAAAGAACACTTAATTAAATCTACAATCACATAGGTTTACAAGTTTTAAGCTACAATTTCACCTTCATTTTTAACAAAGATGATAACAACCAGGGGAGGTCTTGCAACCACACAACACAATTCCAAGCAATACAACAATTTATCAGTTCACCAAACTTCAAATTCTCACTATCTCTTCATATCCACTCAATTCCTTGTAGCAATGCAACCCAACTCAATCGGGTATATCTTTTCAATGGGATCTTTTCAGAACAAAACTTGAACCTTTTCAAAGACCCATAAGGGCACACAATTACATTTTTACAAACCACTATAGGTTTCTTTACAACAAATTTCTCAAAATAGTATTTTAACGCCAACTAGCCCTCAAATTAGGCCTATTTTGCAAAGAGGCTTGCCTTGAAACTTGTCCAAAACCTCCAAATTCATGTGGGAGGAAATTTACATATTTTCAAACAAAGGATTCCACCATTTTTTCTCAGAAAATCACTCACCCAAGTGCCAAATCACAAAACCCTTCTTTTTAGCCAAAAATCTAGGGTTTTATTGAAAGTCTTGCTTCCAGTCCTCACACAACTCTACAACCACTTCAATCAGGTCCTATTAGGCCTAAAAAAACTCAATTCAACATCATAGAATGCTTCTCCAACATTTTACATAATTTACCATGTCAAAACCACTCTTTTTCACATAAAAAACTCAACTTTCCCACCTAGGGCTTCATGCCCAACACACCATTCGACCTCCCCTACACTCACAAACTAGGAAAACATCTAATCCTACAATATCAGCCCCATTCCACCTAGTTATAGTGATCAAAGAAAGTGGAATGGGTTTTAACTCATTTTGTACACTTTCAAACCCTTTAAAACAGGGTATTTAAACCAAACACAATGAAATTACTCAAACTCTTGCCAAAACAATTGTTAAAGGCTCAAACCAAAGGCAATGAAAAGCTAACTCACACTTCTAAAGGAATTAAATAAAATTTTGGATCAATCTCTTGTTGTACAGGTCGTATAGTCTAGAACAATGATGAAAACATAGAAAATCTAACAAAAACAACAATATACCAATTGATGGTTCTTTCAAATCTTCAAAATCCAACATACATCGATGCTTTTTCATCCTGTTTAAGCTTTTTCCCTCTAGACTAACAGTTCTAAATTCCACAAATGGTCATTCAAATCAATATGACTGTTGGGCTTCCTAATCTGTCCTTTTACAACTTTTTCCAATTTTACATTTTTGCATAAATGGCAACTTTTCACTTTTTTGCACTATTTGAAGTTTAAACCTTCTAAACACCTTGGAACCATCAAAATGACTTATTACAATATAAAATGGTCTTATTGACCTTATTTAGACAAAACACACCAAAATCTAGAGCCTACTAATAATCAACCTTGCTTGACAATCCTTATTCAATGGTACTCCTGCACCATACACCCCAACTTTGAAGTTTTCCAAGTCTCTTGGAAAAATTGATGTAACTTGTCCAACTCTGCACTTTGCATGCCTTTGACCATCTGGAACTCATTTTCCAGGTTCACCTTTCCTTTTTTCTTCACTTCCCTTGTCATTCTTGTCCATGTCTTCATTTGTTTCATGCTTCACTTTGTTATACAACACTGTGTGGTGTTCTTTACCGTTTCCTTCATCAACTACTGATGTCGCATTCCTCTTTACACCTATACACAAGCTTTCATCAACTACCCTCACTGTCCTCTTCACTTCATGCTTAGATCTCTATCCACTTCCTTTGTCAACTGCACTTTTACCACTGTTAATTGTACCATCACGCTTTGCAATCTTTGTCAGACCTGCAACTATCTTTTTCATTGTCCCATCAGTCCTACCATCCTCTATACTAACAACCTTTGACTACCTCTTCTCTATATTCACTACTACAAGGCACTTAACTATCCCGTCTAGGATCTCTCCACTCATTTCTTGCCTTTCCATAGGCTTTCCACTCTTACACTGCTTTGTCTTAGACCAAGACACATTTTCATCCACCTTCTTTTTCCACATGAAGACATTCTTCTTCACAACTATCTGCAAATCATCTTCACTCTTCCTAACTATTGTCCTAATAGTATTAAGCCTTGCATTGGCTGCCAATCCCTTATTCTTACCTTCATAAATATTTAAAAACTCTTTTCTCCCTACCATGATGATTTCACCTTGCTCCTTTGCCTCTTCATTCAATGGAGTTAAAATGAATGGTATTCCATTCTTTTCAATTGTGTAAGTGTTTTGTCTCCCATTGTACATTGCTAACCTGTCAAACTGCCAAGGCCTTCTTAGCAACATATGACAAAAACTCATAGGAAATATGTCACAAACAACCTTATCTTTGTATTGACCAATTTGAAATTCAATAGTAGCTTGCTCACTCACCGCAATGGATTGATTTTCACTAACCCATGACACTTTATATGGCCTTTCTCTAGGTACTCTTTCCAAATACAATTTATCCACCATTTCACTAGATATCATGTTATCAGTGCATCTAGAATCTACAATCACCTTACATACTTTATTTTTGCATCTACAAGCTATCCTAAATAGTTCTCTTATTTGAATTAGCTCTTTCTCCTTGGATGTCTTCAAGATTTTTCTTTTCATCATCAAACTTTCACCTACTTCAGGAGCAGCAAGAAGACTATTGGAATTTGAACTTTCAGCTTCATCTTCACGAACAATTTGTGCTCTTCTTTCAATTTTCCTTTCTCCTTCACTAGATGTTGAACCAAATTTTTTAGGGAATTTCCAAGAAGGTTGACCAAATTCATTGCAATTATAACACTTCCCTGCAAAAATGTTAGGATTTATTCCACCACCAAATCTGCCCCTTGTGCCTCTATAGCCACCTCTAAAATATGCAATTTTCTCATCTCTTTTTGTTTGGCTCTTCTTGATTCTCATTTATTTTTCTTGGAGTAGAGAAATATCCTCTTCCTCTTATTGTGCTACCTCTTCCTCTAATTGTCTTCTCTTGTCTTCCTTTTATTTTTTCTTGATCCTTCAATGCCATTTGATAACATTCTTCGACACTCCTAGGATTTTTTAAAGCCAATTCATCCTGTATGTTCAATCTCAAACCACCCAAGTACCTAGAAATTTTCTCATCCTCATTCTCATTATGGTTAGATCTCATACTCAATTTGTAAAACTCTTCAGTGTATTCTTTTACATCCATTTCCTTTTGCCTTAAACTTTGCAACCTCTTAAACATCTGAATATAATAATCATAAGGGAGAAATTTACCTTTCAATTTAGCCACTATCTTGTCCCATGATACAATTTTGGATTTTCCTTGCTTCCTTCTTTCTGACTGCAGATTATTCCACCACAAAATTGTGCGACCTTTTAACTTTGTCTTTGCAATCTTGACTCTATGTTCTTCTGGAATCTCTTCACATTCAAAATAATTGTCCAAAGATGATATCCAATCTAACAACTCTTCTTCATTCAAATTTCCACCAAACTTTTGAACATCAATTTTCACTTTATATTTGTCACCTTTGACTTCCTTCAACGATTTGGCCATTCTTTGATCTTTTGGATCAAGTTCTTCCTCAACATCTTCAAACTCATCTCCATCTTCATTATCAGAATCACTGCTTTCAACTTCTTCTCTTCTCTTGTTTGTCTCTAAGGCTGCCAATCTCTCTTTCAATTATTTGATCTCTCTAATGTACTAAATCTTCAAGTCATTCATCTCCTTTGACACATTCTTTCCTTTTGGAGGCATCTTCACAATCTTGCCTCTTCACCTTACAATCTCTCTTTCACAAACTACAATCTTCTTCCACAAAGATCTGCTACCTTCACTTTGATACCACTTGATAGCAACCATGGGAGGTCCTACAACCACACAACACAATTCCAAGCAATACAACAATTTATCAATTCACCAAACCCTCAAATTCTCACTATATCTTCATATCCACTTAATTCCTTATAGCACTGCAACCGAACTCAATCGGGTATATCTTTTCAATGGGATTTTTTTATACCAAAACCTAAACCTTTTCAAAGACCCATCAGGTCACAAAATAACATGTTTACAAACCACTATAGGTTTGTTTACAACAACTTTCTTAAAATACGATTTTAATGCCAACTAGCCCTCAAATTAAGCCTATTTTGCAAAGAGACTTGCCTTGAAACTTGTCCAAAACCTCCAAAATCATGTGGGAAGAAATTTAAATATTTTCAAACCAATGATTCCACCATTTTTTCTCAGAAAATCACTCACCCAAGTGCCAAATCACAAAACCCTCCTTTTTAGCCAAAAATCTAGGGTTTTATTGAAAGTCTTGCTTCCAATCCTCACACAACTCTACAACCACTTCAATAAGGTCCTATTAGACCTTAAAAAACTCAATTCAAAATTATACAACTCTTCCCCAACCTTTTACATACTTTACCATGTCAAAACCACTCTTTTTCACATAGAAAACTCAACTTTCCCACCTAGGGCTTCATGCCCAACACACCATTTGACCTCCCCTACACTCACAAACAAGGAAAACTTCTAATCCTACAATATCAGCCCCATTACACCTATTTATAGTGATCACAGAGGGTGTAATGGGTTTTAACTCATTTTGTACACTTTCAAACCCTTTAAAACAGGGTATTCAAACCAGACACAATGAAATTACTCAAACTCTTGCCAAAACAATTGTTAAAGGCTCAAAAAAAAGGAAATGAAAAGATAACTCACACTTCTAAATGAATTAAAAACATTTTTGGATCAATCTCTTGTTGTACGGGTCGTATAGTCCAGAACAATGATGAAAACACAGAAAATCTAACAAAAACAACAATATGTCAATTGATGGTTCTTTCAAATCTTCAAAATCCAACATACATCGATGCTTTTTCATCCTATTTAATATTTTTCCTTCTATAATAATTGTTCTAACTTCCACAAATGACCATTCAAATCAATATGACTGTTGGGCTTCCTAATCTGCCCTTTTATAACTTTTTCCAATTTTACATTTTTGCATAAATGGCAACTTTTCACTTTTTTGCACTATTTGAATTCTAAACCTTATAAATGCCTAGGAACCATCAAAATGACTTACTGCAATATAAAATGGTCTTATTGACCTTATTTAAACAAAACACACCAAAATCTAGAGCCTACTAATAATCAACCTTGCTTGACAATCCTTATTCAATAGTGCTCCTACACCAAAAGAAGACCATTACAAAATATTTTGTGATACTTTATAACTTTTATCATATATTAATCAAATATTATTATAATCATGCTAACAAATGTGGTAAGAGAGAGATAAAAACTAGGTTCAAATACCATTGTGATATTATAAAACCTATCATGAAGACATAAATTTAAGAAAAAAAGCCTTCTTGTACCACCCCTTCCTATACTCTACAAATATAATTCATCATTTGATACCTTAGAACATGCTTGATATAATTATAATAAAAAATTGACTCAATTACCCACCCTTGTTATATCTTACAAACATGTATATATAATCATTACATTAAATATTGATGGTTGGGTAGGAGTATAGGAGTGTTCAATGAATTTATAGGTTGTGCATGTCTATTTTGTCAACTTCACATGAGTGTGCACTTGAAAATTTTCCCCTTGCATCATCAACCATATTCTATTCTACACAAACCATGTCTTCAAAGGGTCCATAGGTACATAGATGCATTTAAAAGTATTAATCTATCTAATTGTCTCTATTCGAGCCATGAATATGAGGTTGTGCAAGGAGGTAGGTAGTTTTTTATATTTAGATGGATGGGTTCTAAAAATCTACATGCCGAAGGGGAAAGAAAATAAAAAAACATCCTGATATCCTACATCTCAAGGTTTAAGGACTTTGATGGATGGCATTGTCAAGAAGGGAAATCCTCAAATTATGGGAATAGGGGGAATGGGGAACTTGAGGAATAGCATATTGAGAAAGGAAATCTTAAAATATATGGAAATTGGGGAAAATGGGGACTTTGAAGGAATGACATGTTTGGAAGGGAAAACTTGAAATCATGAAATTAGGGGAAATGGAGGAATGGGGGACTTTGAAGGAATAGCATGTTAGAAAGGGAAATCTTAAAATACATAAATTATGGGAAATTTGGAAATAAGGACTTCAAATAAATGACATGATAGGAAATTAAATCTCAAAATCCAAAATCAAGGAAAGAAGAGGGTTGGGGGACTTCAAAGCAATGGCATATCAATAAGAGAAATTCAAAAATCAAGGGAGATTTGGGAATCTAGACTTTGAAGGAATGATATGTTAAGAAAGGAAATACTAAAATATTTAAATCAAGGGAAATGGGGGAATGGGGAATTTGAAGGAATCACATGATATGAAGGTAAATTCCAAAACCCCAAACTATGAGAAATGAAGGAATGTGGACTTTGAAGGAATGGCATGCCAAGAATAGAAATCCAAAAACTCTGCCCAAGCCTAGAAATTAATCTAAACCTTCACACTTAGATTCTTTTTAAATTTAGGATTATGAAAAATATTGGAGGAAAATAATAGAATTACCAAGAGGGTAACTGAATAATTTTCTAATCAATTATCAATTATGGGGTAGAGTAAGGGTTTAGCGTCTAGGGTTTGAAAGAAAATCTAGAAAATTTCAAGAAAACCAAAAAGAAAGGAAAATATTTAAAATATTTAGGGTTTAGCGTCTAGGGTTTGAAAGAAAATCTAGAAAATTTCAAGAAAACCAAAAAGAAAGGAAAATATTTAAAATATTTAGGGTTTAGGTTTTGGTTTCAAGTTTCAACAAGGTCTAATAGGAAAGGAAAGGAAACAAAGAGAACATAATACCTAGAAAAAATTTATCATTGGAGCAAGTGATAACATGTTAAATGTACTTAACTATCTATGTTACTTTTTTTATAGTAATAAAGTACGAAATAATAAGAAACTAATTTAAGCTAAGTATAATAATATGAATATTTGGGAATGTAATTATAATTTCTTGTTATAATATGAAAATTTAAGAAACCCTTATTTGATGTTTGGTGGAGTTAAATGGATGGAATAAGTTATAAGAGGCAAGAAGAATTATTGATAGAAGCTCAAGAATTATATTTGAAATCCAAATATTCATCAAATTTCCTTGACCTAGAATAAATGTTTATATATTCAAATATCACAATTATTATTATGCATTCACACTAGTGATCTCTATTTGAAAGATATATTTTCAATTGCATATCCCTACAACTCGTGCCTCTGACCAAAAAACTTGTGCTCCTAATCCCTAGATTGTGCTTTGATCTCTAACAAATATTAGTGACCCTACTTCATAAAAATAAAACTTGTGCATCTTTTTCACCTAAATTTTATGGTTCTCATGATGCTTGAAAACTTCAAGATCAAACAACGTATACAAAGATATTGTTGAAATTAATTATGGAAGGAAAATTTGATGTTTAATTTGGTGATTGTATCAATTAATCCCCTATGATACCATGTTTCAACCTTCAATTAAATGGAAAAATTGGAGTGTTTGAATTCCCTATGGCTTTAGTTGTAATTTATGGTGGGTGATGAATAAGTTAAAGAAAAATCCTAAAGATAATTTAGTTATTGCATGTATGTGATTTATCTTGATTGAGGATGGTGAGAAATGGATTTAACACTAATATGATATGTTTTTGGTATTGTATGGCTACAAAAGAAAAATATGGCTAATATTGTGGTATAATAATGTCAATAATTTGTAGGAAAATACAAGAAAGTGTAAGTGAGAATTTAGAATTCCAAATCGGAAGCTAGAGAGATCCAAGGAAAGTGATATATCTTTAAATGGTAGTATTAATGTATTTTTATTATAAGAATTAGTATAGAATGATTTATACCATGCAATATTTGGATATGGAGGTATCCAACCAAGATCTAGGAGCTTCAATGAAAGCATAAGAGAGACCAAATATGAGATAATAATTATACTCTATCAAAGGATGTAAATACGCAATATGGGTATATGAATATGATTGATTATGATGGATTACGATTACAATGAGAACTCCTTGGTTATATAGGCCAAGATAAAACATTGAACAACATAATATAATGACATTTATTTTAATATTATGATATTATGCATAAATTTATAATGACCTAGGTAAACTTAGTAAACTAGCATGAATAGGGCCTAATAGGGAAATTGATTAAAGGTAACATACCCATTTACACCAACACCCCCTCTTAAGTGCAACTTAGTGATAATGAGGAAAATTTAAAATATGGATCCTAGCTACAAGTCCAATATGGGCCCTAGCTACAAGTTTGTTGGCAAGAGACACTGCACAAGTCATCTGGTGTTGTCATTGATGGCAACCCTAGTCAGTGATTCAATCCACACGTCATCATTTGATCATACCGAAAGTTAGATCGAAGATCAGTGATTAATTGTCAAGCAAGAACAAAACATCTGACAAAATTGTGTTCATTGATTCACATGCAAAAAAATTGTTATCATTTCAAGTTGTGGATCTCAGGTAAGGTTTTTTGGTGTATGATCTTTGTTATTCTTTAATATTAGTGCCTCGTATCGATCTGTGTGCAAGTTAGAATATTTGGTTGATTAGTTTTTTGTTTAACAGTGCATGAAGGCCGACTAAGTGAATATAGTTGTTGTGGATATTTCAGGAGTAATTGTTTAAGTGTTTTTGTGTTTGGTCATGTTGATTTCTGTCCTCACTATGTTGTGGCCAACTTTGGTTGGTATGCATTAAAAATTAATTATGGATTGGGCTGATAGTTTGTAAATATTTTCATATTTTGTTGGAGCTGACATGTAGTGACTAAATCTTTAGTTGCGGATATATATAAGTGATTGATTATATCATTTTGATATACGTATGAAGTGTGTTGATGTTTGATGCAAAAATTAGAAGGGTTGTAGAGTGATTATGCACAATTTAACTTGTGCATAAAAGGTTTTTGTGATGCGAGTTGAAGTAGAACAGAGCAGAAGAGCAGAATCAGACAGAAGGTCAAGAAATCGATTATTGAGCTTAACCGAAACTATTCTCATGAATTTGTAGATGCTATTTCATAGTTCACCACTCTAGTTGTATTTTTACATTGATTGTAAGGAAGTAAGCCTTTCTTTTTTTGAGTAGTGAGCTCTAGGAAGTGTGCCTGAATGCAAGTGCATTCCCATTTTTGTAAACATCTTTTGAGTATACTCAGATCATATTGTGGATTGACCTCCACCGTGGTTTTTCCCCTAACAAGGTTTCCACATAAAAATCCTTGTGTTATGGTGTTGCAGTTGCTTTATTTATGTTCATTTATATTTCTTTTGGTTGAATGTTATCAGTACTTTAAAGATCAGATTAATAAAGTTAAAAATTGCAAAACATTGATTCACCCCTCCTCTCAGTGTTCCCTGATTCCAACAATTGGTATCAGAGCCTAGTTCCTTGGAAGAAGTTTAAAAGCTTGGGGAAGATCTGGGAAAGTGATTCAATGGATTCAAGCAGTCTTCAACAACAACTTTTGGTGGCCCTAGATGATCTTGATCGGTCCAAATCTGAAGTTTGGGATTTACAAGCTAGTCTCAAGAATGTTGAGAAGTTCATTCAATCATTGAAAGATAAAATCAATGAGTCAAGGGATAAGAGAAGGGAACTATGTGATCAGATCAAGTAGAAAGAGTGTAAAAGCATTGAAGATGAGCAACTGAGTCAAGCCCTGAAGGAAAAGACAGAAGAGTGTGAAAAGTTTATGAAAGAAAATGTTGTTCTAAAGCATGAAATGGAATCTATTGTGATGAGGATGATAAAGGAGACTAAAGACAGGAAGAAGAATGAAGAGAAGCTTGCTTAGTCCTTGAAAGAAAAATCTGAAGAATGCAGTTGAATTACTGATGGATTCAATGAGTTGGAGCTTGAATTGGAACAATCCAAAAATAATGAAGAAGAGCTTGAAAAGCAGATTGTTGATCTTAGAGATGAACTTGCTACTACAAATGAATTCAAGGAGAAGTTCAAGATTAGCTCAGCCAAGCTTGATGAACTAATTAAAAGTTAGAGGAGTGAAGGTGACAAGCGAGGTCATGGATATGAGGAAGGAGAAAGTTTTGGATCTAAACAAAGGAGATTCAAGCAAGGAAATCAGATGAACAAAGCTAGAAGGTATCCGTTAAGACAACCTAATGCTCAAAGGTTCAATGGCTACTATTTTGTTTGTAATAAATCTGGTCATATGGCTACTCAATGTAGAAGTAGAATGAATTCAAGTGGTCCATCATTTTTCGATCATTGTTTCAATTGCAATAAGTATGGTCATAAGTCAAATGAATGTAGAAATATGATGAACAAATTTTATAGAGATGTCAAATGTTACACATGCAATAGATTTGGCCATATTACTAACTAGTGTAGATCAAGAGAAAATCAATGGAACAACTAGTCTGGACAAAGAAATGTAGTGTGCTACAATTGCAACAAATTTGGTCACATTGCTAGACTTTGCAGAAGAGGTCTAGTAAATCAAAGGAGAAACATGCAGAAGGATGAAAAGGGGAAAGGAAAGGTTACTACAGATGAAATTAGGAAGCAAATGAAGAAGATATGGGTGAAGAAGAGTCCCTCTATTGCAAGAAATGAGTTAGCACCTGAATCAGGGTCTAGAAATTCTTCTAGCAATTCCTCTGGGAATTAGATGAAGGCCTCTAGGAATTAGATGAAGGCCTCTGGCTGAGGGGGAGTTCTCAAGAAAATTCTTCAAACCCCCTACCAGTAATTGGTACCAGGATATGGATGAGTGCAATTATTGCATTGATGATCTGCAGATGCTATTGAAATAGTTGGAGAGAGTATTTTTGCAAAATTGAAGGTTTGTAGATGAGTTATCCTTCACAGAGTATGGAAACAGGGTATCTGGATGAGTTAGGTAAAAATAATTTATTGCGACAAAAAGTTAGTTGTGTGAATTATAAAGGTCATTTGTATTCTTCATTTGTCACTTTTCACTTTGAGAAGAAGAAGTTTAGAGAGTTGTGAAGAAAACCTTGGAGAAATTTGGTGAAGATTCAAGTGTGAAGGTGATTCAGCGATCAAACCCTAATCTGGAAAAAAGGTATTTATCGGGAAAACTTGTGAACTTGTGAATTTGTTGAAATGGTCACTTCGTTGGTAGTTGATATCAAGGATAGACCCCGTCTGAAATTCAAGTGGCATCCTTTCAAATTTGTTGAGATAGATCCCTTAGGTGCATTTTTGTTCATTTCGTACGGCATCTTGCATATTGAAGACATTAGGGCATACATTCATGCTAATATTAAGGAGTTAGGAAGCTCGCAGTTGTTGAATTTGTATTCAAATCATATAGTTGGAGAAGATTTCAAGGTAAATCTTGAATGCAAAACCCTGGAGGAGAAGAAATTCACACAGATTGTTAAATTTCCCATGTTTGAAGAAAACGAGTGGCTCCGGTATATTTTGAGCCGAGTTCATGCTGAATTTTTGTGGTTGAGTCAATCTTTTAAGATTACAAAAGAAGCCATAAGCATTGTTATAGGTTTAAATTCCTTTGGTGGGTTGCCGATCTTGAAGTCCATGAAGAAAGAGCTATGAAAATTGATGATATCATTGAAGTGGATGTCAAATTTGCATCTATGGTCATTGGTTACAAGATCTATCATTCCAGTTGGGATAATTCTGTATCTGGTACAGCTATTTATGCAGAATATCAGATGGTGAAGGAGAATGCAAAGTATGATCTATGTGAGTTACTCCAGAGTTAGTTGATGGAGAATCTTGGTAAGATCAAGAAAGATAAGAAGAATTCCTTCAAATATGGTAATTTGTTGTTGTGTTTATTCTTTTATTTCATGAATGAAATTCCAGGATTTGGAAAAGTTCAATGGAAAGGTAATAAACTTGTAGTTGTTCAAATTAGAGATATCTTACACATATTTGGTGATAGTAAAGCTAGGAAAACTACAATCTAGGGTTATTTCAAGAGCTTTCAGAATGAAATGCAAGTAAGAGAAAGAATTCCTACTTCTATTGTTGAGAAGTATAAAGATACAATTTGTTTTATGGTTGACATTGATCAATGCTTGATGGAAGCCGATGATCCTAGAACGGTGTGGATTATTCCAATGGGCTATGAAGTTGATGAGAACATCTTGAAGTTATATGCACAATATTTGTTGAGTAAACCTTGCGATCCTACACAAGAGAGGTTTGGAACCTATGAAGAAAAAGATATGCAAGTACATGAGTAGTTGAAGAAACCTATGATAGTCTAGAGAGTAAGGAAGGAAGTGGAAGCCTTTGCAGAGAGCATGGATATATCTACAGAAGTTGTGAGAGAAGCTAGAAGAAAGAGAGAAGAAGATGAAGCAGGAGAGTTAGCTAGAATTGAATCTGCTAATCTGGCAGCATCCTCTACCCAAACTAGATCTACAAGAAGCTCTACTCTCTCACCCGATCCTATAAAGAATTCAAATCTTGTGAAATCTCAAGCCAATTCATCTGGGAGAGAAGGAAAAAGGAAGAAGGACAAGAGCACAAGAGTTTATATTGTTGTTTCTGAAGATGAAGAGATAAGAGAAATCAAGCAAAAGGGCACAAAGGAAACAACAGTCTCTAGGGACAAACCCTTCGGTGAAGAAGAGAAAGCAAAGAAGAAGATGAAAATAGACAAATCAAGTATGTCTATAGAAGAAGTGGAGAAGGCATTGATTAAGGATGGTAATCTTATGCCTCTTTGTAAATGGTATGACATCTTTGTCTTTGTGAATGGTATGACATCTTTGACAATGTCGATCAAGAGTTCTTGAGGAAGCTTCAATAAAATACTTGAATAATTTCAATATGACTCTTATTGAAATAATGTATGCGTTACCCAAAAGTCTATATGAAGTTTTAGAAATGATAAGAGTGAGTGCAAGGATAGAAGAAGAGAAAATGAGAGAATGGATACTTGTTGATCTGTGTCTAGTGATGTCATTAGAAGAAATGAAGAATATACTGAATGAAGCAAAAAGGGATTTTAAGAGAAAAACAAGGGTGAACAAGCTGATGATTGGACAGACTGAAGAAGTTGCAAAGGATACTGAGAAAATCCTCAAGGCAATTTTGTTAAAGAATAGATACAATGTTGTTTCTAAAGAAGTGCATAATGAAGATGTCTCATCTGGTGTGGACACTTTAAATACTCTTGACATGCATGATGCTTCTGAAGCTCCTAAAGTTGTGTCGGTTGAAGAAAATAAGATTCCTAAAGCCATGCAAGAATCAGTGACTAAAGAGAAGGATGAAGTGAAGGAGATTCCTATGGAAGCAAGAGACATAGCTAAGGCAGTGAAGGAGTTTTTAGAAGAGCAACAGGAAGATTTTTATCCTGAATTGATTAAAGGTCCTATCAATTTGGCTACTTTGTCTCCCATTAAGAAACTGAAAGTTGCATCGTTTGCATAGGCCAAGGCAAGGGAAGAAATTATGAAATCACATATTGAAGATAGTGATATGTTGAATCTTGCATCTAGTATTCTGGAGAAGATCATGCCTTCATATGTCAAGTATTCATCTAATTCTCCATCTGGTCAGCTGAAGAAGCTTGTTAATTTTGTAAGTACTCATTTTGAGTCACTTGAGAAGTCAGCTATTGATAAGGTTCAAAAAAAATTTGATGGTAAAAGGTTCAGTAGGTTGAAAGGGATGATAGCTAATGATAAATCGCTATTAGCTACTTGTGTAAAGAATATTCAAAGTGCTTTATCTGAAGGTGGTAACATTTATAATTTGTGTCTATCCTTATCTAAGTTCACTAAGGACATTGAAAAGAAAGTGAAAGAATGTGAGAAATAGTTAGCAGATATCACTCAAGCATTCAATCCTCTAATCATTTATGTTGGAAAGCAAGAAGGTCAAGTCATATACTTTCTTGACAAGATCAAAATTTTGAAGCAAGAAGAAGGTAAAATTGTTGAAATGGTTTGTGAGCTTAGAGGACTAATTGGTCGAAGATGGAAATAATGTTAAGTGCATTGAAGGAAGCACAAGATGCCATGGCAGTCAATGATCTGACAAACCTTGAATCAGCAAAGATGCAATCTTACCTATTATGTGGACACATGACTATCTTGGAGAGTCTCAAGAAGAGTTGGGACATGAGTTTGAACCTGTTGAAGAACAATTTTGTAGATCTATTCAAGTTTATGTAAGTTGTAGAAGCTTGTTTGTACATATGCAATTTTTTCATAGCAGTTTTTGTTTGATTTTTGGTATGTGGATTCCTACCTTTTCCATTGATTTCAAAGGGGGAGAATGGGACAGTGAAAAATGCTTTAATCATCTCAGGGGGAGTTGTGTTTTTGGATTTTTGAAGGTTGGCAGTGTATTCATGTTGGTATTGATTTGACACTTAGTCATTTTTCACTAAGTGTTGCCATCAATGCCAAAGGGGGAGATTGTTGGCAAGAGACACTACACAAGTCATCTAGTGTTGTCATTGATGGAAACCCTAGTTAGTGATTCAATCCACACGTCATCATTTGATCATACTGGAAGTTAGATCAAAGATCAGTGATTAACTATCAAGCAAGAACAAAGCATCTGACAAAATTGTGTTCATCGATTCACATGTAAATTTTCTATTATCATTTTGAGTTGTGGATCTCAGGGAAGGTTTTTTGGTGTATGATCTTTGTTATTCTTGAATCTTAGTGCCTCATATCGATCCATGTGCAAGTTAGAAGGTTTGGTTGATTAATTTTTTGTTTAACAGTGCATGAAGTCCGACTAAGTGAATATAGTCGTTGCGGATATTTGAGGAGTAATTGTTTAAGTGTTTTTGTGTTCGAGCATGTTGATTTGGGTCCTCACTATGTTGTGGCTGAATTTGGTTGGTGCGCATTAAAAATTAATTATGGATTGAGCCGACAGTTTGTAAATATTTTCATATTTTGTTGGAGCTGACATGTAGCAATTAAATCTTTAGTTGCGGATATATATATAAGTGATCGATTATATCATTTTGATATATGTACAAAGTGTGTTGATGTGATGCAAAAATCAGAAGGGTTGTAGAGCGATTATGCATAGTTTCACTTGTGCATAAAAGGTTTTTGTGATGCGAGTTGAAGCAGAACAGAGAAAAAGAGCAGAATCAGATAGAAGGTCAATAAATTGATTATTGAGCTTAACTGGAACTATTATTAGAAATTTGTAGATGCTATTTCATAGTTCACCACTCCAGTTGTCTTTTGACATTGATTGTAAGGCAGTAAGCCTTTTTGTTTTTGAGCAGTGAGCTCTAGCCAGTGTGCCTAAATGCAAGTGCATTCCCATTTTTGTAAACATCTTTTTGAGTATACTCATATCATATTGTGGATTGACCTCCACCATGGTTTTTCCCCTAACAGGGTTTCCACATAAAAATCCTTGTGTTATGGTGTTGTGGTTTCTTTCTTTATGTTCATGCATATTTATTTTGGTTTAATGTTATCAGTACTTTAAAGATTAGATTAATAAAGTTAAAAATTGTAGAACACTGATTCACCCCCCCTCTCAATGTTCCTTGATTCCAACAAGCCCATGTTAGGTACCCATGTACAAATGAATCTCTCAAAAATAGATAAAAGGAGATGAAAGTGTATAAAAAATCCCTCTCAAAAAGAGAGAAAACACAATGAGGTCTCTAGAAGTATGAGAAGGAGAAAACCCCATGTGAGGAAATATTCCCCCCATAAGAGAGAATAAGAGAGACAAACAACCCTGCTTAAAATAAAATCTCCTATAGTGATGGAAAATTCTTTTCCCTTCTATCTCTCTAAATTTGAATAAGAATAAGAAGATGATGAATCCCCTAACATAATTGAAGGAAAATTTATTTGATTCTTCTTCAGAATAATCTTGAAATCAGCAACATATTTTGAATTATATTAATGTTCATCATGACCTAACTTCTTGCAATATGAACAAATGGTTTTTTCCTATTATATGATTCATTTTTTAGGGAAAAGGTTAAGAATATTTTAGTAGCTTATTCTTTTTCTTATTTTATTTTTCAAGATTCCTTAATTCTTTGAGTACCTTAGGCTCACTAGCCACAAATACTTGTGGTTTAGGAGACTTTGTGACACCCATTTTAGTTATCTTTTCTTACTCTTAGATGAGAATATTTAAAAGTGCATCAAAATTAGGATTATTATATGTAGCTCCCATAGAAATTTGATAGGTGTAAAAGCCAAAAATAAATATTGAATACTTAGGACCAAGATTAGATAACACATTTAGACTCAATTGTAAATCCTCCTTATTTGTCTTATAATCCTTTATTTTTTTTCTTAGTTGCTTAATTTTAGATATATAGTAATGGATGTGGTCAAAACTTGTAGGATAAAGATTCATCAAATTATTATCAATATGATATTTCCTAATCTTGTTAATTTTAGAATACAATTTTTTAAGAGTCTCCTAAGCTTCCTTAGGAGTTTTACATGATTCAAGATGAAATTGTAAATTGAAAGAGACTAATTAACAAATGTAACCAAAAATAAAAAAATTGACCTCCCACATTGCCTTTGCACTAGTTGTTAGTGTGAAAAAGAGTCTTTATACATCTAGTTATCATTTATCTAGTTCCTACACCTAGCAGTCCTATTTATGCTAGCTTAAATTCAATTAGTGGTTTAATTGTCTCACCTCATAGACACTTGACACATGCCTTCTCACTCGTCCCAAGTATTCTACATATGTCACATCACTTGGAAGGTTATTCATTCTTTCTGATTCACTTTCCTACCTCCTCCTTGTCCTATATAAATAAGGATTGATCATTATATTCTACACATTCTATGATAGTTATTTGGCTTTTACATTGTGCTTGATTCATTTTATGGTAGTTTGAATATTGCATTCATTATTTGTTGCTCCAACATGGTATCATAGAGTTGAATTGTAAGTTCCTTCTCATTTTTTTGTTGAATCAAGCTCTCACTCCTATCAACAAAGCATCATTGAACCAAACAAACACTTTCATTACATCTTAAAGGCCCAAGAAACAAAGAAATTCCTTTTACTTTGTCAATTTTGGTAATTTTTAGTTTTTTACAATTTTTATTTCCATTTGTACAAAAATTTGTAAAAATTTGAAAACAAAATTAGTAGAGATCCAATCTTCCCTCTTCCCATCTATCATTTGGTCAACAATTTTTTTTATTAGATTAGCAGGGAAAGGGCCCTGATCCCATGGTTACAGCCAAAACTCAAAAAAGGAAAAAACAGGGTGGGAAACAGCACCACCAGCCAACATCAATATATATTGGTCAACAATTTGTTCTTTTGACCTATTACAAGCATTTTTGTGGCCTACCAGCCTACTCGCAAATTTTGTGGCCTATTAGCCTATTTGCAGGTTTTGATCAGTTTGTTGCTCTCAACACCCTAGTTCGTGGTTGTCGAATCCAATCTCTATAAAATTAGGAATGGCTCGTCATTCTTCTGGAGGAACTTCTTTGAGTTGTGGGGAAGATGCAGTACTAAAAGATTGTGGGTGACCTCTCTCATTCAATTGTTGCAGATATTATGGCCATGATGAATTTGTAGATGAATTTGATGTTGTAACTTTTCTAGGCAATCAAGGTGGCAATATTATTGATGAATGCAACATTGCAGGCCAGAGATTTTTGAAAACTTTTGGGCTTCTATACATAGAACCTAGTGCAAGATGATGGCTAACAATTCTCCAACATAAAATATTAGCCAACTTGTCAATCACAAACGCTTTGAAATCTATATCTTTCTCATTTTGGGGAATTCTAAATAGCTTGTTTGAGTCACCTCTTTCAATCCTTCCAGAAGAGGTTTTTCTAGTCATCGTTTGATTTTCAGGTCTTTTCACTGCATTATGTGAGTAGGCATGCCATGAATCGAGAACTAAATAAATTTTTCTATATTTTTTATTCCATAGAGATCTCCACACATGGTGTATTTACCAGATACTTTTCCCATAGACTCGGTCCCTCTCAAGTCACCTATCTATGGTCCCATCACCTCCACTTGGAATTCTTTTTTAAGTCGAGAGACTTCCTACACTCACATAATGGATTGAAAAACCTGTGTACATTTTTATTCTTTGCATTTAAGTTGACAGTCAAATGACATGCAGCTAACATAACTACATTCATTGTATGTAGATGTTTTTTCAAGCAAATTTAAAGCATATTTTAAAGTGGTTTTATGGATTCTTCAATGCAAGTGAACAATAAATTCTGGATACAATTCATAGATTACATAGTGCGCAGCTCATGCAAAAGAGCTCAACATTATTTAAAAGTATGTGTTTCATTTTTCCTTATGAGAATCAATTATTCTTGACATTTCGCAATCGTATAGTTGTTGTATGGAATTTTCGAGGAGAGCTAGTTACATCATTTGAAGACCATTTTTTGTGGCATCAGTTATTTCTTACTGCAAGGCACATCCTCATTCTTCATATGAGGAAGAAAATGGTAAGAAATTTTGTTTTGAGAGGAGGTCTGACAGAACTTAATTCTCTAAAAAAATTCAGATTTTTCCTATTAAGGGTTTATGAAGTAAAGGTTTGGTCTGCATCCTTAGTTTTTTTCTTTTAATTATTGAGTTGTATTTGGTGCATTTGCAGTTGGTTCCATAAATATAAGCAACAGATTAATTGGGAAGTTCCTAGCTAGGATTTGTGCCAATGATCCAAATGTTCAAATTACTCCAAGAAATCATCCAAATGCATCTGCAATCAGAAGTATTGTACACGAATCTCTTGAAGACATCACTTCCCTTTTCTATGGTGAGGAGCATAATCAAATATATACAGGAAATAGGCATGGTTTGGTTCATGTATGCTCAAATTGAGGTACCCGAAAAGTGTGCAAAGCAGTGCATGCTTGATTGCTTAAGGATTTGTGGTTGTAAGTTGATAGTAGCAATGCCAGTTGTTCAATGTAATACAAATTATTATGTATGCTTCCATTTATTATATATCGAAGTCTCTGAACATCAAGCATAGATTACATAGAATAGGGCATATAGACTATGGAAGTTCAATTTTTTTAGAACTCACAATGATGGTGAATTTCTATTGTAGACAAATGTGTCCTTGTAAATCTATATTTTGAAGTACAACTCGCAACTTCTACCATGTAATTGTTCTTAAGGTAATTGTACCCATGTTTAATTTTTTTTTTCCCTCATGTAATTCTCAATTTTTGTTGGCTTATGTATTTTTCTTTTCCCACAAAAAGTATTTTAGAGTTTCAATTTGAGTGTAACCTCATGGTTTTAGTGGAAGTTGTGTGCCTTTCAACTTGGCGTAAATTGTGTATTTGATGGATTCTAATTGGGGAATATTTTTTTACTACATTAATATTTTTTTTATCTTTATGAAGTTAAAGCCAAATCAAGCACATCCATTCAAATGGTTGTATAATAGATAATTTTTTGTTTTATATTCTATTTATAAAATTTCATATTTTAAATCTTTTCAATAACAATTTATAAAGATTTTATAAGGACAATATTTAATAATAAGCAAATAAAGCCTTTTTTTCATGTAATTAAGTGTTCAAGTGAATACTGTATATAATATTATTTTAATTTTAAATATAAATTTTAGCATCGAGAATGATAACTCTCGGCGTATTTTATATATATTAATATTTAATATACATGTATGCCAGTTTTAGATCATTGGAAGTTTTTGTAAAATATTGTTGGCATTTAATGTCACAATAGTTGTTAGAGGTCACTTAACAAAAGAGTAATTTGTTGCTAACCATTAAAATTTTATTGTAAACTTATTGACAATTAGTGGTTAGGATTCATTGCTAAGTGTTGCAAAAGGGGGCTCTTTTTCATTTTTGCACAACTTGCAAACAAGGGGTAGTTTTTTTAGTGTAAATAGTCATCAGAAATCTCTTTATGAGCCTAAAAAAATAGCATCAAGATGATTTAGAAATCATACTTTATCAATCTATTTATTGACCTCTAAAATCAATGTAATTTGTGCAATTGTCAATAGGGCATAACTTTCACCCTGTTTATCAAAAATTCACAAACTTTTTTTGAAATTTATCAAAATTTTGTAAGGATTATAGATTTTCATCAAAATAAAGCTTAGTAAATCCATTTTTCCATATTTTAAAAAATGTACGTGAGTTATAAATGGACGATTTAGCTTCTAAACTTGATACAAGCTTGTAATTCTTGTTTTGTATCTTATTGGGGTGTCAATATTCAAATATAATAAAATTTTGGGGAGTTTGGTAATGCAAAATTTAAGTTCCTTATTGTGTGTGCATCATGGATCCTAAAATTGACTTGTTAACTCCACATAATATCCACAAATGGAAATTCAAAGTACAACTACTACTTTAATCTAAGGGATTATGGCAAATGGTCAATGGACAACAAATATAATTTACTAGGGATTTTGAGTAGTTTACTTATTGGAACAAGTTAGAAGAAGAAATGGGAATAATATGTCTTCTTGTTTTTGATAATTTGTAATTTCACATTTATAGTTGTACAACTCCTAAACAAATATGGGAAAAATTTAGTGAACTCTTTGGTAAATTTGATGAGTTCAAGATCTACAATTGAATGCTAAATTAACATTGTCTTTTGATTCCTTCTCTTCTATTGAAGATTTCTTGGTTCAATTTAATTCTTTACTTTCTAGACTTTAAGGCTATGGTAAAACAAAAATAAAAAGAGTGTGTCTTCTTGATTTTTTTCAAAATTAAAAGGCCCTTATAAGATATTTGCTTCTTCCTTTTGCTCTGTTGTGGATTCTCTTGGAATAGCACATGTAATACCTTCTTTTGAACATTTTTTTGATAGACTCGTAACAGAACAATCTAAATTAATCTTTGTGGATGTTATCACCTCTTCAAAAAGTTGGGAACTAGTTTTCCACTCATCTAAGTAAAAAGGAATGAAGCCTTCTAATAAACCTAAGGTAAAATCAGCTACAAGAAATGAGCAATCATCTAAGCAAAAGAATATCAACACACAATCCACATCCTCTACATAGTTAGGAAAGAAGACTTACATGTCTAAAAAGAAACTCCATTTTACTTTTTATGGATTATAGAAGCATGATAGCAAAGTTTTTCATAAGAGGATTATAGCTTTGGAAGAGGTCATGCAGAGACTCAACATTGATCTTTCCAAACCTACTAAGGGACACGCCCTTACAATTAGAGGTTTGGATTCATCAAAGGATAGTTGAATAGTTGACTTAGGAGCCTCACATCACATAAATCACTCATTGAATATTCTAGCATATATTTATGACAACACTACTTCTCATATTTTAGTGGAAAACTCTTCACATATTCTAGTTATGGGATCAAGTACAATATAGTTTATATAAGGTAGCATTAAGGATGTTCTCTATGTTCCTAATATTTTAGCTAATATTCTTTTATTTTATCAAATTTTTCATAATGGTAATGAAAATCTAGTTGATTTTTAACCACATAATGTAGTTATTCGACAAGTACACCATCTAGAGAGGAATTTTGTTTTAGGCAGAGTAGATCATAGATCTCGATTATACAAGTTTCATGGCTTTGATTCATCTTGTGGAGAATCACATATTTCACATGCTAATTCTATTATCAGACTTTAGTACGAGAGGTTTGGACACCTCAATTATAGGTATCTTTAGCAATTGAGTACTAAGAATATGGTACTTGGACTCCCTAAGGTTTCTTACATAGAGGGAGTTTTTGAAGGTTGTGTACTTGGGAAACATCATTAGGAATCCTTTCCAAAGGGTAAGGCCCATCATGTTACTGTCTTACTTGATTTGGTTCAAAGTTACCTCATGTTATTTCCAACTCCTTCACTTTTAGAAGCCAAGTATGTACTCACTTTCATTGATTACTACTCTTGTCGCACTTGGTAATACATTCTTTAAGTACAAAATTGATGTCTTAAACACTTTCAGGACCTTTAAGGTGTTCATGGAGAAGCTTTCAGGTTCTTTTCGATAGATACATATAGATAATGGGGGGATTATGTGAACCAAGAAGTTATGGGGGATTATGTGAACCAAAAAGTTATGGGGGATTATGGGGGAATAGATCATTGAAAGAGATGGAAAATTATATGCATCCATATAGGTCTATGGCCCCATCATTTTGGGTTGAATCTATCAATTGTGCCAACTATATTCAAAATTGCACTCCCCATAAGGTAGTTTAGAATCTCACTCCAAAGGAGGCTTGGTCCAAAATCAAGCTTGATGTTTCCTTCTTCATGGTATTTGGTAGTGAAGCTTGGGCATTCATACTAGATGGTCAACGTAAGGAAATGGAGAAGAATATTCAACAATACATCTGTGTTGGTTATTGTGAGGATGTGAAATATTATAGGTTATTTGATCCTATCAATAGGGATGTCCACTTTCATAGAGATTTATAATTTGATGAGTCTTTCACATGAAGAAATCCTCCATCATCTTCTTCTTCCTCATTACCTACTTTTCCTTCTTCATCTCATGATGATACTTTCATACTTGAGGATACTTTGTATGTTGGTCTTAATCCACCACCACTGCCACCACCTCCTCCACCTCCACCACTACTTCCACCTCATACTATTCATTTTTTACCTAAGTGGGCTAGAGGTGTTGTTGAGGAAGTTGGTTCTTTAGATGGTGATCCTACATCCTCTAGATGCACTCGTTCACAAACTTTCAACACTAGCCTTTTGATTCAGGCTATATCTCCAAAACCACAAAGTTTTTCAAAGGCTTTTAGTATTACAGAGTGAGACAGTTCTATCGAAGATGAGTATTCTTCATTGATGAAGAATAATAGATGGTATTTAGTTACTCTTCTTAAGGGAAGAAAGATGGTTTGATGCAAGTGGGTGTACTGCACCAAATATGAAGCTGATGGTTCTATTGAAAGATACAAGGCACGTCTTGTAGCTAAGGTTTTTTCACAAGTTGAGGGTATTGACTACTCTAAGAAATTTTCCCTCGTAGCCAAGATAGATTTGGTTTGCCTTGTTTTTTCTACTATTGCATCACAGAGAAGGCCAGTTTATCATATGAACATGAAGAGTTCCTTTCTACATGATTATCTTCATGAGGAGATCTATATGGAGCAGCCTCTAGGTTTTTTCCAAGAATTTTCACTTGTTTGTAAGTTACATCATTCTTTGTATGGTCTCAAGCAAGCCACTAGGGCTTGGTATGAGAAGATTGATGGTTTCTTGCTTATATTTGGTTTCACTCATTGCCACTCAGATCACACAATTTACATCTAGAGACATGGAGATTAACTTTTGATAATAATATTATATATTGATGACTTGATCCTTACTATTAGTTCCTCATCCATGATTAAGGATATTCAACATATTTTGATGGCACACTTTGACATGAGAGATCTTGGGCTTCTAAATTTCTTCCTTGGTCTTTAGGTTCTTTAGCCTATTGAGGGGATTTATATATACCAGAAGAAGTGCGCTATTGGCTTGCTTCATCAATTTTATATGAGTGATTGTAAGCCCGCACCTACACTATTTTAGTCTGATATCACTTTGACTACCACTTGCATCACACCTATTTTTGAAGCTACTTTGTATCTAGACAATTAGTTGGTAGTCTTTTGTATTTGACACACACATGTCCAAATATTACCTTTGATGTTGGGCTTGTCTTCCATTTTTCACATGACCCTCATGAGAGTCATTGGAAGGCAAGCAAGCATATTTTGAGGTATATTCATGGCACCACTCATTTTGACATTCAATACACACCAAGATCTTCATAGATAATAGGCTACACTAACTTGGATTGGGAAAGAGATGTTGATTCTTGGAAGTCCACTTCCAATTTTGTTTTATCTCTTAGTTTTGGTCCAGTTGCATGGTCTTGTAAGAAGCAAACCACTATTGCATTATCATATAATAAAGTTGAGTATTGAGGAGAAATTCTTGCTATCCAAGAGGTCATATGGCTTCACCAACTTATGACAGAGTTTGGTCTTCCACTTGATCATCCTACTATACTTTGGTTTGATAACCAAAGTGCCATTCATATTTATCACAACCCATTTGAGCTTCAACAGACAAAGCACATCAAGATTCATATGCACCTCATTTTATAGCTTATCCAAGATGGTGTTCTCTTCTTAGAGTATTTCTGTACTAAGGATCAGGTTGTAGACATCTTCATTAAGCCTTTAGTATCACCTCTCTATATTTCATTGTGCCAATTTCTTAGATTGAAGGAAGTTTTCCTTGGGGGTCTTGAGTCATCCTTCCTTTGTATATAATTCTCTTTTTTGGAGAGGATTTTTTTCCCATTAAGCTTTCTCCTTTACTCCATTTGTGAGAGACTTTTATTTTGTACATGAGTACCTCATCAGGCCTTGTTGTTGAGACTCATATTTTAGTGATTTACTCCCTAAGTATCACTTAAGGATGGGTGTTAGTGTGAAAAGAGTATTTATGCATCTAGCTATCATTTATCTAGTTCCTACACCTATTAGTCCTATTCACACTAGCTTGAGTTCACTTGGTGGTTTAGTTCTCTCACCTCTTAGACACTTTACATGTTCCTTCACACTTGTCCCAAGTTTTCTACATGTGTCACATCACTTGGAGGGTTAGTCAGTTTATCTGTTTCACCTCACTAACTCCTCATTGTCCTATATAAACAAGGAGTGATAATTGTACTCTACAAATTTTGTGATAGTTATTTGGATTTTGTATTGTACTTCATTCATTTCATAGTAGTTTGAATATTGTATTCATTATTTTCTGCTCCAACACTAGCATCAATAGGTTAGAAATAGTTTATTTACTTATAATGTGTAACCTTTTCCCATTAGGTAATTTTATAATAATTATTTCCATGAGGCATAATTATATGGATTAAGGAGTTCAATTTTTTTTTCAAAATTCCAAGAACACATGAAAAATAAATGAAATAAATCAACCACCACAAGATCACACCCCCCCACAAATTCACTCAATCAATCATCCCCCTAGCAATATATTATCTTGGAACTTTATAATTATTGTAATTAGACATGCCAATTTTTAAAGATTTAAATGAAGTGGTATTAATATTAGTACATCATAGATGCAAAATTTGGCGGTAAAAATTAAAGTTCATTTTTTTATAATATGAGATCAACTTGATTACACCACTATGAAGTACAAAAAAATTGTACCAAAAAATATTATCATATGAGCCCAAAAAAAGGCCCAAAAGTTCCAAAATGAGAACTAATTAGAAACACCTATGAGAATATATATTATTTGGAAAAACCAAACACAAAAATTAAAAACCATCTACATTTCTACAAAGCTAATTAAAGGATATCGTAAATTAGAAAAAAATTATTCACAAAAAAAGAGATATTATGATTGATAATGGAGCCTCTAAGTATCAACTAAAAAAACCAAAATTCAAACCATGAAGGGGGTAGATTGGGGGTGAAAATGATACTTATGTCACATTGATGTAGTGATAATATCAACAATCACATTTATATAATATTCCTAGGATGATAGAATATGCTCAGGGATGCTAATACTGCCATTGGATTTTTAAAAAACTACTTTCCTATCTAAAATCATTATTTGAATCTCAAAAATACATGTGCTTTGGTGGAAAAATATTTATAGGTACCATAAAATTGTTCCATAGTTATAGGTAGTTTCAGGGAAAGGGTGTTTTAGTGAGTGAATATCATCAATTTTATGTCAACAATGGATGGTTTGTGAGATAAAATGGGTGACCTCCATGTGATGCACATTCAATGGGTTGGAAGGTACCCATATTACCTTGTATTTTTTGTGTCCATAGATGTTTCATACAATAGTAGGTATGACCTACAAGAAAATAAAAAACTATATAAAAAATACCCCAAGAGAAAAGAATGTATCTAATCCTACAAGTTCCAACACTACATAGAAAAGATTCTATGACTATATGATTTGATAGATGGTCATACAATCCATATGGTAGAGGAACCAAAAAGTATTTTGAGGGCCTAGGGTAAATTATCTAAATCTAACAAATTGATTATTACTCCTTAGGTTCTTGTGCCTTCTAGATGCAATATCAGGGCCAAATTTGACCCAAAATGTTCCAAAAATGTAGCTACCTTTTAGATCTGGAAACTACCTCCTAATTTTAAACCCTTATATATATTCCCCCAACGTCCAATTTAGACAAAATAAAATTCAAAAATTACTTACTTGGACAGCCTTAACTCAATGGTGAGCACATTTTTGTACCAATATGCTCCACTATGAACCTATAACACAAAGTCACAAAGAGTAACCCACACAAAATATAATATTACTATCAAGCTTTTTTGTAATTCTCTAGGTAATAATATGATGTAAGAGAATATCATATTAAAATTTTCAAGAACAAACAAGGTCTAAAACATGTATCTCTCAAAAAAACTAACAAGATGCAATTCTAAAAGCTCAAATACCATGTAAGGGTTGGTATAGAATTATCTACACCATGCATTATTTGGCTATAGAGGTAGCCACCCAAGATCCAATAGATTCAATGAAAGTAAAAGAGAGACCAAATATGAGATAATAATGCTATTATATCAAAATATGTAAATGCATAGTATGTGTACATGAATATGATTGATTATGATGGATAGATATTACAATAAGAACTCTTTGGTTATATATGCCAAGGTGAAATATAGGACAATATTAAATAATGACATTTATTAATTTTATGATTTGAGACATAAAGTGATAACTCCAAATAATTACCTAAGTAAACTAGTGTGAATGGGACCTAATAGGGAAACCAACTGGACAATATACCTCATTCACACTAACTTTTATAAAGATCATTTAATAAACTATCCATTTGAAAACTTTGGTAAGGCCATAAAGATAGTTTTTGGTTGTTGGAAATCGAATTATAGTGGTGGACACTACCACACCTACACTCGAGTATGTAAAATGTTAGAAATAAGTAGGCAAAAAATTAGAGGTCAAATTTTTATCTACATGGCACCTTGGTGAGGGGTCTTGGGCTTATAAATAAACTAAATGGGTCCTAAAACAAGTCTAAAGTAATGGCAGTGTCAAAATGAGCACACAATATAAAGTGAAAAGTGTGAAGTTCACAATTTTTTATTCTACATTTTTCCTCCACTTTGCATAATTATAGTGATAAATTGTGATGAAGTAATTATTCTACTTAAAATTATACTGAAATATAAAGGATACACCCAAATATTTGTAAGAGCTTCAATCTTTGTATTTTTTTATTTTTCCTTTACTCAATTATGTACTCTAAATATATAGTGCACATGCCAAAGAGGAAATGGTTATTCTTTGGTATTGAGAAATAAAATCATATAGAAAATAAATAATATCAAACACAAATATTTACTATCTACTTTATTAGAAAAATTGACTATGTAAATGGAAGAAAGGGTCCCAAGTGGACCATTTGAATTAGAAGTTGAACAAGAATAGATGGATACACCTTGGTATAATAATATCATGTAGAGTTAGAAAAGGATTTTTAGTTGCATAGGATTCATCACAATTGTACTAGAACCAACAAAATGGTATGGATACCATAGAAACCTAGTATAGGGACCATAAAATTATTGTAATGACCATGACCAAGAGAATAATGAGAAGGTTACATTCTTCCCCTTTAATTAATTAGATACAAAAATAATAAATAATATTATTGAGGAATGAATATGAATGTGTGATAGGTAACATTCAATAGTAAGAAGAGAGAGAAAGAAGAGATGTGTTACCCACAAGCATGTAATCATAGAGTTATCCTCAAGGGAAGGGTAAAGACAAATTAATTATGAGAAAAGAAGAGAATATATGAATTGAAAGGAATTAAGAAGAGATGCATCATGAAATAGCATAAGGAGTAACAAAATCTATGGTAATTTCCCTCTAAAGAAAGAAAAACATGTGGTTACCTCCATAAAGATAGAAAAGAGAATGATATAGGAAAGGGTGGATTTCTATAAATAAAACATAACATAGTAGTATTCAAATATGAAAATAAGAAGGTTGTAAATCATAGAATGTAGAGGAACCATGTAATAACCTATTCCTAATTATTACTTATTAAATGTTATTGTAAATGACACAAGAATATACTCCAAATTAAAGAGACATAACTAGTGGCTAAAGTCAATTGTAGCTACACATGTCCATTTAAAAAGAGTCAAAGATTCTTATATTCTCTTCAAAATTCAAATTACAATATCATGTTCACTTGGCACCAAAGGCCATAATATCTTTTGAGGGTGAATTTCTCATCAAGTACATAAATGATAGTTACATCAAGTTACAACATAGACTATAATATTCTGGTGAACATTAAGGTTCTTCATCACTCACCTCCACTGGTGGACGAGAACATGGTTGAAGTGCTTTATCGCCCAACCACAAAGCTTACGCTTCCCTTTTATTCTTCTAACTTGAAGAATGCCTGAACCTGCATGGAGAGTTTAGCACAAGAATAACCTGCAAGGTGGAATTTGGTGTGTGCCCAATATCAACATGAAAATTCTATCTTGTATGCAAGAAACAAAGAAAGTGCAAGATCTATGCTAAGAATGGAAAAGAGTGGAATCAAAGAGTTCATTCATGCATACATAATGAATAATATTGCTTGGCCAAGCATGAAAGTGTGTTGCAACATCAGCAAACGATAGGTTCTGGTAAAGAAAATATATACTCTCTGACCCATTTTGGCACCCATCTCGGAAGGTAACTTTCTACTAAACAGCTATCTACCCTCTAGCAACAACTACCCATAGATGCTCTAGTCAACTAAGGTTTCACTACTATTTTTCCATGCTCAAATTACTTCTTCATAAATTTCTATCAAAATTTAAGGTAAGCTTAATCTAAAAAAATAGATTTATGACTTACGAAGTAATTCATTATTTAGTCACTTAATTCTTATGACTAATTTCTACTTATCATCTCAAGAATTTTTCCATTAAAAATGAGAGTACTAAAAGAAAAATAAAAGAAGGTATGTCACAAGTATGTGTATGTACATAGATGAAGTCTATGTGCATCCACATACATGCACCTACTTATGTTTGAGTTTGTGCATACATTCTGAAAATTCATTGATTCAAATTTTAACTTAAATAGTATTTTATTGACCTTTCATTTTCAATGAATAGTACAAGCCTTAAAGTTTCATACATACTACTTGAGCATACATTTATTGTTTCCTTCTAAACAGTTGCAAAACTAGTCATTTTCTTATGTACATTATTGGCTTAAACAGAGAAAGTATTGTTCCTACTATACAGTTACTAGCAAGTTGCTCACATATGCACATTTATCATTTTAACACTTATAAATCGAACAGAGTGGTAATGCAACAAAATATTCATATTCTCTTTTCTATAATTCATTTTTAAGAAAAATCAATAATACCACTACTTTGTTACAGATATCTAGTTCTTATATAAAAAGATCAATTTTTCAAGCATATGATTCATTGTCAATTAGAAGAAATAGCACAATTTTTCACATTGTATAGAAAATATTGACGTAAAAATCTTCCCTATATCAAGCATAAGAATAGTATGAAAATATTCAAAAGGAAATATTGTTGCCCAACAAACCATAAAATCAAGCTATTAACCATCTCCTAATGGTCAAGATCATCATAATTATATTTAAAATTACTATCTATGTACTTACTATCTCCTAATGGTCAAGATCATCATAATTATATTTAATTGATTAAGCTATCTCTACTTTTTCCTTTGAACTCCTCTGCTTTTTCCTTCCTACGACCCACCTTTTCCTATGATTTTTTTGCCACACTGCCTATTTTTTTTTCAAAAATGGAAACAACAGTCTATATTTTGCATGTCCAAGGTGGAGGCATTATGGCCTTGTCGTCGGCCACTACATAATTCAAATATCACCATTAAATTCATGGCAGGCATTACTGCCACCATCGTAGTGGTTTTAATTATCAACCTGATATTAGTATGTTATCGGTTATCATTTGAATTCAATGCATATACATTTGAATAAGCATTTGAATATACATATATTTATATATATGTATGTATATATATATGTAGTATATATATATTCGTATTTTTGTGTTTATTTAAATGATCCCCATTCTCATTTACCATACTTTCTACATTTGTATATACACACACATATATACATTTATATGTATATATATATATGTATGTATGTATTCAAATCTTATGTACATACATGTATATATATATATATATATATATGTATATGTATACATTTATATTTATATATACATATTTACTTCCTTGTATAATTGCTTGTTATGGCTTATGAGTTCCATACATTATTACTTGCAATAGATAACTTAAATTCAGATTTGAGCATCTCTATTTATTTATAAGGAAATTTTTATTTTTTTTCATCAAACACAAAGTTTTTAAATGGACAATTTTTATATCTATAAGCCATATATTTTCAAACATGGAATTAGTTCAAGTCAGGAAATTCTCATTCTCAGACATATGAAATTTGATTTAAATGCAAGTCATCATGCCCTTCAATGGTGTGTGCATCCAGATTCCAACTGGCTTACTGTTTGATCCGGCTAAACAATCCTACTCCAACTGTGTTCTTGTCCTTCATCCTGTCACCCTGCTACTGCAAATATTTGCAAATTGATCAGTAACGTTCAATCCTTGATGACATATATAAAAATAGTTTTCAGAATTTCATAAAGTCGACATTAGTCAACTCCTCATATTCAACATGTGAATATTCTGAAATCTCCATTTAATATTTAATTGAATTTCATCAACAATTCAATTTTCCATATTTAAATAAATATATAATAAAATTGGGTTATGACAAACCATGTAGGAGAAATATGGGAAAGTAAATTAGTAATATAATAATAAGAGAAACAATGTACAAGAATCCATGTATGGCTTCCCTAAATGGGTTGCTCCCATAAGAAATCCATAAAGATATAATGTGATTATAATATAAGTAAGATATAAATAGTATTCATCACATGAAGGTAATAGAGGATATGGTTAAATTATTGGAAGTAATAAGGTGAGAGTGAATACATTATTACATGCAAAAATAGAAAAAAGTGGAGGAGCAATAAAATTACTATGTATGAACATGAGAATGCATATAATTAAAAGAAACAAGAGGAGAGTAATACTAGGAAATAATGAAGAACATAACAAGATGAACTCAAAAATAAGGATGTAAAATAGACATGAAGAGAGAGAAAGAGAGAGAGAATACTGATAGAAAAATGTGTGTAAAGTGTTGAATGAACAAGACAACTGAGAGGGGGGTGAATCAATTGTATCAAATTAGAATATCAAAACCCTCAACAGTAATCAAATCCACATGTATTCATTAAACCCTTGATCTGTTATAATGTTTGAACATGAAAAGAAGATAACAAAAACTAAAACAACCAACACCATACACAAGAGAACACCAGATTTACATGGAACACCCTAGAAGGGTAAAAGCACGATGAGGATTAGCTCACAATATAAGTAATTACAAAATCGGTACAAGGAGGCTCACTTCCAGAATAGGACACACCATACAGAAAGGCTCACAGTCCAAGCTCACTGTCAGAATAAAAAGAAGAAAAGAAGATAGAATGTTACATAGAGAACACACTCTCAATGTAATAGAGAATCCACCACAACAGCTTCAACAGCACTTGTAGTCTTTAGGATATCAAGATATTGTAGCTCACTGCATTCAACAATCTCGTGTTATAGCTCGCACTGCATTTCACACTTTGCACTTAATTTTCACATCATAGCACTCAAATCTATTCCACACTCCATGTTGCATCAATTCACCTTGCATTTATACCATCCACAACTTGAAAAACATCTTCAAGTTGGCTACACTCACCTTACACTTTATAAATTCAAAATAGGTCAGCACTAAGCATTCCCACAGTAGATAGGAATAAAAGTGGACCAATAAAAAACTTAATTGGGACCCAAATCAACTCACATGCCACGCTACACCTTCATTAAAACTTAAACATCTTTGAATGTAGTTTAAACACTAGGTCAGTCGTTACCCATGCAAACACCATTAAAGTTTGAATTACAAACTTCCTCAAATCCAAGGACGACTTGTGAATCACATGTCATGCTTCATCATGATCTAGAATATTCCTCTAACATCCTAAAATCCATCAAAACTCCTTTGCAACAATTTGCACCTTCATAATGTACACAACCTGTACACTTAGACTACACTGCCAAACACTAAAACTCTAAAATCCATCTTCCAAAGCACCAAATCAAAAATCCTCTTGACTCAAGCAAGAAATCAACACCATCAACATACCTTCAGAATCATAAGACCTAAAGAAAAACTGTGGAGAAATGTGGAGCAAAAACATTTCTATTAGACACCTTTGTAAGCAACACTACAAAACCAATTCACATACTGGTGAACATAACTTCTTCTGCACAATGATCCAGAAGCCCAAACTTTGGTTATAAAAACTCTAAACACCTCTAACCAACATATACAAACCACACAAGTAGATCTTCAACCTAGAATAAATGCGAAGCAAAACTAGAACACCTCTGCAAACCGACTGCAACACCTTGTTTCCTTATTTTATCATTTTTCTCATTATCCTCAACATCTAAACCATAAACAAAAACTTATCAAAGCGACACCAGAGGTTAACATCAGCAACTTTATTGATGACAACATAATGCAACTAATCAAAGCAACAATATCTCTCAACCACTGCACAACTATCACCAATGACAACACAAGCTTGTTGACATCAATGACAACACCTTCATACTTGTAACATAAAGTATTTCCAACTTAAAGAATATAAAAGGAATAGAAGTTGATTAATAGAATAAATAAGGTACTATTAAATAGTAGCATACCTTATGTAAAAATAATGTAATAATGTAAAGATCGTATAGAATGCATCCATAGAGAACACAAGAAGAATAACATACAAATGAAATCCATGGAATGGAGTAGAATTTAAGAAGTAGAGAAAGTATATGAAATCAAAATATAAAATAAATTAGGAACAAATTTTTGCAAGGTGTGCACCCTTGGTCTCCTTGTGTTGTGTAGCGCAATGCTCGAGTTCGTGACATGGCTTAACCGCCTCTCGTGGATTCATTAACTTTGGTGGTTGTATCAGGCATTAATAGGTCAATATTTTGGTGCAATGACAACCATATTTGAAAAAATTGGTATCAGAGCCTGGGTCACGGGTTTGAACCTCTCACTTGCACTGGGGGGATTGTTGCAAGATGTGTGCCCTTGATATCCTTGTGTTGTGCAGCACAACACTTGGGTTTGTGATATGGATTAACCACCTCTTGTGGATTCGTTAACTCTGGCAGTTGTATCAGGCATTAACAAGTTGATATTTTGATGCAACGACAACCGTCTTTGCTACACAGACATTAAGTGAATGATAAATGAACATGTAGATAGGGAATATATAATAAGAGTCTAAAAGAGAAAATTGGAAAGGAAATAATAATCATTTCAAAAAATTAAGGACACAAAATTAATGCCAATAAATTAGGTAGAGGTAATAATATAAAGTAGTTTAAAATGAGAATATAAGAGATAGAGGATACAAAGAGAATTTAACAGTATAGGAGAGAAATAAATGGAAACATATATATATAATAAAAATTGGAACACATAGGGATCTATGAGTATGGGGTTAGTTATAGAAAGGTTATTTTTATCTAACTACCATGAAAGAGAAGAATCCTCCATACCTATAGAAAAAAAATCATGAATGGGGGGATACAACAAAGAGGATGGATGGGAATGTCATATTTGGGTAAACATGAAAAAGGTAAGGATTACCCTAGAAATTTGTATTATCCCTAAAACTTTAGGAAGAGGAAAATATAAAGAGTGATAACAACATGGATAAGATGTCATAGGAGGGATAATATACAATCAGATGAAGTAAAAACATAAGGACACCTTAAAATTTGGTAAATATGAAGGAGGTATTGGCACATCAATACTTTCTATAATCCCCAAAATGAATAGATATGAAGAGAGATATGAGAAGGATAGGAAATACACATAGAGGAATATGAATAAAAAATAGAAGCCTTGAATAACACATGTGATATACATGTTGTTCACCCTCTTAAATGTTATCATGAAGTATAGCATGAGTCATCCATAAATAATGACGAATAAAATTACATATTGTATGCACAAGAAAGAGGGAGAAGGTACATCAAATAAAGAGGAATCAACAAAAAATAGAATCATCTTGGTTAATAACTAGGAAATCATTAGTACCAAAATGGTTTGGTGATATCTCTACCAAGTGGACCATAAGAGAAGGAGAAATATTAAAAAGATTTTTAGAAGGATAGAGTGTTTCAAGATTAAAGATAGAAGAGAGGAATGCTTATGTTGGACTAAAATATAGTCAGATCATGAGAATGGAGATAATCCTCAACCATTGTAGGTGCAAAAGAGAGAAATATAAGTAGTGATAGTAGCTACAAAAAGTACTTCTAATCCATGAATAGGGAGGATATTCCACACGAAACCCTTAGAAATGGATATACAAATAAATGAATCTTATAAAACTTCAACACATAATTCAACCACTCTAATGGTTGTTAGATCAACATAAAAAAGTGCATATTTTGAAAAATAACTTATATCATCTCAAAAAATTAAAATTATAGATAAGAAAAAACAAGTGAAAAATAATTTCCCTTGGATAAAACCTAACATTGACTGAAAAGTATAAATTTAGAGAGAGAAAATATTATGTATTTCATTATCAAAAAGGTTGATTATATATGTTAACACAACATATATAACACCCATGAGCTTATACAACAAATCTAAAGTTCCCAACACACCTATAATGTTCACTACTCTCACCATGAAAAATATCAACAATGCATTTGTACCGATCAGAAGATGGAGTAGGTTGACCTAGAATGAGATATAACCCCACATAAGTCATTAGAAATCACCATATTACCTCCATTTATTCTCCCATCCTTGAAAATGAGAACCTAAATAAAAAAAATCTTGATATTCTATATTCTATTTGTACAATATTGAATTCATCAATTCTAACAAGGAGTGATTATGCATTTATTGTGGTGTTCCCATATTTACTAGGACTATTATATTTTTTCTATCTATAATAAGTGGTGATTTTAATAAAATAGTTATTTTAGGTTATTCTAATATCTATCACCTTTCTTGAAGACTCCCAAAGATGTCCCATATCATCCTTATCCATCACCATAGTCACTTCTATGACATAACCCACCATGAAGTGTCAAACGCTATCTCCTAGCACCTTGTCAATATTTCAAAAAACATAAAACACCTTGACCCCAAAACTCTAGTAATTTTTTACTAGGTTTTTTAGATCAAACCTGTTGAATAGGGAGGCTTTTGGTACCTAAAATATTGTTGAATACATAAGACAACTGAGGGGGGGTGAATAAATTGTACCTTAAAACTTCAAAACCATCATTAACATTTAGATTTACTTTCATTTAATAAACCCTTAATCTATTATGATGAGTTAGCATGAAAAGAAAAATAACAGAAATTGAAACAACTTAACACTATACACAATAGAACACTAGATTTACATGGAAAATACAAGAAGGGAAAAACCACAGTGAGGATTAGCTCATAATATAAGTAATATCAACACTAAATACAATAGTGCTCACTACCAAAGGGCTCACTACCCAAAGAAAGAAAGGCTCACTGCCGGAATAGAAAATAAGATAGACAAGAAATGTTACACAAAGAAAACTATCTCAATGCAAAAGAGAATCCACCACAAGTCACTAACACCTTCACAGCTTGATTGAAGAATTGTAGACACCTTCTACTCACTGCATCTAGCAATCTAACTCATGAAAGCTCACACTGCACTTCTCAATTTTGTACTTTATAACTCTGCAATTCGCATCATTTGCATCTCTCGCATCTATCTTATCATTCCTCAACAACTCAACTCATATTTATACCATCCTTAACTTTGAAACCCTTCTCCAAGGTTGGCTATGCACATCAACCATGCAAATTCAAATTAGGTCAATGCCAAAAAACTTTTGTGATGGATATAAGTGAAATTGGACCACATCACACCTTATTTGGGACCTAAACCTACAATACCACTCAACCACACACTTCTATAACCAATAATTATCCACCACAATTAGTGTAAACACCAAGTCAACTATTACTCGTGTAAACACCATTTAAATTTTAAGTACACACTTCCTTAAGCCCAAGGATGACTTGCGAACCACACACCACACTTGAACATGATCTAGAATATTCCTCAAACACTCCAAAATATAACAAACTCCTTTGCAAAAACTTCCACCTGAAGAATGTACACACCAAGTACACTCAGACAACTCTACCATACGTTGTTACTTGAGAAACTGACTTCCAAAGCACAAACCTCAAACCATCTTGACTGAATAAAGATACCAACACAATTAATATTCCTTTAGATCTCTAAGACCTGAAACATAACTGTGGAGGAATGTGGAGCAAAAAAATTTCTCCTAGACACCTCTGCAATACACAGTTCACACATTAGTGAACACAACTTCTTCTGCACCGCAATCCAACATACCAAATCCTAGATATAATACCTCTGAGTATCTATGATTAGCATATCTGAAATGCATAGGAAAATCTTCAACCTAGAAGAAATGTAGAGCAAACAAGAACACACCTTTGCAACCCAAAACACCACTACAACACATTATTTCCTCTTTTTATCAAATTTTATTAAAATCACCTAGAAACCAAGCACCAAAGACACATCCTCATCACCTTCATCACTTCCTTGATCATAGACAGAAGCTTATCAAAGAAACACTAGAGGTTGACACTAGTGGCTTACTAATGACAACATAACATAACTAATCAATGCATAAATATCACCAACATAATCACACAACAATCTTCCCCAATAATGATCTTCTTCCTCCTTATACAGTTGACACTGATGACAACACAAGCTTGTTGACATCAAAGACAACACCAATCTGCTCATACTTTCAATAATCTCCCCCTTTTTCATTAATGGAAACACATGATGTGAAAAAACATCAAAGACATAACAGCTGTGAATATCAATATACCGCAACTCTTCACATTACTCCTCCCCCTTACTCAACTAGCTTATTACTCTCTCCCCTTTTCTAGCTTATCTTTTTCACATATTTTTCTCTCCCTAATAACTTGTTCTTTTTGACATGAATTTCTCTCCCCCTTTGACATCAATGGCAAAGGACCTAAATATTTGTATTGTTTATTTTCTCGCTTTGACATCGATCAACCTACTTACTACCACTCTGCAACTTCTTTCCTTTACTACTTTATATACTCCCCCTTAGGAGTACACACCAAACTACACCAAATCAACAGCCACTGCATAATCACAATACACACTCTTCTGACTGCAACAATCGGCAATGCTACTACCTACTCCCCCTAAGAGGTATCTACCAACATTAGTCTAGAATAAAGAATAAATCTTGATATCCACTAGACTGATGCATCTCCTTATGCATCTAGTTCAAGAAGGGAGGGGAAATGACCCCCAACTTCTCCCAGAGATACTCAAAAGTATCCTTAGGAAGAGCCTTGAATATATCATCAATCTGATCCTTTGTACGAACATATTCAAGCTTTACTTCATTCTTCACAACCTTCTCTCTCAGAAAGTGATATCTGATTGAAATATGTTTTTCCTTGAATGCATTACTGGTTGAAATATTGATTACACTTGTATTGTCACAGAAGATAGAAATTGGTTCATCATACACCACTCTAATATCCTTCAATATTTTCCTCGTCTATAAGACCTGTGTGCAGCAAGATGTTGTCACAATGTACTCATCCTTTGTAGTAGATAAAGATATTGAATCTTGTTTCTTACTTATCCATGATACCAATCTACATCCAAGAAAGAATGCACCACCACTTGTACTTTTCTTGTCATCAACACAACCAGCCCAATCTACATTTGTGTAAGCACTCAAGGTGAGGTTAGTATCCTTTGGACACCATAAGCCATGATACGAAGTGCCCTTTAAATATCTAAATATTATTTTTACTGCTGCAACATGTGATTCTCTAGGATCTTCTTTAAATCTAGCAACAAGACAAACTACATGCACGATATCCAATCTAGTAGTAGTTAGATATAGTTGTCCACCAATCATTGATTTGTACTTTCTCTAATCAACCATAGGAGATTCATCATTTTTTCTCAATTTGCAACCAATAACCATAGGATTACATACCGATTTAGAGCCTTCCATTCTAAACTTATTCAATATTTCTTTGACATACTTTGATTGTGAAATGAATATACCTTTGTTTGATTGATTGATTTGTAGCCCAAGGAAGAAATTCATCTCCCCAAACATGGATATCTCAAAATATTTTTGTATTTCTTTTACAAACTTCTTACATATCTCTTCATTACCTCCAAAAATTATGCCATCAACATACATAACCACAATCAAGATTTGATTTTGTAAAGATTACTATATATGTGGTACCTTTATTGAATCCTTGTATCAAATACTTATCCAACCTTACATACCATACTCTGAGAGATTGCTTCAATTCATATAATTCCTTCTTCAATCTGTAGACCATATTCAGTTTGTATAATAACTAAAATCCTTATGGTTGTTCCATGTATACTTCTTCCAATTCTCCATTCAAGAAAGCAAAATTCACATCCATTTGATAAACTTTAAAGTCCTTATGTGCTGCAAAAGCAAGAAATATCTTGATAGCCTCTATTCTTGCCATCGAAGCAAATGTCTCCTTAAAATCTATTCCTTCAACTTGTGAGTATCCCTTACACACAAGTCTTGCCTTGTTTCTTACCACTTCTCCATTCTCATTTAGTTTGTTTCTAAATAACCACTTAGTTCCAATTCTATTTTTGTTTGCAGGTATTGGGACAAGTTCCCAAGTTTGATTCTTCTTCCATATCTTTTATCCAATGTTCATCTTTGCATTCCTCAATCACTATTTTAGGTTCAAATTCAAAAAGTAAACACAGATTTACCTCTTCTTCAATAGCTTTCCTTCTTGTTAACACACCTTTTCTTTTGTCTCCAATGATATGTTCTTCAGAATGATTCCTCTACACATACTTAGGGGTTCTAGGGGTCTTTTTGGAGCTTCTTCCTCTTCAATATGCACTTCCTTTTCCTTAACCTTTTTATTTTTCTCTGCAAATAGGCCCATCCAATTCATATCCATCTATCACCACTGAGTTTTGAAAATCTTCATCAACCTTGACACTTACACTCTTGACAATCTTTCTTAGTCCTTTGTTGTAACTCGGTAGGCTTTGCTCTTAGTAGAATATCCAAGGAAGATTCCTTCAGTAGACCTTGCATCAAAATTTCCCAAGTTTTTTTCATCTCTTCTAATATAACACTTGCTTCTAAACACTCTGAAGTACTTGACCATAGGGATCCTTCCATACCATAACTCATAGGGAGTCTTTGTGTTGTTTCCTTTTGCTTGAACTCTATTAAGTATATAAACAACAATATGAATTGCTTCTCTCCAATAGACTTCCAGTAGATTTTATTCTTTCATCAAAGTCCTTGCAACTTCTTGAACAGTCCTATTTTTCCTTTCAACTACTCTATTTTGCTAAGGATTTCTAGGGGTAGACAAGTGCCTCTTTATGCCATGATTCTCACAAAACATGTTAAATTGATTGGAGGTGAACTCTCCATCACTAACAGATCTCAAACACTTGATTTTCATGTCCATTTCATTCTCAACCATAACTTTAAATGCATTGAACCTATATAGGGCTTCAAATTTTTCTTTAAGAAAAGTAAGTTCCATGACATTCTAGAATAATCATCAATCAAAAGTATGAAATACCTATAGCCTTGAAGACTTATTACTCTTTTAGGACCACAAATATCTTTATGCACCAACTCCAACAATTTGGTAGTAGATTGTTCTTTTCCTTTGAAACTTCTTCTTGTTTACTTTCCAATATGACAATCCTTACAAACAAGGTGATCCCACAATAGTGGTTTACACATTTTGGGACATCCTATTTTTTTCTAAAATCACATATTTTTAAAAAATATAATGATTTAAGCCTTGAAAAGTTCCATTTAAATGATTCCAATTGAAGAGGGTTTGATCAAACCACCTTATATCAAACCTCCTTGGATAGAACTCCGCTAGTTTTAAACCATACCTATAACAGAGTCTCCTTTACACCTACCAAAATGTTGATAAAAAATGTAACGCCCCACCATGAAACCCTAGAGGACATCACGCTAAAACACTAAGAAAATGGCACAATTTTTTTTTAAAGTGCAATATATATAAGATTGCAAATGAAACAATTACATGTTTTCTAATATAAGTCCTCTAAGGTTTTGAGGTTACATTACTAGAATCCCATTAACGAAACTAGTATGAAATGTAAATCACCACAATAAATAAACTCCATCAACAATATAGCAACATCCATTTTAATCCAATTAACTAACACATGAAATAACATCATTACCATTATCCATTACATAAGAGAGTTCATCAATTAGTTACATCATTTCATCATTACATCTTGAACAACAATGTCTCCTCGTAAACATGTGAGGGGAGTACATCAGAAGAATAATATGTGATACAATTGAAATGCAGTACAATACAAATACATGAAGATACTCCACATGAACTAGAACAAGTACAAAAGTCCTCATATCTAGGAGTTGTCACCATGAACATGAATAAAGTGAGGGAACTCAATGGAGTGCATGGCACGATACACCCAACCATGTGGAACTCTAAGGTCCACCCCCCATGCTAGGAGATAATGATAAGGTCCCACCACCAAAGTAGACAAGAAGACAATAGTATGACACAAGAGGGATAACATGACTCCAACATAAAAAAGTAACAATCAAATCATAAAGAAACAACAGCTTCCAGAGGTACAAGAACAACAAGGGGAAAACAAAAAAGGAATACAAGGTTGCTATAGGGAGGAGTGTCATCACATAGTTCGCTATGGGTTACCCTGACGTAACCATCCTAGGCTACTGAACCCCCATCCTGCGTTACCCTGGCTGTCGAACCCCAATACAAACTATGCGGGATCAACATACCTTCTAGACGGACCAAACATTTGATCATTCCATTCCAGGCCTTCCCACTCATCTCAAGCCTAAACAAGCACTTGAGCCATGAGTGAGGCATTATCTTGATTAATGTGAACTACCCAAACCCCTAATTTAATTTAGGTTATCACTGATTAAGAAACTCTCAATGAGTTACCTTGATGCCCCTTTGTGTGTCAGACACCCATTGGAGAACCACTCCCCCTACTAGCAATAAAAGACTCAACAGTCCACTAACTGGGTAAGCCAACTTGTACAACATATAAAGCCGCATGTACTATCACATAAATCGAGGCATGCATCAACTCACATAAAGTCTCCACAAATAACAATTCAACAGTGCAAGGCTAGAACCCACATAATCATAAATCAAGTGTTCACAAAGAACCAAGATAAAAATCCAATCATAAACAAAACTCTTTCCCTAACCTTTGGAAGCCCCACAATAACCTTTTGACACCAGAAAGCTTGCTCCATTAAACAATAACCAAAATCAACCTCAATAATTGATAGTAAAAAAAACCAATGGGCATCCAAGGGAAACCTCAATTTTCTCCTCATATGATACCCAACCACTATGCACAAAAACTCCCCATTGAAGAAATGACAAAATCAAGATCACGAAAAGACTATTTACAAATAACATTCACCATTGAACATATGGAAAACAAGAGTGGAAACAACATCATGGGAATCATCAACCTCATTCCTAAAACAATTTCAATCATGAATACCACTTACACCATAACACCCCACTTTCAAACATTTATCAAATTCACCCCTAATTGACATGGGTTTCAATTCAAGCAGTCAAACAAGCCATACATAGCAATCACGATAGCAATCACAAGTGTTCTCAAGAATTCGACTCTTCAACTATTAAATAATTTGCAAAAGAAACCAACATTCATTTACTGACCAGAGATATTCTAATTCATTTATCTAAACATATCTTTCAAAACAAACAATCAATCAACAAAACGACCAAGACAAAATAACCATTACAATTTATTAAAAGAGTAATCCACACTCATTAGTTAACAAAAGATAGCTAATTTATTTAACTAAGCTATCCCTTCAATTATCTATCTATGTTTAAATCAATCTTAATTATGTTAAGTGACTTAAAAGAATTTAACATTAACAAAATTTATCGAATTCGATTGAATAAGTCCTCTAACTTCCTAATACAATTAAATAAATCTCTTAACTTATTTAATTTTCCCATCTACTTGTCTAAAAACAAAAAGTCACAAAATAACAATTACTCTTATCTATCACCTTAGCACATAGACATATCTATTTATCATAACCGATTCGTAAATCACTATAATAACTCTTATTCTAAATGACTAAGTGACATAGCGACTTACCAACCCACTACTGAATAATTCAAAAAATGATCAATAAATAAAAGAGAATCTATTTCATATAACTATCATAATCAATTAGTTTCCATCGACATAAATTTTCTTAGTCTATAGTTTATAAGCTTAAAATGTGGTATAATATATATAAAATCAAATGCAAAGTCATATTAAATACACAGCGAAATGTTTACGCCATGCAAGGCATTGCAGTTGAAAAAACAAAATCGGAAGCCAAGATATTCATCGAATAGAAGAAATGAAAGCGCCTTACATAACACTGAATACAAGCGTAAGACATTATTCTCAAAAGAAATTTTAGTAACTATAATAAAGAAGAACATGTCAGCTATAGAGAAGATCAGAAATCTGAACCACCCATACAACCCATCGAATCCCCCTTTCAACTCCTTAATGTTCCTTTTGTTTGTATCGGTAATAGCAGCTAGTAGTTTTTTTGTATTTCCAAAGCATCCCATAAAGAAAAAAAACCACGCGATATCCACGGAACCATTATGAAGCTAGGGTGAGGATCAAGATCTGGAGTCCATCCTATGCTAGAAATAGAAATACTTCATGTTGAAGATTTGGAAAACGCCATCCAAGTATCAATCACCAAGCTTGAATCTTATCCCTCGATATAAATAAATCTAAGCTTAGAGTATAAAACATCGAATATAATAGAAGATAGTTCCACTTTTTACATGAGAAAATAGGATAAAGAGATACGGATCCCAATAGACAATTCATTGCACTTTAATATATTGCTAACTATAATCATTAATAAATATATTTATTTTTAATTATCAAAATACTTCTACTTGATAATTTATTTAATGCATTAATTGACCAAAACAATATTTAACAAACATCATGAAAGGACTAAACACGGAGGGGCACTACAAAAAACCACTTTTGATTTAACTTTTGGGGGATCAAATGAATTCATTTAGAATTTATTTTTTGTAATTATGTAGTCCCTTTTTTTTTTTTAATCAAAAGCAGACGAACCACTATAATATTTTATTTATATTTAATAATTACAAAACCCTGATTCAAAGGACATACCGGCAGGAAAGAATCAGGAAGAAAATCTCTGGTTATCATCCAATAAGTTACATAATTTGAGCATAAACCCAAATATTTTCATCATTACATCTTTTTACATTATATATCATCTTTCTGAGATTGATATATCTACATTTCATATCGCTACAATACATTGATACAACAATATTACATATTTGCATTCCCTCTAAAGCTTCACAGGCTACATTTTTCAGCCCTTGATTGTCAAAACATTTGGACATTTCCTTTTTCCAATTCAAAATATCAAAAAAAAACTTCAAATTTTGTATCCATTCGCGAAAAAAAAGTAGCACCTTCATTTCTAGCCACCATCCATTCCTTAGGCCTGTTAACATTAAAACAAAATTGCATCAAACTTAACAAAATTGCAACAAATTTTACCATGTGTTCTACCTTTACTAATTCTCAACTTCCATCATATCAAAGTGCTCCTCTTCCATCATATCAAAACTGGTCATATATCCTTTGTCGTTCTGATTGAATATCCTCTTGCCAAACAACACACATATCAGGACCTTCCATCTCTGTTGGATTGTTTAATCCTATTTGTATAAAAGCTGAGGTATTTTCACCTCTCTCCCACACCCGAAAAATTTCTTCATTTAGATTAAGATTAGTTGCAATTCGCACACCAAACTAGTGAAAACTTGAATGTCCAGATTGTGGATTAGCCTCAGTACCTTCTCGTACTACACTACTTTCTGCTTCATTCAAACATTTCCTGTGTTGATTTATATCATACTTTTGCATGAGAGCTTCAAAATTGTTTTTATCCAATCCATTTTAGGCCATCTTCTGCAAACAATGCATTCTATAAAAGATGACATCCCTCCTCATATCAGATGGTCTGAGAGGATGGTTTAGCAATGGTCGTGGGCAGAGAGGATGTCGGTAACATTATGGAAAGAGGCTTTCGACTGCCAATTGCATTTGCTTTTGAAGCTTCTTAAATTCTTTTCACCAAATCACTTTGTGTATAACAGGCATTCTGTTAGACAGTACATGCTCACGCCATGAGACAGCATCTCTGGGTCATAGCCTTTAGACAAATCCCTTTTCCACATTTTTTAATCATCACCTCTTCGAACAATTCACCCACTTTGCATTTCATTCTATGCTTTCACATTTTTCATGTATTCTATGCAATCAATGCATTCCATGAGAAGATATCCCTGAAGCATTCGCTTGGCATCAGAGGCGGGAGCGGGACTAATCCCGACATTAGAACCTTCAACATGAGCGGAGTCAGGTCTCATACAAGGTGGAACCGGATCAATTTCTGAATGAGAATATTTTTCGCTTTGTGTTTGGTTCAAAATCCTACCTGGTTCCGTGCAAAATGTGGGAGCAGAACAAAATCCATGCGGGGGCGAAGCCGGAACCATGCATGGATGAGGACATTTATTTAGCTTGGTTCATATATTGTCCCAGTTTCGCAATCAAACTTTATCAAGGTGAGGTCGGAACCAAGTTGGGTTCAGTGCGGAGTCGGAACCATACACTCAGCTTTTGTTTCCTGTGTGGATGTGGGAGTGGGATGAAATCCGGAGCAGGAGAGGAGAAAGACCTTCATTTTCCACCGCGGGAGCGAAATGAGAAAAGACACCAAGTAGGGTCGGAGCCGGACCGGCATCTGAATGTGAAACATTTTATCGTTCTTGCCCAGATTAAAATTTGTTTCGGTTCTGCACAAGACACTTTAGGAAATGGGTCGGGATTGATTTTGAAATGTGAACATTATTTTATTACCCCTAAGGTGCCAGCCCGAACTTGAAGTCTGATGCCCATGCGGGGTCGGGTTTATGCTGCACGGGGTCAGAGAAAATTCTATGTGGAGTTGGAGCACAAGAGGAGCAGGACAAGATGAGTTAATAACTTTTCATTTTTTTGTGTGTCGGCTCCATCCTTATTCTGGTTTCGCATCCTTCTCCTTGTGTGGGATCAGAGCAAGTTTGAGGGGAGGCAGAACCATTTCAAAATCAAGAACTTTCACTTTTTAAAACACTTGGTTTCAATATTGCCTCTCGTTCTGGTTCTGATGCTGCACTCGAGGTCGAAACAAATTCAGTAGTGTGGGCTTTTTATTTTGACTAATGAGATTGGGACCGGAGCGGGGGCAGGACGTAAGTACTCCCCATTAGTCCCAGTTCAACATTCATTATGGTTCCGCCCGCCGACACTAATTGTAAAAATTTATATTCGACTGCACTTGACCTTGGCAAGATACAGGAACCTTTGACATGCTTGGTGGAGATTCTCATTTTGCAAATAAACTACATGCACAACTTTACCAGCAATGAATTCCACCATATTGAAATCTTGCAACAAAACCATAAGATTTGATAGGAACTGACAACAATTGAGAAGGATATATTAATCTTTTAGCTTCTGGTTCTAGAATTTCCTTGTCGATAACCCTTTTGATATGCTCCATGATAATACTACAATGCTCTTTAAAAACCAAATTCAACTCATCATCACCAAATTTCTCAGAAACTAGCAATTCCTAGTTATTAATTGGCATGAAAATTTTGCAATTCCTTGGATAGAAGTCCATTCTGAAGCACTACATGATGAAAACAGGCAACATCACTTGAAGATACTTCAATTATATCACTTTGTACCATTATCTGCACAAATTACCTGCCCTTGCAGCTAACCTACCACCTTATGACTTTACTATTACAATTCCTTACAACAATATGGATATAGCAGTGGCACTTTTTATGTAGTCCTTATTACAAGCTTCCTAAAAAGTATAATTTTAAATATATTTAATTTGATTATTATATTTATTTTTTATTTCTTGTGAATGTAGTTTTTTCACCAAAAATCAAGCACTTTGTTCTACACATGTGGAAAAATAGTAGATTATCAAAAAAAATCTGAAAAATATCTATGCACTTGATATTGATGTCCTTGATCCAACAAAAAAAAATTGAATTTTGATACATACAAAAAAAAAATTATGTGTTAGCAAGTAAACGTATGTCTTAATTGTAATTGGTTTGACTTCAAAACTTAATTAAGAAAAAATGTTTAATAAAACACTATGAAACCAATTACATACACTAGATATTGTAGTTACGAATCTAAATTCAAAAAAATTAGAATTTTATCCTTCATAGAAAAAAGTTATGTCTTAGAAAGTACATGTCACTCTTTAAAAATGGTATTTACTGTTAAAGACTTGTTTTTGAAGGAGATGGAAAAAGAAATGCAATTTGATTCCAAAAATTTAAAAAAATATATATTTAGAATCTATAGAAAAAATTTCACAAATTGCTAGTTTGCATCATCTTCAAATTTCTCATGATTTAGCAGCTATAGGTGCCCGAAAGTGGAGATTTAGTTAAAAAAAGCTTAGTTCAATGTCAAGTTTGGCCAAAAAGTGTAAACCACTATTGTGGATTACCCGACAGCATTGATGGGCTTTGTAATCTTTGGTAGATCTCTCACTGCTTGAACAAAACTTATTCTTACCAAATTATCAAAATTAATGTGACACATCCTTCTATGCCATAGCCAACTTTCATTAATCTGAGTCATAAAGCAATGACCATCAACACCCTTGAGCTGATAAAAATTTTCATCTATTCTTCTAGCAACAATCATAGTTCTGGATCCTTTTCTAATCTCACATCCATCATTCTGAAACATAAGATTGTATCCTTTGCTACACATTTGTCCAACACTCAAGAGGTTATGCCTTTTAACCTTTAACATAGTAAACATCATCAGTAGTATGTTTTCCATCAAAACTAATTGAACCTATTCCACATATCTTAGCACCTGCATCATTACCAAGTATAACAAGTCCTCCATCATACTTTTCAAGTTTCATAAACTTACTCTTGTCTCTGGTCATATGGTTAGAGCATTCACTGTCAATGATCCAATAGTTCTTGTCTTGTCTAGCATGAAAGGCAGATGCCAAAGTACCTTCAGTCTTATCCTTTCTCTTTGGAGGGAATTCCTTCACACATCTTTCAAAGTTAGTAGAATTAGTTTCATCTTTTAAATCCATGAACAAGCATTCACCATCATCATCATCTCCATAATTAGATTCATCGTCAGAAATACTTGCATCTTCTCTAACATAATAGCTTTTCTTAATCATTTTACCTTTGTTCTCCCTATTTTTGTCATTCACAACTCTATTTGGACATCTTGAAGCATAGTGACCAATCTTTCCACAATTGAAACATTTGAAAGGAAACTTACCTTTGTACTTACCAGTGCCCTTTTTCATCCTTCTCAAAAAGTTAGCCTCCACATCATCAAGATCCTCCTGATCTTAATTCTTCAATCTTCTTTGATTTTCTCGCCTTAAAAGTAGTCTCCACTTTTGCACCATTATTTGTACCAAATTCTCTCATTTCAAATGTAGTTAGAGAACCATACAATTGATCTCTAGTATACTAATCTAGATATGAAAATTTCTCAATAGCAGAAACTTTGTCACTATAAGATTTTGGAAGAGTTCTAAAAAAATTCTTTACTACTTTTAATTCTTTGACTTTTCCACCAAGACCTCTAATGGATCTGACCACTTCATCTACCCTTTGTAGGTAGCTTGTAATGTTTTCATCTTCAAACATTTGCAAGTTATCAAATGTGATCTTCAAATTCTGCATCCTAGCTTGTTTAATCTTATTATCTCCTTCATAAATGCTTTCCAACTTTGTTCAGATTTCTTCAGTAGTTTTCAAATTCATAACTTTCACTAATTTAGAATTTGTAAGACTACTTAATAGAGCATACCTTGCTTTACTATTTCTTTGATAGGCCTTGATTTCAGCTTCAGTGCTTGTACCACTTATACGTATAGTATATCCATTCTGAACTGATTTCCAGACATCATATCCTAGATAACTTAGAAAGCCTTCCATCCTTGTTTTCCAGAACGCAAAGTTTGTTTCATCAAACCTAGGGATCTCCTTCTTGTGTTTCATCCCAGATCTACCTTAAGTAGTCAATATTTTCTCCAAGGAACCTCACTTTGATACCAATTTTTGAATGCATAAGACAACTGAGATGGGGAGTGAATCAGTTGTACCTTAAAACTTCACAACCCTCATTAACATTCAAATCCACTTTCATTTAATAAACCCTTAATCCGCTATGATGAGTTAGCATGAAAAGCAAATAATAGAAAATTGAAACAACTTAACACCATACACAAGAGAACACTAGATTTACATGAAAACCCCAAGAAGGGAAAAACCACAATGAGGATTAGTTCACAATATAAGTAATATCAACACCAAATATAATAGGGCTCACTATTAGAGGGCTCACTCCCTAAAGAAAGAAAGGCTCACTACCAAAGGATCACTACCAGAATAGAAAAGAATATAGAGAAGAAATGTTACACAGAGAAAACTATCTCAATGCAATAGAGAATCCACCACAATGTCGCTAACACCTTCACAATCTGATTGAAGAATTGTAGACACCTTTTGCTCACTGCATCCAGTAGTATAACTCATGAAAGATCACATTGCACTTCTTAATTTCACACTCTATAACTCTGCAATTCATTTCATTCGCATCTCTCGCATCTATCTTATCATTATTCAACAACTCAGCTCATATTTATACCATCCCCAACCTTGAAACCCTTCTTCAAGGTCGGCTATGCACATCAACCATGCAAATTCAAATTAGGTCAGTGCCAAAACACTTTCGTGGTGGATAGAAGTGAAAGGAGACCACATTACACCTTATTTGGGACCCAAATCTACAATACCAAACCACACACTTCTATAACCAATAATTATCCACCACAATTAGTGTAAACACCAAGTCGACCGTTACTCGTGTAAACACCATTAAACTTTTAAGTACACACTTCCTTAAGCCCAAGGATGACTTGTGAACCACACACCATGCTTGAACATGATCTAGAATATTCCGCAAACACTCTATAATCTAACAAACTCCTTCACAACAACTTCCACCTAAAGAATTTTCACACCTAGTACACTTAGACAACTCTGTCATACACTGTTACTTGAGAAACTAACTTTTGAAGCACCAAACCTCAAACCATATTGATCGAATAAAGATACCATCACAATCAATATTCCTTTAGATCTATAAGAACTGAAACATAACTATGGAGGAATGCAGATCAAAAACATTTATCCCAGATACCTCTACAATACACAGTTCACACAGTGGAAAACACAACTTCTTTTGCATAATGATCTAGTATACCAAATCTTGGATATAATACCTATGAATATCTCTAATCAACATTTCTAAAATGCATAGGAAGATCTTCAACCTGGAAGAAATGCATTGCAACACAATAACACACCTCTGCAACCCAAAACACCACTACAACACATTGTTTCCTCTTTTTATCAAATTTTCTCAAAAGCACTTGGAAACCAAGCACCAGAGAAACATCATCATCACCTTCATCACTTCCTTGATCATAGACAAAATCTTATCAAAGTAACACTAGCGGTTGACACTAGTAGCTTACTAATGACAACATAATGTAACTAATCAAAGCATAGATATCACCAACATACACAAAAATCTCTCCCAATAATGATCTTCTTCCTCCTTATACAACTGACACCAATGACAACACAAGCTTGTTGACATCAATGACAACACCAATTTTCTCATACTTGCAACGAATATTACCAAAACTAATAATGAGTAACTCGCATTCTCATAAATTTGTCAGTGCCACTTACAACATGACTTGGAAACAACAAAACAAAGATAAACTAATTTTAGTACTTTTACCCTTGATTAATCCATGAAACACATCAATATAACTAAAAGTTACAATGCTACCCAACATTAATTATTTTAAACTAACAACATGCTCTAGACCACTTATAAAGTACACTTTCTTACCTTCATGTGATAGCTCTAACATTGTTACATCTATTGTCCATTTCCTTGCTACTCCTTATGTGTATGAAGCCCACAATTAGATCCAAAAGAAACCTATTCATCCACTTTTTATTGCTCTAACAAAGAAAAAATAATCCTTCCTGACATTAATTAGTCTTCCATTATTTGAAGTGTTAGAAATAAAAATCTTCAACCCTCCTTCATAAAATTTCAAAACAAACTCCTTCTCATTCAGTGTCAACTTTTAATAAAAAAATTCTCTTATAATAAATATCATCCCTCACTTACAATTAGGGACAACTAAAATTAGATCACATGCAACTAATGGTAAAACATCAAACAATACCTCATCTATGAAGTCTAACTTAATTTTAAAATATAAGTTTCATTAAATCTACATGTGTATCCACTCCTTGTTGAAACTATCCTAAGGTATATATATGTGGATGATTTACAACCTCCATTTTTAACTTTCTACCCATCCTATTAGAAATCACTTTTTCTTGTGAACATAAATCAAACATAGCATTAATCTTTTTATATTTCAATTTCACATTGATTTGGAAAAGGTATAGTGTGATTCCTTCAATTTCATATGAGCTACCATGTTTTTTTTTACTTTATTATTGAGTTTAGTATATTAAACATTCTCATCCACCTCTAAATTGCATTCAATATCCAATATCTTATGCATCACATTGGATTTTTTTTTTTCCTCAGGTGCAATTTCTAACACCTCTCTTCAAAGTTTATCGTCTCTATCATAATGGATGAAAAAGTACATCCCTTTACTTCTACCATTTTAATTAACTAAGGATACAATTTTCATCTTATTTTTCCCTTTTCCACTATCCTAATTTTTATTATCACCAAATTTTTACTCATAAGTTTTCATATTATTATGGAAATATGTCCCCTTCTTATCTAGTTTAAAGTAGTATGCATTAGCACACACCTTGTCTATTTCTTTAACTTAAATTTCCCATATAATCTTCTAACATAATTCATGAAAAAAAATCCATTCATCCTTTCCCACATTTGGGTTTCCATCTTTATAAACTCACTCATGTGCACTTGTACACTTTTTCCTACCTTTGTCTCAAGTAATGTCTCTTAAAATATTCTCACTTTAAAATGAGTAGCACTTGCCTAAGTTTCCATAAATGTGTGTATCCTTATACCAAGTAATATTTTTTTGGTAAATAGGAAATAGATTAATATTTAAGTATATATCTATTTTTTATACCCATTGATCCAACTTCTCAACACATTTCACTATCATATTATTGTATTTCAATTTTTCCTCTACCTTAAAGAATCTTCTCTTAAATGAATCACCTTCTTGATCCATCTTTATTCTATATTCTTCTACTTTCATATTCTCATTTAGAATTCCTAACTAGGAAATTAGGACCATAATAATTCTCTATAATCTATCCACATTATATCCTCTTCAAGTTTATAAAACATCACTTCATAATTTTCCCTTGTCATTCTTTCTCTTTTCAACCACTAACTTATTCCAAGTTTAGGATCAAAAGATAAAAAAAACTTACCACTAATTGATTTGTTTTTAGATAAAAGGCACATGGGCCTATATATATATATATATATATATATATATATATATATATATATATATATATATATATATATATATATATATATATATATGTATATACATGTATGTATATATATATATATATGTATGCATATGTATGCATATGTAATATATATACGCATATATGTATACATATATATATATATGTGTATATTATATATACATATATATATATACACACATACATATATATATACACATATGCATATATCATACACATGTATGTATATATATATGTATGTATATATATGTATGTATATATATATGTATATATATGTATATATATGTATATATGTATGTATATATATGTATATATACATATATATACATATATATATATATATGTATGTATGTATGTATGTATGTATGTATGTATATATATGTATGTATATATATGTATATGTATGTATATGTATATACATATACATATACATATACATATATACATATACATATACATATACATACATATATATATATATATGTGTGTGTGTGTGTATGTATATATATATATGTATATGTATATGTATATGTATATGTATATATGAATATATGTATATAGAAGTTTTAACATATAGATCATTTCTAATAAGGAAAAAAATACCAATATTGCTAAAAAATCTGTCTTTCTGATGATTGTGGTTTTAACCAAAATGCAGATAAGAAAATTTACAAAATAAAACTTAGCAACTTAATATGCCAAGACCGAGTAAATGCAGCCCCTATAGATACCTCCTAAAAAACCAGCTTCACTGCTTCCACAAAACCTAGACAAACATGATAATGCATACATATTACCAAAATTTACTTCTTTCTTGATTCAAAACACACTATTCTTCCATACGCTCCACCTAAACCGAATTCTCATCTTAGGCTTTAGCATCCTCTTGAAAATGCATATCACGCGCAAAGAAATCATACCCTGCTACTGGTTCCCTCTTTATTTGCACCCCTCGAGAAATACATGCACAAGCTACAAGACCATGACCCACAACATTTGAATCCTCTGCTCCATTTCTTTCAGACACAGTCTCTAAAAGACCATCAATTGGAGCAGAAGGTGTCACTCTTTCCATCAACCCAATACGATAAACATTAAGAGGTGGATGAGAGGAATGTGCTTGAAGAAACGATTCAACAACATAATATTTCTCCTTGATGTCCATGTCCATAGACACACAAATCCGTCGATGGTTCTTCCTCAGGGCCCTCAACAACATGCTATCATTTTTATATTGCAGGTCCAATTTGATGGCTTCATAAACTTCCTCAAAAACCTAACAATGCTTGATAAACTCTCTATGAAACAAGCCACCTATATACCCTTCCCCACTGAAAATATTATACCCTTGAACAATAACTAGAACAACATTATTTTCAAGATACTGGGGTTTCACAAATTTTCCTACAATCAACTCTAACTCTCTTAGAGATTGCATTAAATCCATGATGTTTGACAGAAATATGGAAAGCACCTAAGATGGGAAAATTATCCTCCTTGCTCTCAGGCTCGTGACCTCCACTCCGAGCACTATTGGCACAAACTCCTCAACCCTAGGGCATTACACTTTGAAAACCATATTCAAACAGTCATGTGTGAGATACTCCTCAAATGGACGCTCCCATGGCTACACCTTCATACTAACTCTGAAATTCCATGGTCTAAAAGTTATCTTGACACTAATTTATCTTGTTGATTTCATGTTCTTAAAAACCTTACAAGAAATAATTTACTAAAGGATACAACCACTCTTATACCACTTGGTTCATAAACAATGAGGATATTCCTCATTCTTCCGTTAGAAATGCTATCTCAATGCACACTTAATAACCTCTAATTTTTTTCAAATCAACATAGAAATATGTATATCAAGGAAAACCATGTTTATTTTTTCAAAAAAAAATAAAGTATAGAAAAGAAACAAGAACATGTGGATAAATAATTTTCTTGGAGATAACCCAACATTGAATGAAAAACTCCAAATTTAGAGAGTAAATTACACCACATTCTAGTATAAAAAACTTGTTTTAAATGTTTTTACATTATCATAATAGAATTATCAATATTACACAAAAAATATAAATCTCTCAACAAACTTACAAAACTACTCTCACCATGAAATACTATTATGAACACACTTTTGTAATAGTCAAAAGATGGACTAAGACCAGTATAGAATGAGAACCAACCCATAAAAATTATTGTAAAGTACTATATGACCTCCTATGAGACTCCCATCCTCAAAAAATAAACACCAATTAAAAAATTGAAAGATAAAATGACCAAAACTCTTCATATTCCATGTTCTATAAATGGATAGTTGTGAGTTCACTAGTTTTTTCCATAGGAGATTACACATTCACCATGGTGTTTATTTATTCATCAATGAGATTTCATTTTTTCTATTTTTTGATCAATGAGGATTTCACCAAAACATTTTTTGAAAGAAATATTGAGGTTTTCCACCTCTCCCAAAGACTCTCAAATATGTCTTATACCATCCCTAATCATCCTCACCCATCATCATAGTTCTTTTTGTTACAAAAACCACTGATAATATTCAAAAACCATCTCATAGATCCTCATCATCATTCCAGTAAACATGAAACATTGTAACCCCAATAGTCTAATACATTTTGACCCAATTTTCTAATTAACATCAATAATGGCTTAAGTTTATCCTCAAGAATGGAATCAAGTTCCACAATTGTAATAGAAAAAGAAGGGGGATTAATTGGAGAAGTGAATTAGAAGTATCAACAAGGAGGGGAAGTGTTATCTTGGTTTCAAGGAAAAGGAGGTTATCTCTATGAACAAAATAAATGTAATTTTTTGGTTAGGGTGGTAAATGGTGATAATCAATAGGTAGCTTAAGGAGAGGAGCAATTTTAGGTGTAGTAAGATGGTAGGAAGAAGGTTGGAAGAGTGGAAGGAGGTAGGACCACAATATTTTTAAGAAGAGGGTCCCTTGGGGTTGAATTTTGGCTTGGACCTAAGAGGATAGGTGGTATCAATGCAAGTGATAGGAAGAGAAATAAAGGTGAAAATATGTATAAAATGGTGATAAGTAGGAACAATAGTTTTCTTAGGTGGAGGAGGAGGATAATTTACTCTTATGTAATAATAGAACTAGGGGATTAGGGGATGAACAAAGAGAGTGGAGTTATCAGCATCGATGCAAGTATGTTGTTCCTTGAAACACTTATACAACCTAAAAAAATGCATCATGGTTTAGTATGGCTTTAAGAACTGTCCATGTACTGGAAGTTCAAAAAGTTCACCTGTTAAGCTTTGAAGGAAATGTGAATCCTCCCCATGTGTGTTGGCTTTCAAATAAGGGCCTACCCATAATGCTTCAATCTTTCCATGTTTACCCTTATCTTGAGCCCTCGCGTTCCAGGCTAACACCATACTATCTACCTCAAATTTTCTGGGAGAAGCTCTCTTATCATGTAGGCACTTAACTTGCAACTGCATCTTCATATTTTTAGCATGAGCTTCTCTTCTATTTTCATCCAATTGCACTAGATTATTTATTATGTGGTGCATATCGTCACATATCTCTTCATCATACTCCTGCACAAATTTATACATCTTTAGCAGGTTATTTTGTGGCAATCTAGCATCTAGACCATATACTAAGCCAAATGGTGAATAACGAGTAGCCTTTTTCACAGTCACTCTATCTACCCAGAGTGCCAATTTTAGCTTTGAGTCCCAAGCCTTTTTGTTCTTCTCCATCACTCTCTTGATGATTTTAATCAAGCTCTTATTACTAGACTCAGCTTGAACATTTCCTTGAGGATGGTAAGGTGATGAATAAGAAACCTGTATGCCATGTCTCTCACAAAAGTCCTTGAATTCATCTGACCTGAAACACATAGCATTATCTGAGATAATCTTCTTAGGGACTCCAAATCTGATGAGAATATTATTCAATAGGAAATCCACCACCACCTTGCTTGTTGCTTTCTTCGTGGGTATTGCTTCTACCCATTTTGTGAAGTAATTAGTGGCAACAAGAATCCATGAGTGGCCTCCACTAGACTTTTCTGGTATCTCTCTGATGAAATCAATTCCCCATTGTTGGAAAGGGGCTTGAACTTTCATAGGCCTAAGTGGTAAATTCCCTGAAAATTTCATCTTTCCTGAAAACCTCTGGCAAGCATTACAAGTCTTAACAAACTTGTGAGAATCCTTAAAAACAGTAGGCCACCAAAATCCTGCTCTTAAAATCTTGTGTGCAGTGGTCTTTTCCATGCAATGACCACCACACACCCCATTGTGCATTTCCTGCAAAAGTTCTAGTGCCTTCTTTCCATCTACACATTTAAGAAGTACACCATCCAGGCTTCTCCACCACAGCTCATTGTCAATAATCATATACTTGATGGCATGCAATTTCAATGTCCTCTTATCATTGTCAGCCATATTAGTAGGGCACTGCAAATTTTGTAAATACTGGACAATTATTCTATACCATCCACATGTTTTCATATCACAGATAGGTGCAACATCAATCACTTCAATTTGATTGACCTGATTAGCTTCCAAATTAGCCTCTGCCATTAACTTTGCTAGGCCCTATCCTCTTACTAATTTGGTAATCTGAACATCAATGTTAAATTCTTGAATCCTATTGATCCATCTACACCTTCTGCCTGTTGTCTCTTGCTGAGTGAAAATATCTTTCATAGCAGCACTTGGTACAAAAGCTATAACAGTAGCTCCTTGTAGGTAAGTCCTGAAATTCTTTATAGCCTTTACCAGAGCATATGATTGCTTGTCAGTAGTGTCATATTTCAACTCTGTAGCTTGTAGAGATTTTCTAAAAAATTCAATGGGTTGTTCAAAGCCCTCCTCATTTTTCTGTAACAAAACAAAAGCAATGGTATGAAAAGAGGCAAAAGATAAAATGTGCATCTGTTTAGAAAAATCGGGAGACTTCAAAACTGGAGCCTCTTTGATAGCTTGTTTAATTTTCTTGAAAGCTTGACTAGGCTCCTCACTCCAAAGCACCTTTTCACCCTTCTTCAACATTTTGGAAATAGGTCTTGTGATTTCTACAAAGTTAGTCACAAACCTTCTCAAAAAAATTATTTGTCCAAAACATGACTGAATGCCCTTGACATTTTTTGGCTGAGGGATCTTGTCTATGGCTGCTACTCTTTTAGGGTCTATCCTTACTCCTTCCTTAGATACAATGTGCCCTAGAAACTTTCCCTCAGTGACCCCAAAGACACATTTCTTTGGATTCAGATATATCCCATATTCTAGTGACCTAAAAAATACCTTTTCCAAATGCATACAATGATCTTCTTCTTTTCTAGAGTAAGCAGTTAGGTCATCTTGATCTACAGCCATGAATAAATCAATAAAATCTAAGAAAGCTACATACATAGCTCTCTGAAAAGTGGCACTTGCATTTGTTAAGCCAAAAGGCATTCTGACATAAACATAAGTGCCCCAAGGAGTAGTAAATGTAGTCTTATATTGCTCAGACTCCTTTACCTTCACTTGATTATAACCTGAAAAATCATCCATTATTGCTAGTAGCTCACAACCAGTCACCTTTTGTAACATAGCTTCCATGTTTGGCAATGGATAATTGTCCTTTAATGAGGATATATTTAGGTTCCTAAAATCAACACACAATCTTATGTCACCATTATTTTTTCTTACTGGTACCAGATTGGAAACCCACAAAGAGTGTCTAATGGGTTTTATAATACCAGCATCTCTTAGATTTACTAACTCCTCTTGCATCTTGGGATATAAAGTAGGATTAATTGGTCTTTTCTTTTTCCTGAAAGGTTTTGCATTCTCCTTCAAAGGAATCTCATGCTGAAATAGTTCCTCTTTGTAAGCTTTCAGGTTATCGTATGACCAAGCAAAGACATGCCTATATTTTCTAAGGAAATCAACATTGCCTTCACCTTTTGCTTCATCTTCTTTCCTACATAAACCTTCTTAGGGGTATTTTATGTCCCCAAATTTACTTCCTACAGGTCCTCTGGGTGAGCAGCAGTTGTCTTGGGCTTGCTTTTATCTTGACTATCAAAGACCCTTTCAAGAGCTACAAGGCCTTTGGGAATTTTTTTTTTCTTTAACTGGATGACCTCTTTTCCAAACAGCATGTCCTTTCCATCAATATTCTCAACAAATCCACCAAATTCAATCTCCTGACCTTCATATTCATTAGCACAATTCAAAAAAATTAGAATATATTTATCATCATTGAAGATCTACCAATTGTACACATTGTCAAGGATGGAAGGCCTTGTTTGTATCTCAACTTTAGAGATTCCTATGAAAGTTATATCATCATGTCTCAATGCAATATTAGCAAGTAAATCGACTAATCTATTTTTTCCTCTTTCCATCCAATCAATTCCAAAAGCATCAAACTGCTCAATGGAATCCCAGACAGCATTTATGTATTGCTTCAATTTGTTATTCTTACATGCATACTTAGCTCTCACTTGAGATATCACAAGCTCAAAATCACCAATCACCATTAACTTCTTTATTCCATGCTTCTCATCCAATCTCAATCCCAATAATAAGGCTTCATACTCTACCACATTATTTGTATAGACAAAAGACAATGTAAAAGAGAACTTATAAGTATTGCCAATAGGTGATACCAATAAAATCTCGACACCAGACCCTTCTTTGGAACTTGCACCATCAAAGTACATTTTCCAAAGTCCATTTTTGTCAGATACTCTTAATACTCCATTTTCTATAGGTGCAAGACATCTATCAACCCCTCTTGGTACTTCTTCTACCTTGAACTTGCCAGTATCAATGTCCATGAAAAGGATTGTGTCATCTTCAGGAACATGCTCCAACATATGTGACACCCTTGGTTCTCTCATTACTTGAACATCCTTACCATCAATGGGAAATGTGGCATAAGACATGTCACACTGCATACTACCTCCCATAGATGCACTCCATTTTTGAGATAGCAGCATTCCATAATTAGGTGGGATATCTACTACTACCACACTCATTTTGACTTCTTTGTCAGGGTAGGCTGCTAGTCTGTAGGGAAGTTCATTTATCACACCTATGACAGGGACTTCTCTTGCATCCATGGATAACACTTGCCATGAGTGCTATCAACTTTCAATCCTAGTGCATCCATGATTTTAGCTGGCATGATATTGTTGGATGCTCCAGAGTCAATAATACAATTATTTATAAAATTTCCCCAAACCACCAGGGTGGGAAAAATGGGTTTATCTTACCAGGGCAGTAGTTACAGAATTTCCTAGGAAAATATGGGGAATCTCAGTAATTACTCCCTCGACTTTCTTACCTTATCTTTTTCACTCAGTTTGGGTGGAGTGAGCACCACTAAATCATTACAGGCCATAGCAGCACCATTGATAAGGGCTACTACCTTTTGTTTATGTTCCTCTATTCTCATCATTTTAAGAAAAGGCACAACTACTTTAACTTGGCTAAGTAACTGAAACATATCAATAGGGGTATACTTTGGTAATTCAAGTGGGAGCATACCTTGTTCATTGTAGTTATCCTTCGATTGATTTTTTATTTCCTTAGCCTTGTGCTTAGCATCTTCCTTGTGACTTCAAGATTTTTCTTTTGTGTCTTTATCTTCTCAGCAGGAGATTTGGGTCCTTGAGTAGCTTTTGGATTTTCTACTCTCTTAGCCCAAAATTTATCTCCCCTGCCTTCTTTAGCTTTGAATCCTTCCACTTTTCCATCAGGCTCATTTTCTTTTCCCTTGGCATTCTGCTCCTTGATGAAAATACCAACAGTACTACCTTGTTCACCTCCAACGGTTCTATTCCTCAAATCATAGGAACTTCTAGCTTGGGCGGCCAAGACTGCAGTATATTTTGCAATCTCCTCTTCTAAGGGTCTTCTTAATGAAACACCATCTTCTATTGCTTCCAAATTGTAAACCTCAACATCACTATCAACATCCTCATCAGAGAGAACTTGTTGATGATATGCACTAGAAACTTGCCTTTGATTATCTACATCCACTTCATAAGAGTCTTCATCAAAAGAGAATTCACTGTCGGCAACATCAAAATCACCCATGATCATAAGTACATCATCGTCCTCCTCATTTTGTTGATTACCGTCCTCAGGTATGTCATCCTCTACTTCAACCATCTGCGTTACTGCACATTGCTAAGAAGAATGTGGCATTTGGAAAATCATACACCAAGAGGTATCTTCAACAAAATTTCTTGAATTCTTTTACACAGGGTTGGGAGGAACTTTATTCTAGGTGTTTCTCTAATTATTTAGAACAGGCTTCCCATTATACCAATTGGTATTATATGGGTGATCCTGCAATGTAGGAGGTCTCTCATTCCTTTGATAATTTTTTGGTTGAGCCTTTTCTTGTTATACAATTTTATCACTTATAGTCTTCATAAAATTATCAATCTTATCCTCCAAAGTTCCCCCTTTGGCACCTGAACTCTTATCTTCCTTTTTAAAACTTTTTGAAAAGTTTTGGATCATCTCTTCTGCCAACTTTACCAGTTGCTCTGCTAATATTTTCAATACGCTCTGCCATCTTAAAAGCTTCCCTTAATGATTGAGGATTCTTATTCAGCAAGTGGTAACTCATTTTTTCATCAAAAGCATTGCAATAGTTTACCAAACATACATGATCATTCAATTGTAAGTGAGGAGGCAACCTCTTCCTAACCTTTTGGAACCTCGTATTGAACTCAACAATAGATTTTTTAGAACCTTTAGCAATATTATTAAATTGATTCAACATAAAGCTTGAATCAGTCTTGTCACCATATTTCTCTCTAAAAACCCTCTTGAATTCTTCCCAAGAACCAATGCTCTCGGCAGGAAAACTTTTGTACCACCCTTGAGCATCTTCAGTGAGAGCCTACATAAACAACTTCATCATGACATCTTCTGCCTCTACCTCAAAATCATCCATAACATTAGAAAATGCCTTGAGATGATCTTCACCACTCAAGGCATTGTTACCAAAGAATCTAACTAGAGCAGGTCTAAAATCTTTAGGGAAAGGGTTTGGGTAGCCAGGTATTTCGGTGAAACACAATTGTTGGTATCTATCCACCTGGAGTGTCCTCCTAGTATGTCAATCCCTATGAACATCTCTTTGCTCGTCATCTCTTTTTTTGTCAAAATGGCTACTATCTTTACCCTTCCCACTTTCACCATCACCTCCCCCTTTCTTGCTTCCTTCATCATCCTCAAAATAAGAATTATCATTTTTGTTTTTTCCTCCACCACCACCTCCTTGATCCCCACCACCACCTCCACTAGGAGTGTGTTCATTAGAATTCTTCTTATGTGACTCATTATTAGTATGTCCAAAACTTGAAGACTCTAAAGTAGCCATGGACATTTTTAGAAAAGTAATCTTCCTAGCCATCTCTGCATTAGAAGCTATTATTTCAGCTTTCTTCAAATCTTATTGTAGCTTTTCATTCTGCAATTGTAATTTTTAATAACTCAGGATTTGGAGGTGCAGTGGATGAAGTTGGATCAACTTTGGCCTTATGTGTGGGGATTTCAGCAGATGAGGTATTGGTATTAGTATTGGTATTGAAGGTAGTTTTCTTGGGTTGTTCAATGGGTTTCTTCCCATGATCTACGAATGATGTTTTCTTAGCATTAATAGGAGGATCTGAGGCTCTAGTAGTTGAAACAAAAGTAGTGTAGGTGTTAGTGGATGAGGTCCCCATCAAGATTGTTGCTTCAGGAATATCATTGGTCATGTCAGAAGTAAATCTAAAAAGGTTTTCCTCTAAATTCTTACATCTAGCAGCATCTTCTCTCATTTTCTCCAAATTCTATTTCCTAGCATCTCTCTTGAAAGTTGCTTAGCCCTAATCCTATCTTCCCTTTCTTTCAACGCCCTCATTCTTTTTCTTCTTCTTCTTGGAGCCTTAGCTCTTCCTCTTCTATAGCTTTCATGTCTTTATCCATATCTTCCTCATTTTCTAGAACATCTCAAAGCTCACTTGGGGCAGGAGTATAGTAGGGTTGGTCAATAGGATCTTGCTCGAGAGAAAAGTGGGCTTGTTCATCAAGAGGTTCACCTCTTGGCTTAAAATTATTTCCATTAAAAATGGAACCAATTCTAGGGGTTAAAGGCTGTAAAAAACTTCTTACTCTTTTCCCAAAAATCCCACCTATCCTCCTCCCTTGAAATATTAAGCTCATTATCAAAGACTTTTTCAACCGAAAAACTTCCTTGGTCTATGTTAGACCCTTAAACTTCATGTGCCTCTTTATGGATACTAGCACTACTTACATAAATATTGAAAGTAGGAGATGCATCATTAGAGGAATCGATAGACTTACTTGATTCAAAGTGTTTCCTAACCCATTCGAGTTGTTTCTCTTTTGTAGGTTCAGATTATGCCTTCTACTCAGGGTACTTCTTCACATAACTTCTAGTCTTCCTTATGATGTCAAATATAGAAAAATATTTCTTCTTAGCTTCCTTTGGAGAACTGATCTTTGCACTGGTATTAGAGAACTTAGAGTCACCACCCAGAATACTGGGAAATAGAAAGTGATTGCACTTTGATTTTGTACTTGTTACTTTAGAAAATACTTTAAACATTACCCAACACAAGGTGGCAGAATGGAACAAGAATTGATGCATAAGACTCAATATGATGGGACTTAATGCAATAGAATTTAAACTGATTATTCTTCAAACAGTAAAGAATATCATAACAAAAAACTAACTCTAACTGTACCATATCTGAACTAGAGACTTTGGACTTAGCTATTCCCTAGCAGAGTCACCAATCTGTTGGTTTTTTTTAAGAACCAAACTAATCTCCAGAAATACCTATGGACTTCACCATTTCCAATGATTAGTACTTATAAAGGGATTGGCCAACGAACGAATAGAAGTTGCAAGAATTATATTCCTACTCTTTGGGCTCTGTGAATCTTGGGAGGGTGGTCCCATAATGTATATTCAAGAGTTCACACAATTATATCTAAATACACTATCAATAACAGATACTTCTCATAAAACTAATCAACATAGTGCATCAAATAAGATGGCAACTCATTAATCATTGCCCTATATATTGAGCCTGAGAAGGTGGAACTTCAACACAAGACAACTTCGGAGGTATCCATTTGAGAGTTTCTAATTTAAAAGTGATTAGTCATTGAATCAACACATAAACTAAACCACAAGTATTTTTCACGAACCAGTGCCCTTATCCCAAGCACGAAGTCAAGATCAACCTATACGACCTAATAACAATTTAAAAAATAGCACCTATAGTCTTAAGAAACCCTGCATTACAACATTCCTCTATGACATTCATGATTATTACTGCTTACAACCATCCTATCACCTAGTTCTTAAAAGTTTTTAATCTCACCCAAGCACTTACATTAACTCATTGAATCAATAAGCAAGCATGAAATTAAACATCCATTGAGAAGAAATAGAGACAAATGAAATAAATCCTGGATTACTTTCATTCATAACTCATAGAACGCATACAAGGAGAGACAATAGCCATGAAATTGGTATTACTCTATATTGTAGTTGCTATACTGTTATCAAAATTTCATACATAACACTAAATTCCAAAAGAAACTTAAGACAAAAACTCTAAAATATACTTAGTATTATCCTGACAATTTCACAGTGTTAACTCAATTTTTCAACTCACTCCTGCTTCCGGCCCTGAATTCTTTCTTATAGAGATGAAAGAGAAAAACAAGCTTCAGGCCAGGAAGCACACATGTCAAAATTTCATTGGACCGCTACAACAATATTCCTTTTTCAATTACACTCGAATCTTCAGGTGGTGAAAATAAACATGAGGAAAAATTGACCTAAACTCGTTGTAGAAAATAGGTCCCACCTCAAAAAGGCATCATTTGTTTGTTGCAATAGCTTCAAAATATTCCCCACGCACTAAAAAAATTCCAATTGTGGGAGAACCAGACAACAAAACTTACGAAGCAAGACAAGGAAAGTAGATAAAAAGTCAAAAAAAATTATCCATATCAGCACCACGTGCTACCCATTTCAAATTGAGGAGAGAACAATATTTTGTAATGTTTTATCAAAAGCCTAATTTGTATTATATTTAGGCTATGCATTGTTCTTCTCCTATCCATTATTTATCTTGTTCATTATCAATCCCTACACAGATTCATTTTGTGTATTTCTCCAATCAAGTGTTATACTCTTCTTTAGTGGGCCATTTTACATTCAATAAACCTTGCACTTTAGTACTGTACTGAGAGTATCTAGCATCAATTAAGACCCTGGCCTCTTTAACAAAGATGTCCATCTTTGTTTCAATCTTCACCATTGTATCAATATTTGGATTTAGCAAGATGTAGTCGGTGACAGTTAATGCCATCATTGTTGCTTCAAGCATCCCTCCCAAATCCTTCTTCTAGGTGTCAAATGGCTACAACTCACCTTTTGGACTCAATATCTGAGGCATACCATGTTCCTCCATTTCTTTAAATATTTTCAACTTACTTTGGAGCTGCACACCTCGCTTTCCATGGAAGGTATTTATCTCATTGACCGAGTCAATGATTTGCAATATTTCAAGAATATTAGTAGGTTCCTCAGGATCCTCCTTCATTCTAGGCATCATTTCTCTTAAGGCACTCACCCTAGTAATCCAATTATTCCATTCATTCTTGAAGGCCTCTTGTATCTACAGATATTTTTTATTTGCTTCATGACTATTCTTGTAAGCAACCCAAACATCATCAACCTTGTTGACCAACTTGGTCACCCTATGCTTCAATACATCCTCAAAAATTTCATTTTCCACCTTAACAATTTCAAGCTTGGACTTCTTGGCATTTTATTTCTCAATAGTCAACTGATCATTCAAATCTTTAATTCTTAAGGCCAAGGACTCCCTATCCTGTGTAGACAAATCTGAGGAAGAAGAGGATTGCAGGTCTATTTTCCTTTTTGACTGAGTAGCCTGAATAGTGGCCCTCATCTTATTTATTTCATCCAAGGCCTTATTGTACTCTTCACCAAAGAATCATACTTTTTTTGAGAAATATGTGCAGTATCCACACTAAGCATTGTAGCATGAGCAGTTAATTCAGCTGCTAAAATAGGATTTTTATCTGTAGCTCTTTTGACCACTAAAGAACCAATAACCTCTTCAATAGGCCTAGCAACATCATGTTTACCAGTATTAGGTGGCATAGACCAAATTGCAAGAGTATGCAACTTTGTACTATATCCAAAACCAAACACCTTATCCTCAAACTGCTCCTCAAATATTAAAGCCTAAGGGTTTCTTCTTACTACATCATATGCTATAGCAGCAGTAATAGTACATCCTGGTAATAACATGATTCCACTATATGTGACAATTTTCCTAGCCTCAGTGGGAGTAATAGCTGCAATTTTAGCCTTGATTTTTTCCTCCTCTACTTTTTTAGCTTCTTCCTGATGAGAAGGTTCAGCATTATCTCAAGCTAATTCAAGTCTCTCCTTTATCTCTTTACTCCACTATTGAATCATAAATTCCTGAAACTCTTTGGACTGCACAAATTCATCATTAGCAAGGAATTCATCACATTCCCTAATCCTGGGATCATCATCACTTTCTTTATCATATTTCCATTTGACAATTCTACCAGGGGGAACATCTGAACTATGAGTTTCCTCAATATGAGGAGGAGGGAATTTCTGCTCCACCTCCTCATTCCCTGGCACATGTTCTGCCATTTATTCCTCCCTCACTTCTTAAACATCTACATGTTGCTCTGGGATATCCATAGCTTTTTGTTGTTGTTCTAGGAGAACATGTGCCTTATCAATAGCTTCCTTCACCTTTACCTTAAAATCACCACTCCGATAATCCCTTAGCATAGTGAAAGCTCTCTCAAGAGGGTCTGCAATTACATTATATGGACTTACATAAAAGGAATTCCTCTTTATGATACTTTCTTCAATGTTCATTATAGTTGTCCATTCCTTCTTTCTAGTCATGACAACCTCATCACTTGTCAAATTTCTTAACACATCATCTTTGTATAAGAACACATGGCGTATCATTTTTAAGCTTTTATCTCTTCTTCTTCCTCCCACAAATCCTTCCGGATCAAAATTCCTAATCTCATTAATAGGCATCCTGAGGTTATTCACCATGATCCCAAACTTTTCATACCCCTCAAGGGCAATGACTATGAAATAAGCAAAAGCACATTGGGGATTCACCACAGTACCCTTCCTAGGCTTTCTAAACATCTCATAATCCATAACATCAATCTACCACATGAGTTCCATGAAGGCTAATCTATCTGAGACATACAGGGAAAAACAATGTGGTGCCACTTTAGCTCCATAGGCTCTTATCAAAGTATATTATGAATGAAGAAACCAATCTACTGGAATTATGTGTTGCTCTAGATCCTGGTGTATCTTTTGGGCACATGATATTTCTGATTTCAGGATAAATCCTATGAATAGGTGCTACACCCAATGCTTCTAAGATACCATATCTTATAACATTAGCAAACAAGATATAATTGGAATTGGAACAATCATGATCCCAAATGTATGTCCACATTTGTATTGGTAAAACATTATTTTCATTGTCCCTAAGTGTCAAATCTAACTTCCTCTTCCAGTCATAATCACCCTCCCATAAGAGCATATGCATTAGTAGATAATAATGAGGGAAATGTAAAGGAAGCACCTCCTTCTTCAAATTGAGGAAATCCTCATGCATCTAATCAGCAACATAGTTGGCATAATCAAAACCAGTGTTCTGATTATGAACTTGTATATCTACCACCATCACCAATAAATCAGGGGCTATCCTTACCTCAAAATCTCGAGCTAACAGTTGATTCAGGCAATAATATTTGTTCTTGAAACAATCCAAAAACTCTTCACACTCAAAAGGCTCAACATCCTTAGCGGTGAATTTCTCCTTGCTCTTTCTATGTCGAACAAGCAGTCTCTCTCTATATGAAATTTTTTTTATCTCATATTCAGCATATAACTCAGCACGCCTAAACTTTACAGTATAATTGGGATTTAACCCAAATACTTCCACCATCTTGTCCTTCGGCACTTCTAAGATCACATCACCATTTTTACTCCTGATTGTTTTGTTAATGGGATTATAGTGCCTAGCCAGTTCCATCATCAATTCCACCTCTACAAACACATTTGGGACTACCAGCTTTCCAAGGTTCAGCCCCCATAAATAACATGCAGGCTTACTAAAATACTACCTATTAAAAGCATACTGGAACAATTTCCACCCACTCTGAGGCTGGGGCTTTTCACCAATTTTACCAGCACTATCAATCAACCTAGTGGTCACAAAAACTTGGCATGTAGGTCTTTTTCCAATTCGTGACCCTTCTTCCTTTATATCTCTAAAGGCCTCTTGCATAAACCTGTCTATTTCTTTCTTTGCACTTCTGGATCTAGTAGATGTTACAGGAGTACTTGGTGAAGGGTTGGATACTGCAGGTGGTTTTGACTTACCCTCAGTTGAAACATCATGAGTTTTAAGTTGTTTAACCCTCTTTTGTTTTGGTTTCCTCTTTGTCCTAATACTAGATTCACTGGGCTCCGGATCACTCATGTTTACAATGCAGGAGAACTAGGGTTTATAATTTCTTATAGTCAAAAATAAACCCTTCACAAGTATGAGAACATAAGGCATTACTTATTGAACAGAACAATCTCCCCAAACTTTACCCAACACTTATCACCAAATTGAAGCTATCAGTAATGGACAAGTAGACAATCCTCCCAATTTCCTATTAGCTTTCTAAGGTATTTCACCTCAATACTTTAGCTAGAAAGAGATATACAATTGGCTTACCTGGGTGAACGTTATGCCACACTTGTTACTTGTAGTTTTCTAGAGCTTCCCGCACAATTTCCTCAGCTTCTGGTATCCTTTCTGCTTGCGATCGAATCCAAGTGCATGACCAACTAGGTATCTACTTTCTTTTACGGCCAAGAGATAGGCATGCCATCATTAATGCTTGAGACTAAGTTTGCGCAAGCGAACTGACAATTAGTCATTCACATTTAAACCTTGATCATTGATCACTCTGTTTTAAAACTATATCAATGGTTATCAATTTGCCTCACTACTTTCTTTCTTGCTTTATATGACGTCCTCAGGATTCTACCACGTTGTCTCTTCATGCAATAATTTTCGCTTATTGCTGATATACCTCATCCTTGACCAGCTCTATCAGCAATGCAAGCATTCATGCGATGAAATCTCAGCCCTTGGATCTATGGTCCATCTTTGATCATGTTCATCTTCCCATCACACATCGCTAATTGAAACTTTGCACCTTGAATCCTATTAGCGATTGGAGATATAGTGAAGAGATCAGATTAGGACACATACACCTACATGAAAATCAATAGTACAAAAGACATCGCAGATAATATTTATTCAAATTAGCAAAAGAAACTTTAAATAGAGAACTCCATCGCTCATCGCTACTTTGGAACTTAAGCTTTGGAATGGATCCACGATGAGTGATAAAAAACATTAGGCCATCGCTCATTGCTAATTATCCTCATATAGTTTGCAAATAATTAGCGATGAGAGATCTTCATAATGACATTATGTATCATGTATCGCTTATATAGAACTTAGCGCTTAAAACATATCCGTGATACGTGATGCAAGGGAAATCTATAATATCACTCATCGCTAATTGAAATTTATCATTTCATGACTGTCTATGATGAGCGATGAAAATAAGAACATAAGGCTGGAGGACATCGCTTATCACTATTACAATACTCAAGGCTCAAAAGCCATTAGTGATAGGTGACCCCTCAACGATACAAGGAACATTTCTCATCGCACATTGATATCAAGAGCTCCATCAGCTATTCACGATGAGCGATAACAAAGAAATACCACTCATCGCTTGTCGCCAATTTGGGACATACACTTCTAAAGTAACTAGCGATGAGCGATAAAGAAAGATGGTCCTCGGGACTTAAGTGAAAACCTTTAAGCATGTGCTCATTAGTTTTTCTAATGAAGGGGGCCATCTAGGATGATACGATAGAAAGGGCTAAAAGACTCCTAAGTCACAAAATGCAAAGGATGTAAAGGCCAAAAAGGCTCTTTACTTAACCTTATAAAAATTAAGATACTCAAACCTAAGCATGGGGGACCAGTTACCCGATGACAATGACTGACATAAGATGTTTTAAAGTGATTGGAAATGGGCAATAGGAAGTCAACAGTGAAATAGAACCCCTCAACAGTGAAGAGAAAATAAACTCCCAACCCCACAAGTATCAACCAAAATATGACAAGGCTTTGAGATGGAACATCAGAATCTTGCAGGTTCCATCAAATGGAATGTAAATGATCCTATTAATGAGTAATCTTTCATGTATTCTATAGTTTAGAAGAGATGGTGAATGAAGAAGGAGAAAGCGCATGGTCCACTTAGCTAATATTAGGTTTTTTCAAATTCTGAGGAAGAGGAGTTAGAATAGTTATTTATGAAATGGTTTAGAAAAATTGGATGAGTATAAACAAGAACGATAAGGAGAGGAAGTATAATAATTGGGAGCATAAGACAATATTTATATTAAGGATCTTAGTTTCATGATCCCTCAAGTTAACACATGTATTGGAAAAGGAAGCATAGTAATTAAATAACACCTTTTCCTAGACTAGAAACAAAAGATTATTAGAAAATAAATTGATCTCATCATTACGAAAGTAATAAGCCATATTAAAATATAAGGAGTTTTATTTGATTACAAAATCAATAACTTTCTCATGAGTGCCTTGTTGATATTGTGCTAAATCATTTAAATGAAATTTGAGCTATTTTTTTTTAATGAAATTTAACTGCCTTATTCTTTTATCCTTCTTTACATTCTCTTGTGTTTGTCCTTCCCCTTCCCAAACCTCCATATCCGTTTCTTTATTATGCTTCCTCATAGTTCTCTTCCCACACACTCTCTCTCTTTTATGCCTTCTTATCTCTCTTCCCAATCACTCTTCTATTATAAAATGGTGTTATGGCTCTAAAACATTTTGATCTAAGAATCAAAACATGATAATGCACTGATAGATGATTTAGAAAATAATACTACAGCTTATAATCAAATTATAAATGGTCAGCATCAAACCATACTCATGATTATTGCAGAAATAACTAAGAACAAAAATGAGAATAAAATGCAATAAAAACACAAATTACTGAAATAAGAAAAACTACTGAAATCACTGGCATTCCAAGAAGTGGTCCCTACCTCCTCAGTCTGCCAAGTGATGAAATAAAGAGAGCCTTTCCATGCTAGACTAACCATGCACAATGCTACTCAAATTATCAGAAATAACACAGAGTTCATATATTACATTTCCTTTATATAAGGCATGTAGCTATTTATATTCCATTCATTACATTATTAGATCCCCACAATTTTCTGCATAATAATCTCTCGTCCTTTATTGCTTTCTCATCATTCCTTTTAGTGTGTGGATGAAAAATATATGATTTTCAACCACCTAATAATATAAGGCATGTAGGTACAACAAAAACTTGGAATAGATGGCCTATTTAATCTTTTTCATTAATTATTATAACTGATATATCAATTAGTTAATATAATGATAATTTATTATTTTGGCTTGTAGCCATTACAAGATATTAAAATACATGGCTAAAGTAGGAATTGTTTATTAGCTAGAACTATTTTATGTGTAATATGTAATGTAATCTCTTCTCCAATATCATGTTATATGATATATTTTCCAAAGCTAAAATAACAATGCTTGTTAGTAAAGACAATCAATAATTAATCTTCATAGTTTTATCCCAAAACTATATTAAATACCACTTGTTTATATTTAATCATATGCGGAAAAAGGTGGTAAAATGGTATGATAATGTATGGAAATGAAATATGAAGATGGGTATAAAGGCATATGAAAAAGGATAAAAGATGGCATTGGTGTCACCTAGAAATGCACCCTATGCACAGAGATTGAAACTGAGCTTTCTAGTGCAACATTGGATCACTTCAGGGCTGTGGGTCACCTGAGATTGGAGTGAACCTTCGGAGAAGGCCAGCTTCCTTTGGTGTCACCTAGACTACTGATTCTTTGAAAGGAAAGGGATAAGGAATACATAAACTGAAACTAAACTAAGGTGATGCACCGAAATGACAGGAACAATGAAATACTCAATTTACACTTGAACACTGACGGTGAACATAAGATTACACATCAAACTCTGTAATCCTTACACTAACATATCACAAACAGGTTCGATTCACACATTTTTCAGGAGAGGAAAGAAATATTTTCACAGGTCAGAATCCATGCGTGACTAAGTGAACACGATTTGTAATTTGTATAATGATACTTTTGCAAAGGAAGGCATGAAACACAAGGTAAAGTCATGAAGGAATGAAAGAAATTCACAAAAATAACTTGACCATGAACCTGAAATGCACAACACTTTGCAAGAACAAGATGGAAATCTGAATATCAACAGTGATCAAAGTAAGCTTTATATAACATGCTCCAAGTTGAATTACAAAATCCTGCTAAAAGGGTCACATACTTCAAAAAAGCATACATCTGAACTCCTCTCCAAAAAGGAAAAAGAAGCCTTATATACAGAAAAGATCTCGGCCCCTTAGGGTTTACAAATATCTCCCTTTAGGATAGATCTTTCTTTTAGATATTTTGCCTGAAATCAATGCTGCATTCAATTGAATCCCTGTTGTCGATGTCGGTGTGAAAGATTGCCTTCAGGGGAAGCCTTCTTGATCTTTCTGCAACTACCAGAGTTACTCCCTGGCCTCATGTCCGCCCTGAACCTCTTCAGTCGAGTGCCTTGAATGCTCCTGAGTCCAAAAACAGACACATGTTGTATTCATCCCGCGTTGACATCCTTTGTTCTGCCACGGCTCACCTCAGCTGCCCCTGGTTGGTCGAGAATTTTCCACGCGGGCTTTGCAGCTGGTCAAAAGTCTTTTGAAAAGAATCGCATCTCGGTGAGACCTCTTGGCGATGTTGAATCTCTCACCCCGAGCTTCCCCTCATTCGGCAAGACACCTGGGTGTCGATGATACGCTTTATCAAAGATGAAACATTTTTCTGAGACCATGTGTCTTCTATCGGTGATACATCTTCAATGTCACCCCGAACGCATTCCATCCTTTAGCGAGCTCCATATTCCTTTCACCAGGACATCATCAAGTCGAGAAGACTCCATAGCGAGAATCAAATGTCATATCGATCTCCCTCCTTGTCGCTGAGACTATCTTCATTCGCCGAGACATCTTGTAGAATTCCTCTTCCTTCGGAGAACTCTTCATTCGGCAAGACACCTGGCGAGACCCTTCGTTATCGGCGAGATATTGGCCTATCGGCCAGACTTCCCTCCAGGCTCCTTAACTCTTGGCGATGAGCTACTTTCTTTTGGCTGGGGAGACATCGTGCCTTCGCCTTGACATCATGGCGAAACTATTTTTCTCTTGGCGAGTTTCCTTTTCTTGTCGGCGAGATATCCGTGTGTCGGTGAGACTTCTTTATCTCTGAGACTCCTGTCGGTCAGGAAGACATCATACCGAAGGCGCTTTGCTTTGGCGAGGGTCTTATTTCATCAGTCGGCATGAATTTTCCTTATCGCCCAGACCTCACACCGAGGTCCTCTCCTTCTACCGAGATCTCCTTTTCACTTCGAAAGTTCCACTGGTCGGTGAGACCTTTGCCGACGATACACTTCATGTTTTGGTGGGGCCTCCCTTTGATTAGTAAGACCGTCTCCATTCGCCGAGACCTTTTGTCGAACCCTTTGCCTCTTGCCGAGCTGACTTCATTTCGCCGAGACTCTCCTTTGTCACTGAGACCTTGCGCCGAAAGACATCTCAGCGAATGCTTTGTTATCCCAAAGCCCTTGGTCACCATGAGTCTCGCCAAGCTTTACAATTGAATGGCCTATAGGCCAGAGAAACCCGCGCAATAGGAGGTCATGTCGAACCCTCTCTGTTATAGCGATAGGCTTTGCAGCTTCGTTCGGTAGGACAAAAACTAGGTCACAGCGACCTGTTCAAAACGGAATGTATCAAGCAACCAATCGGCTAGACAGTGAAGATGTCATGCCGACCTGGCTCTAATGGAGACTGAGCGTTAATATTGAGGCATGTTTCCATCAGAGCAAGCCTCCCAACTGAAATCCCTGTGAAATGTCATCAGATGCATGAAGTAACCCCCAATGGAAACATCCATCTGGCCCTTATGAACATCTGCAACATAGATGTCTTGCCTGATTGAGCCTGAGGGTGCAAAATTAGGTAACAGGCATAAAATGAAATGTGAATGGCTCTCATCAATTATGTCTTAGTTATTGTCAATAGAATAGGTTTTTTTTTGTTTTATAATTCTTTAAATGGTTAGAATGGTCTAGGTTCCCTAAAATGTAAATAGAAAGGTTTCTAGTTTCTCTACATATGTTCTAAATATACTTAACTATCTATTTTAATATTTTTTATCATAATAAAATAGTAAAACAATAAGGATAGATAAGCTAAGATAAGTACAATAACATAAAGAGTTGGGAATGTAACTATAACTACTCATTGAAGAGGAAAGAGTTAAAAAAGTGTCTCTAATTTAAAATTCTATGAAGGAAAATGCCTAGAATAATTTATAGAAGGATATAATAATGATAAGTAGATTCTTTGGAACTATTTTTGGAATAAATAAAATTCATAAAATAATCCTAACCTAGAAATCATGCTTATATTCATGATTGTACAATCACACTAGTGACTTGTGACTAAAAGGTATCTTATTGTTTGTGTATATGTAGACACCTAAAAATATCCTGAGTATATCACACATCCTGATTTCGCTTACTAACACCATTTTCTCTCCTAATTTGTCTAATTCATTTATTTAATTAAATAATGTCAATTATTTAGTTAAATTCACCCTTTTTCCTATTAATTGAACAGTTAGCTTTATTTGATTAATTCACACCCTTCATGTTGATTTTCTCACCTTTTTTATTAAACAATGCAATTTTATTTAATTGAAATGCTAATAATCCCACTTAATTAAATAATTCATAATTATTTAATTAAAGTTCCTAATTCCTCAACTTGTACAATTAAATGGTTTTCATGAATTGTTTAATTGGCGAATATTCCTCCAACCCTCCAACTTGCATAAAGAATATTCCACATGGAATATTCCCTTTATAAATTTGAATTTTTCTCTCCAATTCAAAATATCTCCAACATAATTCCTAAAATTAAGGGATAGTGTTAGGTCTCACATGGATTACTAACCCTTGATCTAATCCTTGATCCATGCCTCATGGATTATCAACCACTTGATTCATCCTTGATCCATGTCTTCATCCTCAATTCCATTTCATCCATTTATTAGCATTATGAATCCTCACAATTGATCAGTATCTCAAAAATCTATAAATACCAAGCCAATTTCATATCAATTTAATTCACAACCTTATGCAAAGTTACTTTCTCAAATTCATTACTCACCTTGACAAATTTGAGAGATTTTTGTGTGAATCATCATCAAGCTTTTGCAACAACATGGATTGATCCAGAGGATTTTTGTCAAATTTTGAAGTTCCTCATTTTTCTCTAGAAACATCTTCATCAAAAAATATTGGGAATTTTGACTCCAATGCAACTCAAACGGAGTCAATCGGAGCTACGGTGCTCGAGATACACTAAGTCAAACCTTCAGTCAACTCAAAGACCCAAGTCAGAAAAAGGTAAAAAAAATCAAAGTTGTCAAAAGTGGTCAAGACTGGTGTCAATGCAAAGAGCTCGTTGCAAGCTTTCCAACGATGTTCGTTTCGTCAAAATTGGAGTTCGTTTGCCCAAGTTACGAGCAGTCAAAGTCGGCCAATCATGAGTGGACACGTGGCAGTCCAGTCAACGCCACATCATCAGTCCAGTCAGCGGACACATCACTCCAAAGTCTTTGACCGGCGAATGAAATTTTGATATGGCATCATCTCACTCCTCCACGTGGCAAGCCATTATTGGCAAAAGGTGGCATATTATTTTTATAAAAAATAATAAAAATAATAAAATATATAAAACAAATTAAAAAAAAATTAAAAAAATGCCACATTCTTTTAATAAACGTGGGCTCTCCTATATTAAAGGATCTCCACCTATCTTAAAGCCCATATTAAAGCCACCCTATTTTAAAGCCATGAGTTTTGTTTTAAAAGCTTTCTATGTTATTTTTAAAAAAAACCTATTTTCATGGAATCCTTATTTTAAGGGATTTTAAACCCTTTTTTAATTATTATTACCCCTATTCAAAAGGGATAATCTCCTATAAGATAGCAATGGGATTATTTTCAAGGGATAAAATTTAAAAGATCTTCTTGAAAATATATAAATAATCCTGTAAGAGTTATCAAAACAAAATTATAGGGATTATTATTTTCCTTTGTAAGCCCAAAATTATAAGGGCCCTTCATTATTTATCTTGAAGAGATTTTATTATGTAACGGAGGCATTTCTTTTGGATTTACATGTAAATTTGGGAGATTATAAATCAAGTTGTTATACACTAAATTGGGTAAAATTGGTGTATAAAAAGGGGTAAATGGGTGAGAGTTGGGGAGTGTGTTTTAGCTAATTATTTTGGTAAGGAATTTTGGAGGTGATTTTTGTAAGTGGAGAGTTAGGATTTTTCTTCCTTGGAGAAATCTTATTGTAACTTCGTGCTTTTGGAGAAGCTTGTTTCCACGCACTTTGGAAGTGCATTTTCAGATTTCTTTGTAATCCAAGGGGAGGCTATGCCAAAGATTGTAACCGAGTTTCCGGAGGAATAATTGGATTGGTCTCACTCTATTGGCGCAGACCCGGAGATGTAGTCATGATTGTGGCGAACTCCATTATCAAATTGTTTGCACTTTCTCTCTTCTTCTCTCTCACATTCTAGTTATCACCTTGATTTTAAAGCATAATTTCAATAATGTACACTTGTTTTTGAGTTTCCATTAAATTGTTTAAGTTAAGCATTCAATTATGCAATTAGTCTAGATCCTAAATCAGATCATGGATTGGGAAAATTTCAGCAATCCACATCCATATCACACCAAATTTGTACTCAATCCACAATGGGATTGAAAGTTTGTTGGTTATTTGTTTCAATTGTCTAGAATTTATATTGCTTTGATGTTATTTGAATCATTTTAGCCATGTTTACTAAATTGCATGTGAGTGTTATCTTTAATTGATCAATTGCTTGTTTAATTGCTTTATTTCATTGTTATTTGATCAATTGGCTTCTTATACTTACAGTATCCTTACAACATACACCTCTAACCATGAAACTCATGATCCTAACCCCTTCTTCTTGATCCCTTGAAATATATTTCTAATACAAGTTCAGAAAGGCACAAAAAATGGTTCACATGGTGCTTACAAAATTTAGAATCAAATAATTTGTAAGGAGATATTGCTAATAGAAATTATAAGAGGCATAAAAATGATGATGTCAAATTTGGAGACTACCTCAATCAATACTCTAGGATGATAGATTTGAGAATTCAAGTAGATAACAAAATGGGAGTGTGTAAATCCCCTATGGCTTTTTGTTGTGATTTGTGGCGGGTACTCAAGAAGTGTAGGAAGTTTTCTAAAGAGGATAACTAATGTGTGCATGTGCTTTGTTTAAATGTAGGAAGATAGGAAACAAGTTCAACAAGGTTATATGGCACTAGGGAGGGAGGAATTCATGAGGTTTCGGTAAGATGTGACTTTAGAGAGGAATAATGCAATAGATAGTATGGTAGAAAATGTAAAAAAGTGTAAGAGAGAACTTAGAATATAAAATTGGAAGGAAAAGCGATCCAAAGAGTGAGAAATTTATGTGTGGTCCTTAATGAATTTTAATAAAGATGATTTGATCAAGAAATTATTTTAAAATTAGTAATGATGTCATAAAACACAATTTTAGGTGGTTGAAATTCAAATCTTGGCAATGTTAGTTCTATGTTGACATAGGTATGTAGAATGTTGGGACTAGGCAAGAAACAATTAAGAGATCAAATTTTCTTTTACATGACACCTTGATGAGGTGTTTTACGCTTAGAAACATGCTAAATAGGTCCTAAAATAATTTTAAGGGACTAGATTCCAATATGAGTGTGCAACATAGAGTGAAAAGTGTGAAGTGTATACATTTTGACTCTAGAACGTTATATTTTTTAGATAACTAGTTGATAATATTAGATATTTTAGTCACAGTCAACTTGATCTTACATTTATTTTTGCTCAATATATCACTTCATGCTAGATCTAGATAATAGCTAGTGGAAATAAATAAATCTAGGATTCTTTGCTAAATTTATGGGGCTTAAAAATTTGGCATATTTGAAGAAAATATTGGATTTATACATTGACCAATAAGGTATACAAACAATTTGTTTAGCAATGCTAATAGTCAAAATTTTACTAGAGGTTTGGATCCTATCACCTCATCTAGCAAAAAACAATTATCACTTTTATTTGAAAAAAGTAGAGTACCATGGTGCTATTCATGTTGCTCTCGATAATTTTTTGAGATTCAAAATATTTTTTCAATAAATATGTTCCCAATGGATGATATACCCACTATATTTGGCCTAACAATCACAATTTTATTCAGATTTTATACAATCCAATTGAGCACTAGTGTACCAAAACATATTTGAGATTCACATAATTACATTTGGTGGATTATGTAGGGAACCAACCCATATTTTTACCAAGCAAAGAATGAAATTACCAAAATATTTTCAAAGTCCTCAATTTATTTTTTGAAGTCCCTATATCATCATTGTTGAGTGTGAAGGAAGTTGTCCTTGATGAGGATTAATTTATGATTCATCTTCCTTCCCCTTTCTCACAATCCATCTTAACGGGGATCTTTATGTATTTACCTATTTTGTATTTTACATATAATTAATTTTATGATATTTATTAAAGTAAACTTAAGAACTAAAGTTATTGTTTATCATTGGGGGTGCTTGTTTGCATCATCCTTGTAAGGGTGAGAAGTGATTACTTGCACTTTTCCCTTGAATTTTGAACTCACTTTGACCTATTTCTCTCATATTTAATGACTATTATAAAAGTGACATATTTCTATGTAAACATTGGTAATTAACCAAAGCCTTGATTGAACTTCACTTCACACATCCCAAGGATTTGGATCTAGTCCATATCATTCTCATTCCCTAACTTGAGTATAATAAGAAATTGTGGATTTGAACGTAGTTTAATTCTATAGCTACAAGTTTGACCTTGAAATTTTAAATTTAAATTTAAACATGGGACCAAGCCAACTTGCTTCTAACTAGTCATTACTTACCAACTTGAGCATGAATTCTTCAATTTGCATACTAAGGTGTTGTATAAAAGGACAAAAATTGAATTTATTTTAGATAGTGAAGGAGGAAGATCCTTATCTTATTTTATCATCACATTATCACATAGAGAGCATAAAATCATCAAATTATCAACTAGTGTTTGCGTCTACGTCATTGGTGAAAATTAAGCATCTTGTATTGTTGCTTAACTTGACTTCAAACTTATTCAAATCACTAAATTAATTCTAGTGTTTTGATTAAGGTGAAACTTTTTGCACAACAAACTCCAATGGTATCTATAGATGCCACCATTTTCAAATTGTATGGGCAAATATTCAATAGGTCATAGACACACAAGTCAAAATTTTAAAAAAGGTGAAAGTTGCACATACGAGGATTAATTATCTAGCTATGGAAGAGACCCAAAGCAAATAACTTGTCATCGTGTGCCTGTTAGAGCACTACACTCCTAGATTTGATCACAAATCACATAATTAGATCATTGAGTGCAATCTATAGTAAAATACTCTATTGTTGCATCCAAAGCTAAGTACCCTAACCTTCTCATCAATTTCAAAAAGTATGTTTATGTAGTGTTACTATTTTGACTCCTTTATTTAGGCTAAATTGTTTGTTAACACTTTACTCTATTAATTAGTCAAGATGAGTATTTGAAAGAAATTTATTAATTTGTTTTAAATCCTTAAATAACTTTTAAGCATAATTATGTATCTAAAGTTGTATATTAACTTATCTGAATTTTTCCATTATGAATTGTTTTCTTAATTATACAACTTTAATTTATACTCTCGATACTCATAAATTATAAAAAAAATATATATATATTATAAAATCTACTCCATAATTAGCTTCCTTCCATGCACTTTCCTATAATTTGGTTTATAAAGCATAATATGCAAATTTGTATTAATTTATAGGTTTATTTAAAAGATTCCTATGCATTTGACTAATGTCCACCATTTTGGGCTTTTTCACTCATACATTGTTCAATAATGAGCTCTACCTATTATAAAATTCATTATTTAAATGGCCAAGAAAATTTATGTGGAAAAGTGGAAGTTAAGCGATGGTTAAATAGAGTCGACTCCGTTAATTGTGGAAGAATAAGACCAATGAATGGCCAAGAATATGTAGTGGTAAAATGGGCGTTAAGTCGTCCGTTAATGGTGGCAAACAATAAGAAACAAAACGGACGTTATTGATGTAATGGAAGGGAACAAATTTTAACAAGTTCGCTGCCATTTTGTAACTTTTTTATTTATGGATGGTGATTTTTTTAGGAATATTTTAAAGTGGGTGGTTCGTAATATAAGTTTATAAGATTAAGTTCTGAAATTTATATAAGTTGATGGTTTCAATATTCAATTCAATAGAATAAATATAAAGTAATAATAAAAATTAATGGGAATTTAAAATTTTCATATGATCGACAAGTGACAAAAAAGTTTACCGTGGTGGGGCGATTTCTAACCTTAGTCCAAATGTACCTTTTGAAATCTTCAAACTAAAAAATAGGGGTTGATATTATTAAGAAAAACATTCTAATCAATCATATAGCATATTTGTCTTTTTTTGTTTATTGGAGCCCCTACTCCTTCAAAATATATTATGAAGGCCCCCATGGAATCCCAACCTAATTGTCAAAACAGTAGGATTTGATCTCAATGCCTTTTTTGGTGCTTCCATAAACCTAATGGTCATGTAAATTGCTATGTCAAGCACCTTTTGTTACACCCCCTTTTTAAATTACCAAATTACTTCTACCTTTATGAGTAAATATGATTTTAATGCAAGATTGTGTCTTGATGATGTTCAATGGATGAAAGAAATGTATGAATATGCATTATGATGAAATTACTTTTTAAATGTTTTAATGATGCTTAAGTTATATTATGAATGCGATTTATATGTTATTAGCTAACTACGAACATGTTGCTCTAAGTTGGATGCAAGGAAACATTTGAACCCTCTAGTGGGGAAGGGAGAGTATCACCCAAGAGAGGAGGTTGGTATTGGAATCATTGGTATTTCTATCTGAGTAGATGCACACACTCACATGCATAGGTTAGAGGAACCTTGTTGAGTCAGTCTGAGTATCGTATCCGTAAAGTCTTAAACCTAAGTTGATAGGTTAAATGTCATTAAAGAAAACAATTCCCTATCATAAGTGATGCTCTTTGATCATTAAAATTACGTCAATTGCAAATAACTTTTGAATAATAATAAAAATGAGAATAGTATATATGAAATATGTGTGTGTGTGTATGAATGCATATAATTAAATGATTGACGTTTACATGTATTTGTATGTATATACGTATATGTATATATTGAGATAAATAGATAATGGGATATATATATATATATGTATATTTATATGTATATAGATATATATTTGAAACAAAGGAAAAGAAGGGAGATGAACCAAAATGTAATCAAGATGGTTAACCTCTCTTTTCACTAGTTATTTCATTCAATTATGCATAGATGAATATCAAAAAACAAACCTAGCTGATATACTAATCAAAAGACAAGTTTTAAGAGGGTAAAATGATGTGTACCTATTGCAAAAAGTATTTTTTTGGGCCTCATGAAGGACTCATTCGCCTAGTGGTGAATGGGTCCCTGCTAGGGTTCTGGAAAATCAATTTATGGGTTTTGTTCTTCAATGTCTGCACTCCCAAATCCTAGGTGTTCAACTCCCTAAAGTCGAAAATGAATTCTATAGAATACTTTTTGTGATCTTGCAAGAAAAGTGACAACTTTGACATTTTTTTCTCTCCACTTGATCTTCAACCTAAAACTTGCAATCACACATCAAAGGAGAAGAAAAATGTTGTTTTGTTAGAGAATAGGTGTTTGTCTTGGTCAAACCCCATTTTGCTAATTAAACCTTGAAATGAAACAATGCATAAAGGAATGATGAGTGAACAATGTAATGGCACAACTCACCAATCCTCAATTGAACCTTGGATTGCAAATCTGAAACTTAGCATGAAATGGCCTCAATGAGAGTAAATCTTGATCATGTTCTTGACATAATATAATGGCTTTGAACACTTGAACTTGATCACCAATGCTACATCATCACATTAGCTCAACAACATGCATGACTTTGACATGATGAAATGGATCCTTGATTGTTGCAATAAACTCTAATAATCTTCCCTTGAATGCCTTAGAAATGCTCTTGAATGCTCCTGTAAAATGCTCACTTGAATGCTCTTAAGATAACTTGAATTTGCTAGGTCACTTAGATGAAACTATGTGAAATAACCTTGTATTTATACTTATCTTACTCTTAATTCCTGAAATTCCAATAACACAAGCCAACATCAAATATAGGATTTGAAATCATTAAAATACTGCCAAAAACATATCCCAAGGGGGGTCCTAGGGTTAAGTGAGGACCCATTCGCCATAGGGAAAATGGGTCCTAGCATACTTAACTAGGACACACTTCGGGAAATATGAAATGTTATGCAAAAAGGGGGTCCTAGGACCTAGTGAGGACCCATTCGCCAGGTGGCGAATGGGTCCTAAGTCACTAGCCTATGACACATTCCTTGTAAAATTAAGTTTTGTGTAATATCATTAATGAATGTCGGGTTTTATCCCTCTGAATCTGCAATTAATTAGGCTTGGATTTGAATTAAAGGGGACAGTTAACTTCAATTAATTAATAAAGCCCTAGATTAGTGTGAAAGTGTAAAGATACACTTTACAACGCCCTAAATAGGACACCATTAAGTCTATTTTATTATTAATTATTCATTCCCAAATTAAGTGTGAAAAAGGGATACTTTTTTCTACTCTACAATATTATATTTTAATTTAATACAAAATCGAATAGCCATATTAACTGGCAGTTTTATCACTCAAAATCTGAGTTAGCAAAGACGATTTATGAGGCTTACTAGTATATTATATTAGTGGTTATTGTACTATATAAGCCACGTAGTGGCTAATCATAGCATGTATCAAACTCATATTTTGTAGCCATATTAAGTGGCTATAATGCCACATGAATGCAAGTTAAATGGCAGTTATGTATGGTAAAGTGGTCACCCACTTTTGGTGCCACACTATGCTTATATTGATTTCTTATTAAAGCCACATAAGTGGTTGAGTATTTTTGTATATTATAGCTATTTACCAACCATGTGAGGTGGCGATTTGAAATTAAAAGGCATTAAGTTGGAGGCCCGTGACTTAGGAAAAAGGTAGAGTTAGTGTTTTCAATGACTTTGACTACCAACATGTCAATGTGGGAGACTTTTTCTTCAACCAAAAATTGCCAACAACAAGTTAATGGGTCACCCAGCGTACTTGTGGCATTGAGAAAAGGTAATCGATTTTTCTTTGATGTCTTGCAATTAAACTTGCATTATTTTAATGTTTCAACCTCCATGCATGAGTAGTGGCAAGGTTGATTGAATCCAAATGCCAATCATGGAAATCTAAAGAGGCTGAGTCAACTAGATAAACCCCCACGCCTGGTAAATTTTTGAGTGGTGACATCATTTGAATGAATTAAGCTTCCTTTTTGCAATTGATTGCTATTCATTCTTTTGATAATATGGAGTATAGTGCATACGTGAGTTTGTGAGGAGAGTGAAGTTTTGTGCAAAGAAAATTTTGAAATCTATTTATTTATTCATCAAAGAGTGAAGGTAGGTTGCTAGTTTCAATTATACATTGCTTGGTAGAACTTTTAGTTTAACAGTTTAGAAGCAAGGGAGAGGTGCAAGAACAGAGCTGAGAGCTGGGAACTGAGAAGGCAGCAAGATAAAGCTAAGATACAGTGCAGATTGGAAGCAAGGATTATCAAGAATCAAGTCAAGCTATTTTAATCCAGGAATGATTAAAATAACTCTCTTTCCTTCTCTTTCAAATTATGAATCAAAGCTCTTTATTTACCTTAGTTTGCTTATGCCATTGTTATGTGCAAATCATGGCTGTTAGAAAAGTATATGAGTGAATATATGAATAGCTTAGTTATTTATGCATAATGCTAATTTAAAATACAAAGAGATAATGAGAACTAGGGAAGCTAGTTGGGTATATCCAATAGTTTTCTTTAATTATATTGTTAAATCATGTTTGCAATACATGATTTTGAATTATTATGTATATATGTATTTGAGAGAAAGAGAGCTTCAATGGAAGGTTAAAATCTCTCTAAAGCTGTGTTTAACCAAAATAACCAGCTTGTTAAACCAAAGTAGCTAAGCAAAGCTAAGTATGGGAATAGGATACTATCCCAATGAGACAATGTCTTATTTATATTGTTATTAAACAAGTTTATATTGTATATCAATAAGAGGATATGAATTTAACATCTTAGAAGTAGATATGTCTTTATTATATTAAGAAAGTTATTGTATTATATATTAGACTAGAGTCTTTATATTTTTACCTATGCACAATAATTTAATCTTGAGAAGAGGACTCTACATTCTCGACAAAACCGGAGCTATAATGCTAGTAGATTTTAAGGTGTAGAAGCACAAATATCTCTCGAATAGAAATATTCTCTAGTTTGGATAAAAACTTATCATACATTTAAGTATGAGTATATATATGTCATATGGAAGGATAGATATATGAATATCTATATGCATACAAACGTAGGTACCCTACATAATTATGCAAAGGATAACTTGGAAGAAACTTGTGAGGAATCTAGAGATTAGTCGGATGGTTCTCAATTGAGTTATCAGAAGTTAATCAGATTATTATGTTGAATCATTAATGAACATTACCATGAATATAAGATTTTATATTGAATCAAACTAAATGATATTTATCTCACACCCTATCTTGTTGTTACTAAGTTACTTTTACCTTCACGGGTAAATATGAAAATAAATGCAATCATGATTTTGATATTTTTGATAAAGGAATGGAATACTAAAATAGGTATTAAGTTATTATTGCTTTGAAAGAGTAATTATGTTTATATTGATGAGGAACAATGAAATAATATGAATTATGAATATTCTAAATGATGAAAGTGGATTCCATATGAATGCCTAACTACCTTTGCAAAAGTGCCAAGTTGGATGTAGGTACAGGTCCAATCCTCCGGAAGGGAGGGGAAGTATCACTCAAGAGAAGTCTTTGGTTGGGTAACCCTTTATAAATCCTAACTAAGCTTTCATACATACTCACTTCTAAGTATAGTTGAGTCAAGTCATCATCATAGGATATCGGTAGGTCATCCTTTAGGCATGTTGTGTTGCATTAGTCAGGATCATGATTTCTGTTAGGAGCATTCTTGGATTGAACATATGTGATTGAATCTTTGCTTAAAGTATATGTTATTCCTTGTGTGTTCATATTCATATGCTAATTGATGAAGAATATATACACTTTATGTATTTACGTCAATTGATATAAGGGTGTATGTGTTTAGATTTGGATGTTAAAATATATATATATTACATATTAAACAAATTATCTTAACATGTGAGTATATTTATATGCGTTAACATATATATACACATGCATCTAAAACATACATATTAACGTACATATATATATGTAAATATGTGTGTATATTTGGATAACAAGATGACGATATATATGTATATAATATGTATATTAATACAGGTGTATTAATATATGCATAGGTATACATATATGGTCATTATCTTTGACGGATAATGATCATGTAAATAAGCATATATATATATAATATAACAACGAATGTTATATCACACATGTATATATATATTGTTTTCTATTTGAAAAACATTTAAAGTGCTTACTATAGCAGCATAGCGTGGCTAAAGCTAAGCTTGTATTAAGCCATTTGATAAAGTAAAGGAACCTTGAATGAAAAAAATGTTTGAATAAAGGCGCAACCATATGGAATGAATAAGGCAGGTATTTATAACTTAGAAACCAACGTCACATACTCCAACAATACCATCGAATGTCAAGGAAATACTAAAGCGCTAAATATGATATGAGGTTTGGAGTGAATGACACCGCCTTAGGAGACAAAATACAAATTGGTTACAATGATAAAAGCTAAAAAATAAGACTTGAAGGCTACGTATGAAGTATGAAAGCTTTAAGAGCTACAATTTAGGCTTTAAATAGCGAACAAATGAATAGAATGCTTTGAATATTTTTTAATGAGATTAAAGGCCAATTCATAAACTATATGCTATGGTCGATGAGAAATGAAGTACAACACACTATGTAATAGCGCTTAAGTAAATATTAAGGCACATTTATCTTTTCAAATTAAGTCCAAAGGAAATACATGAAAAAGTAATAAAATGCAACGTATAACATGGAGGCAACGTACCAAGTCAAACTACAAATATAAATGCAAAAAGGTCAAACCATCGTTAAGTGTCATTTACCATACCTTGACTAAGTCAACTGAATGATGTGGAGCCAAAATATGATAGACCATTTCCTCTGTAAACCGCAAGCTTGAGAATAGGGAATGTGTTGTAAACTTGGCGCAATTTTATGAATTCTCTAATTAATTTAGAAGTCTATCTTGCCTGGAAACCGATTTTTTGTATAAAGCATGTGCTTTATGGACTTTTCAAACTTGTTGTGGCAAGCATTTGATCGATTTGTTGTTTAGTTTTGATGACTAAACTGATAGGAGTCCACCACCTTTCTACTGGAAAGTTGAGTCGATTGTTTATGGCTAAGAAGTGGCATAGAATGAACCTTGTTTTTATCCTTGAGAAGCTATATTTTGGGTATAAATATAGGGCGAACCCACCTCATTTGATACACTTTTCTTCTACAACAATACGCTGCTCCATTTCTACTGTAGTTTTCATTGAGTGAATCTTGGTTTGTTGAGAGCTTTTGTGAGGAAGTTTTAGTGAGATTAGTGAAGAGAGGTTGATTGCTAAGTTGATAATAAGAGGAGGCCAAGCTAGGGGTTCAAAGAGATGATTGGATTAAGTGATTGACTAGCATGGAATTCTATTCTCCTTGTGTTTATCTTTTGATATGAAAGATTGATTGTATTGTTTGAATTGTTTGAAATTGCATGAGAATGCTTACATTAGCGAAATGAACTATTTTCTTTTGGAAAGGAAAAGAATCATGTTGTTATATTTTCCTTATGAGTATATTTATATTCTCCATATTAAGGAGTGATTGTCATCATTAGTATTATATACTAGGAATGATGAAATGTGATTATCTTAAGGAAGTGTCTTAATACTCTTATGTACCCTATACAGAGATTTAGATAATGATGTTTCTATACATAGGTAGTCTATACTACATGTATAATGTGAAATGTATCAATGTCGTGAAGTGACTAGATATTGTAGCTTATTATGCTAGAAAACCTTGGGAATGCTAAGGTTAGCATTGCAACAAAAGTGAAGGTATAAACGATATGATATGACATTATGCAAACCACATCAATTATTTATACTTGAATGATCACTTGATCGTACTTTACTCTTGAATGAAACCCTAGGTTTAGAATAACCTATTTGAGTCGAGAAGTTTATTTGATTAAAGAATGAAACCTTAGGTTAAGATTTACCTACTAGGTTGGGATATGTACTTGATTACTCATTGGAACCCATAGGTTGGGAATAATCTACTTGGTTGGGTTGCTTATTTGGTCTTTGTTCGGAACACATAGGTTTAGATTAACCTACATGATTAGACTAGTCATTGATTGTTGACTTTATCCTAGGATTAGGACATACCAGGGTTGAGACACACATATGTGAATAAGTTGTACACTTGAGTTTATGAATAACTATTTGATTAGAGCCATAGGTGGGATTACCTATTGAGTTAGAGTTGATACCTATTGAGTTTCTTTATACTCTTAATAAGAATTCACAATATTGACAAGAATCTACTCTTTGATTAACCCTTTTTACTAAGGAGGTTACACTCTCAAATAGAATCATTTATTGATATGAATGTTCTTCAATTGAGGTCATTTATTGAAGAGATTATACTCTTGAAGAGAATCTCTTATTGTCTTATTCCTGAATGGGGTCATTTATTGATAAGTATTTATTCTTTGATAAGATGAAGCATATATAGTTATATTTTAGAATATAAAGTTCTTTATTATAAAACTCTTGTTAAGTTAGAGCCATGAGGTGAATAGGTTATTCTTGGGATAGAATGTCCAATGAAGGGAAATAGCTTATACATGTGAACACTTAAGAGAAGTATCTTTGTGATTTGAGAAAGGGAATAGGTTGTTTCTAAGGTAAATGATTACCTATAGAGGGAAATTACCTAAGAATAGTATATGAATGGTCATAATCCAAACCGAGCTATGGTAGTGTATGTGAATAGGAAGACTGTCACTTGAAGTACTTGGTGAGAATACGTTGGCCAAAGTAGTGTAATTTTCCACTTATTACACTATCAGTTCACTATGTTCCTTTACGCATGCTAGTTCAGGATTGTAGTGGATGCAAGCTCTAGTTATGTAGGGTACAACACTAACCTCAAATAGGCTATTGTTATGAGGTTACCATACCAAACACTTCGTCGAAGGTTAGGACCATCTTACCATATGTGGTAGATGTACGGGGGATCGCATTTGAGTCCGTGGTTGGTGGAAAAGTGCTTGAGTGATGCTTCTCCTCATCAGTTGGCGATCGAGGTTTGTGGATGTTTGCACCAATTTCGGGGACAACTAGAGTGTATGCGCCAGGGAATGAAGACATCTATAATGTATACACCAATGCAGCAACATCAGGACCAATTTGTATATCTATTGTTAAATTAAGCTCATAAGAGCTATGCATGTATCTTGTACCCATTTATATGGAAGGATGTGTTATTGAATGATAAACTTGAGTTTATTTAATATGAAATCTATGTTACAGATAGATTATTGAAATTACAATGAAATACAATAGAAGTCTGGAAAAGTGTTTATTTCAAATATGCATGTAATTTACAATATGGAAAAGAATTTTTTATATTTCTATGTTGTGGGATCATGAATCATTCACTTGATGTGAAAAATTTTAAATTTTTACTTAGTAGAACACCGGGGTTCTAACAAATTTCATGAATAACCAGATCAGTTATGGTGTTTTAGAAGAACAAAACCATACTTGATATATCAACAAAGAGTCTGAACCATTGATTGAGAAAAGATGATTGTCTATTAATGATCACTTAAATATTAACTATATTCAATATGGAGTTCTTTAGGAATAGAATCATAAGAATAAGTGTTAGACATTTGAATCTTTAATATGAAGAAGTAATCTACAATTCAAGGTTAATAATATATTATTATATATAGACATATTGTCAATACTTTTAGATTGAGACAAGGTGTGTCTAGTCACTAACATTGTATCATCAATATTAACTAGTTATGTATAAAATAGGAAAGTAGTTACTCCCATGGTTAAAAACTAAGGACTTGAATAAGAGGCAATTTCCTAGACCCTGAATTTTGCAAGAGCGTAACTTGGGTATTCTAATCAAAAGAAGATAAAGTCCAAGTCATTTACCAACTTAGTAAGAAATTACTTGAATAAGAGGCGATTTCCAGACCCAAATTGTTGCAAGTGTGTAACAGGGTATTCAAGATAATTGATTCAAACCTATTTAGTCAAATAATCGACACTAGTGAGTCACCCCTTTTGAAAGAGTTTATGTTTAAGTTAGTTAACCTTTGGGTCAAACCAAAATTAGAGTTAACCATAGGACAAGCAAGATTTTAAATTCAATTTAGAGGTGGGTGAACTTACAACACCACTTCCTTAGAAAGTGGAATTGATTATATCAAAAATTTGGCCAAAGTAAGTGTAAAAGTCACTGCTTGCACTTGTCGGTTCACTGTGCTCCAAGTTTGCATAGCTTGTCAGTAGTGGCATGCATAGTTGGAAGGTATCCATAGTTGTATGATTGTACTTGTTATGTAGGACACAACATAAGATACTCAAATAGCAATACTAGGTGTTCCAATATTAAACTCTTCGTTGAAGGGTAGGGCCACTTCTAGTTGGAAGATGTGCGAGGGACCACCATTTTGTGGTTGGAGGTAAAGCACTTGGGTGATGCTCTCCCTCTTGCAGATGACACATCGAGCCTTGTGAAATAGAGAAGTGTAATCTAGATAAGGATACCTTAACCTTGTACTCTTTGTAAATTATGAAATATTTATATGATCATGAGATCTATTGTAATTTGTGTTTGAAAAGATGAGTTTCAGTTATATGAAATTTATTTTATTTCAATTATGCAATGTTATGTGAATTTCTTTATGAAGCATGCAAAAAGATATTAAAGGAAAAGAATTTTTACTATCTTGTTTTGGAAACTTTGAATTATTCACTTCATGAGTTTAGGTGAAAACCTTAGAGTAAACATTAGGTATGCTACATGTGGTATCAAAGCTACTAGTTTTAGTACTTGGACCTATGAGCTCATTATATAAGTTTTCCCTCAAACATTATCAATAGCTAATGTTTGAAATATTCTTATGCCAAAATGGTGGGAAAAAGAAAAACAAGGAAAATAGTAAGGAAGTCAATCTCCCAAAACTAATCTAATATTAGGACTAAGAAAGAGTCATCCCTAAAGGTCAAAATCCTTAACCATATTAGCTACACAAGAGGTGCTTGGTTGGTTGAATCTAAAACACTAGCTGACACACTCAAGTGTATTGGGCTAGAGAAAAAGCAATGGGATATAGTAGTTGTGAAGGCCATTTTTTCTATCTCTGTGGTCAAACCAAGCAAATCATCAACTCATACAGAGATGCCCTTTGGTTGTGGTAGGAAATCACCTATGATTAGTAAGGATATCATGGATGAGCACCGATGATTACCTCCACCTCCATAATTTTTCTAGTCGACTCTGAGGGCGAGGAAGAACCCAAAGAGATCCCTTTTTCTGGTAAACAACTTGTAGTCATAGAGAGCAAAGATTATGTATCAAATAAGGATACTATGTAATCCACAAATAATATAATAAAATTTCCATTTGATTAAGTTGAACAAATGAATATGATTAATTTCTATTGATACCAATGCTAAATTAGAGGAACTTATTGTAAGAATAAATTGAAAACTTCAGGTGAAGTAGAATATTCAACATTTTTTGAATTAGAACTATGGAGGTAGCCAAGAGGCTAGACAACCTTTTGACAACCCTGATTCAAAACTAGATTAAATCCTAGCAATGGAAATTGAAACAATAATGAGAGTTGGTACCTTAGAGTAAAGGTCAAAGGCCATAGTAGGTCAGAAAAGGAAGCAACTCACAAAGGTGAAGATGAAAACTAACATGATCACACCACCCAAAGTGGGCATGGATAATTCTAAGTCAAGGCTTGTTAATGAGAAAATAAACCGATCAACCCTTGAAGCATCTAATTTTGTAGGGTATATACTTTTGTGTCTATATATGTAAGCATTTTTATGAGTATACAAGATGTGTGGCATTTTTTGTTGTATATACAATCACACAGGCTACGACCTACAGACCATATACACAGGTTGTAATCCATATTATATGGCCGTGCAACTGTGTAAAAGGCTGAAAGCCATTTTTTTAATATCCTTTTATTATTGTCACCCAAAGTTTTAAATTTATAAAAAAAAATTTATTTTTATTTATTTTTATTTTTGCAAGTCTTTAGCCCCTGGTCATATGGATGACCAGGGGCACCACTAACCTTAGTGTCAAGCCATTAGTCACACTTTGGTCCTATTAGGGGTAACTTTCGACACTCAAGGCTTATTGCTAGCCCTGTTCATCTGGGTGTTCAAGTGCTAGACGCCCAAGGGCTTAACCTAGCCCCCCCTTCCTTTGCAAGCCTAAAATGAGCAGTTTTACAAAAATAGCCATAACTTTTGCCTCACAAGTCAGATTTTTGAAATTTAAAAGATGTCAAAAAGATGGATTGGAGATCTTTGATGTGGTGCAAGTGGATTTTCCATATTATTCTCCAAAAATTAGGTGCACTCAATCAAAGTCAACCCTTCTTTTTAGTCTTCAAATACTCATAACTTTTTCATACAAAATCATTTTTCGACATTCTTTTTTTAAATTATCAAAAAATCATAAGGAATATATTTTTTCTTTAGATCATCCTATTTGGTGTATTATCCTCACACTTGAAATTGGGCCTAAAATTTACCTTTCACATTTGGATTTTGGATTTAAAATAAACAAGTGTCTTTTAATCCTCAAGATTCATTTACATATTATCTCCTCTTGCACCCTAGGGTAATCTTGAGGATAAAAAATAAGTTATCTTGTTTTCTTTTTTAGGAGGCCTGCCTAGGGATTTCACCACCCTAGGGGATGACCTCAATTCTTGTGTTCCAGCGGAGTATAGAGAGCAAGGGGTGAATCGAAAGACATACCTCTTGGAAGTAGAATATTATCAATATGGGCTAAGCCTCTAAGAAATTTATACCTTGGAGAAGTGAAGGTGGAGAGTGGGTTACCCTCTCCTTTCGACTATTTGGAAATATTCTCTTTTATCTATGGATTAGGTCTCACGTACCCTTGTGGTATATAGAGGATACCCCTAGTTGAGCTTGTAAAGCCTAGTTGAGAATTTTTGGCCATCTCTTCTTATGGTTCCTTGTGCCTACAAGGATTGATAATCCCACTTGAGTTCAGCTTGTTCATGTGTCTTATGTGCTTGAATGTTTGGATCACCTTCCCCAATTGAAGCCAAAAGGGGACACTTATCCAAATTGATCCATAGGATTTTATCTTTTTGAATTATTTTATTATGAATTTTAATTCTTAATCATAAAACAAAAAAATAGAAAAAACAAAAAAATAGAAAAAACAAAAGCCAAAAAAAAACCCAAAACCCAAAAACATCTAAATACTCTAAAAACAAACAAATCTAGGTATCCTCCAAGTCAAGTTATCCACATCATTTCCAAGTCAAACCTTTCATCCCAATCACCTCATCACAACCATTCCTAGTCATCCTAATCATCCCAACCTAGTCATCATAGTCATTCCTATTCATCCTAATCATCCCATCATAGTCATCATAATCATTCATAATCATCCATTTCCATTTTAATCATTCTTTTCTATCCTAATTAGTCTTCCTCGTCCTAATCATCCCATCCTAGTCATAATAATCATTCCTATTCATCCTAATCATACCATCCTAATCCTCCATAATCGTTCTAATCATCCCTCATAATCATTCTAATTATCCCTTTTAATCCTAACCATCCATTTACATTCTAGTCATCCCTTCTAATCCTAATCATTCTTTTCCATCCTAATCATTCCTCCTCATCCTAATCATTCCTATTCATCATAATCATCTCATCCTAATTATCCATAATCATCTTAGTTATCCCCCTAATCTTTCTATCATACATCTCTCCTTAATCATCCCCAATCATCTAATCCATCTCATCCCAACTATCCTAATCGTATCAATATATTCCAATTCATCCCTAATCCATCATCTAGGACCCTAATACTAATTAACTTTCCTAATCAAATCAAGTTCCTAATCCATATTCTAATCATCCTCTAATAATCCACATCAAACCCACTATTCTTAATCCAATTTCATCATTAATCTTGGTCCTAATATCCTCTATCCATCATCATCCTTAATCCTCATCCTTCACTATCATCCTTAATCCCTATCCTTCATCACCATATTAACCTAATCCCCTTATCATCCAAATCACATTTCAAAAAAATCCTAATCTAATTCATCTACCCTCATTCAAACTCTAATCACCCATTATCCATCTATCTATCTCAATTATACATCCAATCTCTAATCCTTAATCAAAAATCATCATTTGAATATAAAAATTTGGTTAAAGAATTAATCTCCTTTATATCCAAAATTCTTTCATCATCATCAAAATCCTTTGCCTAAGGATCCTATCCTTAATCTACTATCATCCATTCAAATACAATCTCCCAATCAAAAATCAAGACCATAAGTTGGTTTCATCTTTATCTAAACTTGCTTAAGAATTCTAGTCTATATTAAGTATAGTCATCAAATCCAATCAATTCCTACTTAAGAACTTTGTCTATCTTAAGTAGAAATAAAATCTCATCAACTCTTGCTTAAGAACGTTAATCTATCTTAAGTATAGAGAATCATCCTTAATCAAATCAAATAATTTTAAGGTCTTGACATTTGATCCCAAATCTAATATGATCCTCCTTCTTCATCCTTAGATCCTATTATTCTAATCCCCAATCCACTTTTATTCCATTATCCTAATTTCTACCCTCATCCAAAATTAATCCAAAACTTTCCTCTTCCAATCAATCCTCTACCATGTCTAAACATCTAATCTATCCTCCATCCAACCTAATCTATTATAATCCATCTTCACCCATTTCAATTCCATCCAACTTCATGAACCCATATCCTAACCCAACAAGCCCAAAAATCATAATCAAGGTCAAGTACAATTATATTGATGATGATTATGAGGATATTCTTGTTGACCAACCTAAATATGATCCCTATAATGATAATGAGAATATTGTGGACCAATACGAGCTCTCCACATCCATGCCACCTCAACAAACTATATCCACTCCCCATCTATCTCCTATATCTTATTCATCCTCTTCCTTTAAAAAGGGAAATCTAACCCCCATCCAAATTTCCCCTCAAATCCCACCCACATCCTTACCATCCACATCATCCCCATCCACCACTATTGATTTAATCCTCACCCACAACTTTAAAAATGATAAAGGTGCCATGCTTAGATACTTCCTTAGAATTGGTTCCAAACTTCCATCCTCCCCCATCTATATAATCCCAATCCATATCCTATTGTTTATCCTTTCCATTTCTTTGACAAGGGAAACCAAGCCTCTATCCAAAATTTTCCTCCAACCCCATCCACATCCCAAATCCCAATATCCAACTCTTTTTCAAGATACTCATCCCCATCCTCAATTTACCAACCCATGGAAGCTTCCACTTCTTGTTTCAATTATTCATCTCCCATATCCTTACAATCCACATCACCCCAATCTCACAAATCCAGTTCATCCCATGTCTCTCATGATTTCCTCCAAGGACTATTAGCAAAGGTGGCTAAATCCCCAATAAAAAAAGTTGTAAAATATTCCCATGTCATGCATCCACCTCCATCCCCTCCACATCAAGATAAATATCAATCCCTTAAACCTCACGAATCTCCTACCCCTCCATCGACCCAATTTGAGAATTTTATTCAACCTTCATCCTCCATCATATCATACACACCACATGAACTATGCCAATCCCCCAATCCAAAACATACTAACATATATTTCCATAAATATCAAGACCAAAACATCCCTTCCATCCCATCTAATGATCCCCTTCCATATCATATCCCACCTCCTTCATCTCATGATCCCCCTCTAAATCAAGATCAAATTATTCATTCTACCCCATCTCATGACCCCCTTCATAATTAAGATCAAAGGATACCTTCCACTCCATCCAATGATACCATTCCAAATCAAGAACAACATATCCCTTCCATCCCATCCAATGATCCACTTTCTCCATGTCAATATCAAAGTATCCCTTCATCCCATCCCATCCCTTCCACTCCATCTTATGATCCTCCTCCATCCCATGATCCTCTTCCTAATCAAGATCAAATTATATCACCCACTCCATCACATGATCATCTTCCATGTCAAGATAAAATCATCCCATCCACTCCATCTCATGGTTTCCCTCCTAATTCATATCATGATACCATTCAAAGTGAAGAGAAAATTATCCCCTCCACTCCATCACATGCTCCCTCCCCAAGTCAATATCAAAGAATCCCTTCATCTCCATGTCGTAATCCTAATCATCCACAAGATCCCATCATCCCTATCCAAGCTACCCATGAACCCCACACCTATCGAATGGGTTCTTCCACCTTCATCCATTTGGTTTCCTCAAAGAAGATATCATCCCTTCCAACTCATATCCCCCTAAAAATGGACTCATATCTTGTTTCCAAACCAGTAAATATCCCATTGTAAAAAGGATTTGTAAAAATATGTTTTATCAAGGAAAAGGGTTAGGCCTTCATAAGTAAGGCATACTATAACCCCTCCCTATCAAAGAAAATCCAAATTATCATGAACTTGGCTATAAAGATCTAAACATTGGTACTCCTTCCATCTATCCCAAATAAAAATACTACCATCTAAATCCAAACATTCACATTCCCCATCCTCCAGTTCTATTTTGGACCCTTATGTTCCAAAGTCCAATCCCTCATCCCTTCCATCTATTTTGGATCCCTGTGTCCCAAAAAAAGGTCCTTCATCCCTTCCATCCACCTTGGGTCCTTACGTTCCACCACCTATCACTCCTATTTCAAAATCCCTTCATCTTATCTATCAATCCTCTCATATCCCCACTCAAGATCAATAAAGGAACACATCTTTGAAATCCTTCCAACATCCTACCTATTGATCATGTTTTCTGCACAATAACAGCCAGACAGAATATGATATCCTATCTCTCTTGAAAGGTAAATCTCTATCGGCAAGCCTCAAGAGATAACCCCAAGGTCTCTAATGTCAGGTCTTGATAGTGCATAAACAACTCAGTAACAAAATGTGAAAATGTTGGTAATCACAATGGGACCTTACTACAAGCAAAATACTGAATCGACTTTATCAGATCTAACAATTTGGTGATACTTCAATCCTAGATTTAACCCAATAATCAAAGAAATAGAAAAAGGATAAGGGTTTTAAAGAGATCTTAAATCTAATATTACTCCTAAGATTAATAATGAAAATAACCAACACTCGAAATGGACCAATCCTTCAAAACTGATCTCTGCTTGACCAAGATAAATCTACAATCTCATAGAAAATAGTGCAATCTTCTGAGGTGTTAGGATTTTCAAATCATGAACATTCATTCAACAACCCTATTGCAATTATAATGAACAAATCTTCACAATCGAACTAAGCACACTGAAATATGAAGTCCAGGCTAACTTTGCAAAGCAACTAACAATCAGTTGGTTGCGAAAAGTATGGACTGAAGGATTGCTGCAACATTTAAGTATTAAATCACAAACATTATTAAATAAAATCTAATCTAAACATGAACCTTCTCAAAGAAATTTTAAAGATAGAATAAAAAGAACCATGCAAAACAAAAGAAGACAAGTATGGCACCAAGTCACAATGTCATTTCTTGTATTCAAGTTGTCCACTGTAGCAACAATTCCAGATTTTTGTTACAACATTTGCTTGAGAATACCTACTTGCTACTAACTACCTCTACTTCTAACTATAAATTGTAACTATTTCTAACCGTTCTAACTTTTCTAACTATCTAGCTATTCAACCCTTTACAAAGAGGCGAAAATGCCCATTATATAGAATTCCCCCAGAAAACCCATCAGCGAAGCAAGAGTTTTGCAGCATTAATGGCACAACAACTCGGTCAAGAGAAACCCACAGTCGGTCAAATGAGCACTGAATGCACATCCCGTCCAAGTCAGCCTGATGGTCGTAGTGCAGTTCGGACCAACGCGCTGGAAGATGATAGGGAAGCACAAATCGCGCCGCAACCTATCATTAGCTCCCTTCCCTATTATCTCTATTCTAATCTGGCTCTTCATGTACTTTCAAGAACACCGCATCCAAGTCTACCACAAGTGGCAGAGGCAAAACCCTAAGTCGATTCTCAATGGACGCAATCTCTTCTCTTGACCGTTTGACCATCTTATCCCAGTCTACCTTATACGTTAGGTATTTTTCAATAACTGCAAGGTAGGTGGCCGCATCATCTAGCTGGTGCTCGAACACAGAATCATCATTACTTGGTGCATAAACGTCTTGCCACCACTTCCTCAACTACTCCAGACTCAAATACTTGGGTGCGATCTTCCTTCTTCCTATCATAATCTCAAAGAAAGCAATGGATCCATTGTATACACCGCTCAGGGTGTCATCAATCTACTTTCTTTGTTTATAAATCCTCTTCAACACCCTCCTGTCTAATCTACAGTGACTTTTCTCTTAGGGATCCTGCTCTTAATGTCCAACTTAATCCTCTCTGCATCAGACAATGAAGACCCAGCTGCTGCTTTGCTTGATTCAGCCTGCACTCAACATGAAAACCACAGTAAAAACTACAGGAAAGCAAGGTTAATCTATCAAAACACCATTAAAATGCATCTCATATAGTCAAGGTGTTATTAAAATTCATATAAAATGACCACAACAAATTTTGGGTTTCAAGACCATCCGCAGAATCTGAGCCAGAGAGGAATTTCAGGAATTCCAAACTGATCGGATTCCAACGAAATAACTAGGAAACGCCTACTTAATCATTAAACTTGATCATTTTTTCATTGATAAATTCACATGGGAGATCCAAATATGACATGAAATAATCATCAAATGCATCATGAATTGTAAACAGATCCAATTATCTCACGTTCCTTTATGTTTCATCAATTTTCGGGAAAATCTGCCAGAGACGGATTCCCACGAAGAACGAGCCAAAGAGGAGACTTCGGAAGATTAGGGAGACAATGGATTTCGGAGAAATCCAAACTCGACAGAAATCCGTGGATAAGGAAAAATTTCGAACCAAACAGTGCAAAGGAAAGTACTTCGGCCAAACAAATTTCATTCAGGATGAGGTCATGCCGAGTGGGGCATGCCTCGCCGAAAGCGAACGTGAAATTCATGTCGATGAGAGATTTTCTTCGATATAAAGTCATAGCGAATCGCCCTTGTCTCACCGACCATCAGAGTTTAAGTAATCACTTCGGCCAGACTAAAGTTTATCTATATGATGTCTCAGCGAACTTATAGAGTCTTGTTGAACGTCAATGAGGAACATCTCGATGTGACCAGCGGGTAGTCGGGGTAAGGTCTCAGCGACTTCTCTTGGTCTCGCCAACTAGCGATAGAACATGAGAGACCTTCGGTGTGAGAAAGATACAGTCACAGCGAACATATGGACTTAGGAGGGCTTTCCGTGAAATGCTTGAGCTCGGCTAAAGGTCCCAGCGAATATGTTATGTCTTGCCGATGAAGAGTTCCATCGGCATAACCTCTTGCCGACGTTATGAAGTCACCCCGACAGAAGATCTGGGCTCGCCAAGAGAAAGGTTTCGCTATGAAGTCTTGGCGACCGTTAGGAGTCTCGCCGAAAGCAAAGGTCTTGGCAAGAGTAGGGAGTTTGCGGTAAGGTCTCAGCGAAGCATGAATGTCTCCCCGACAGAAGGTCACTCGACAAGAGCAGGATATGTTCAGCGAAAGGTCTCGCCGAAAGGGGGAGGTCTCAATGACAGAACGAAAGATCGGCAAGATGAAAGGAGCCCGCTATGCGCTCTTGGCGATGAGGTTTTCCTTGCTGATAGAAAGACTTTCGACATGAGAATTACTGCATCTTGGCGATCAAATACAAATGCATGAAGGGATTCGGCGAGACACAGAATGACCGATATAACATATCGCCGACTTCGAAGGGTTACAACGACTGAAAAGAACAAAGCTCGGTGAAAGCGAAATGCTCGGTGGGAGGTCTCACCGAAGGATAGATGTCCTGGTGAAGCAAATGAATATCGATAAAGCTACTGGATCCCGCTATGACCTCCTGCCGACTAGGGCTAGTCTTGGCGAAAGCAAATATGATCAAGCATGTCAATGAGACATTTTCTTACGGGGTGAGGTCTCGGCGAATCCTCTTTGTCTCACCGACTGATATGCATAAAAGACTTTATCGGTGAACTACGAGGTGATCGATATGACATCTCACCGACATTGAAAGGTCACAGCGAATAAAATTCAGAAGGGATGGATTATCCCGGACTGCAATGCTGAATCACGATTTTACTCAAACACCGGACCAACGGAGACTTTCAAAAGGTTTAACTCAGGACCAGTCAAGGATGGACCTTTCATAAATTTTCTTTTGCGTTTCAGGCCCATTTTAAGATGACATCACCTGATGCGGCACTTCCCTAGGTCTAAAACCCTACTCATCTGCCATTAGCGCATAGGCAAGCTTAGAATTTGGTTGTTTCAACCGCTAAGTCATCACTAAGGTTTACTAATTACTCTCAGGAAAGATTCATCGAAATGCAAACAGACAAATGAGCTTGAAACTTTCCTGGGAGATGAAAAATGATGCAATACTAAACAACCCTAGCATGAAATAATCCAAGAGACCCAGAAACCAAGTTAGATACACCTCTCAAAGCACGCACGAAGCCAACAACGCAATCCACAGGATAGCCAGAGAAGGAATTCGAGAAGCTGATGACAGGGCGGAATCCGGGAAAATCCAGCCCACGCAAAAATCAGCGAATATTGAAAATCCCCAAAAAAACAAGGGTCTAGCCGGAGTCCAAGCAGGATTCGGGAAAATCCGACCAGGGTGGAAAATCCTAAATCGAAGCAAAAACCCGAAATTCATCCAGAACTTAGGATTTTCAATAAATAACCTGGGGGAAACACTTAGGCACTCAAGATAAACATTTTAAGCACATGCCTAGGTAAGACAAAACCTCAAAAGAAAGGGCCAAAACACCAAAACCGAAGTGAAAGAGGGTCCCTGCTTCCAGCGGGGTGTGTGTGCAAAAACTGCACAACACTACCTACATTCAACCATCCATAAGACCTCCATATCATCCCTCTCCATTCACAAATACCATTTCTCTTGGAAGAAATTTGGATGCCAAATCTAAAATGCATAAATCCAAAAATACACAAAAATCCAAGGATCATCATTTCCCATCCAAATGGTATTTGTCAAAACAAAGAAATTTTTGATCCAAAATAAAAAAATAGATCCAAAAGGCCCATGAAAAAATTAAAAACCATGTGGATTCCAAAGCTACTCATTGAAGCCATGCATCTCAAAGAACAATCAAAATTGGCATCCAAACTTGCTAATCCAATAGGTTCATCCACTCCTAAGTTATCCAATCCTCCATCATCTCCTCCATCTATTTTGGGCCCTTGTGTCCCAAAATCCACAACTACTCCCCCATCTCAATCTCCAAATTTAAAATCCACTTCACTTCAACAACTCCACCACCCTTCAAGGTGTGTGCGAATGTTGTTCTTGACAAAATTTCCATCCACTCTTCCAAAAGTCTTCCATCAACCCATCCATTATACAACACCTATTTTTAATCCTTTCATCCTTCTCATGCAATCCTTTGCATAAATTCATATCCTTCTCCATCTTTCCATCCATTTCCTCCCCCTTACCATCATTATACCAACATCCATGAGCATACTTCCAATTACAATGGTCTAATGGAGCACATCATCAAGGGTTACCATCCATGGAGCTAGATGCTTTAGTCCTTCCTCTATCTTCCCATCATGCATCCATTATCTTCCAAATTCACCTATCCCTATTCTTCTTCATACTTTCTATTCTAAAAATCCAAAAAAACAAAAAAGTGAAAATAAAAAATTTGAAAAAGTAAAGAGAAATAATTCGTCCAATGGTGAAAACCACTTCTAGTGGCACCTTGGGAAAGTACCATGATGAAAACCTGGAAAACATGTGTCATGTATAATCATCCATCCTCTTGTACTCTACACTTGGGGGCAAGAAAGTCATCCATGCTATCCTACCTATTTCATCTTATCTACATCTTCCACTATCCCTCATCCCCTTATCCATTATCCTATCAAAATTCCATCCCTTTTCCATCCTTTGATCTTGACAAGGCTAAGGATCTCCATACACATCATGTACCTTATCTACCTTACCTCATCCTCCACTATCCCACATCCCCTATCTATCATCCTATTTAAATCCATCCCTCCTTCCCAAATTTAATATTAATAAGGAGCCTTCATGCTATCCTTTCATCCATATCTTATCCATATCCTCTATTATACTCCATCTCATATCCCTCATCCTATTTTCTTCCTCCCATCCAATATAAATCCATCCACCCTTCCCATCTTTGATCTTGATAATGAGCCTCCATGATATCCTTCCATACCATCCTATCCAATTCATCCTCCATTGTTACCCTTGATCTTGATAAGGACTAGGGGAAAAATATTGATGCATGCTTTGGAAAATACAAAATTTATGCACTATCCTTCCACATCATGCAACTTTTTCCACCATCTTCTATAAATAATTGCACTACCTCTAGTGTGGGGCATCTTACTCATTTGCAGCATAGTCCTTGGATCTCCCTCCTATCCTCTTATCTCCCATCTTCATCTACCCAATTAATCCATCTTTCTCATATCTAAACCACCCCTCTATTATTCCAACCCTTTCCCAAGATTTGGTTCTCCCTTGTCATTGTAACCCATCCATTACCCTATCCTATCCTAATCATCCTATCCTTCATCCAATCCTATCTTATCCAATCTATTTTTCATTTATCTATCCTTCCAATCCACTCATCCCCATCCAATACATCCAATCCATTCAATGAAATCAATCCTAATCCAAACAATCCAATCTTGAAATCTATCCCATCATCCATAAGCAATCCATAATCTTAATCCAAATCAATTGAAATCTATTGATCCACTATTAACTTATCATCATAGGGATGTATCCTTCCCAATCCATGTGTTGTTATTATCATTGACAACACAATCCTTGGGTTACACATTGTTCTTATCGTTAACTTTTCTTCCTCATACTCATCCTCATCATCATTAATCAATCAATCCATACATCAATCGATTTTTAGCTTGATTTGGAGCATAGTTCTTGTTTGCTTTTGGTTTGTCATGCATGCTTACTTGTTGCTTGTGTGTGTTATCATTGTTTGCATCTATCATGGTCTTTGCACTCCATTACCCCAGGGGCATCATGGCCTTCCATATCATGGTGTTATAAGGCATATGTTTGCAGCTTGACCTTTTTGATCATGTACTTGACACATTGTCATCTTGGTTATTTATACCTTGCTGCATAATGTCAAGTACAATATCAAATCTAGGTTGCTCATATCATTACAACATGATGATTATCTATCCTCCCTCTCCCATCCCTATATCTCTCCATCCATTATCTTCCTTTATAATTTCATCATTCATCCTCTAGTCCTCTCCCATCCATTTCAAGAGCACACCCATGTTCTTTAAACCCACTTGTCCTCTCGAGGGAGCCTACCACTATCTCCTCATCATCCTTCCTCATTATTGCTAGTGACTAGGGAATCATGCCACTAGTCCTTATCCTTTTCCTACCCACTATGTTTTATTATTCTTTGAAATTATGTTACTTCTCTTAGTCGCAAAATCATCTCAAAGAGGGGGAAACTGTAGACACCTGAAACTTAACCTTACCCAACCAGACCTCATTTTAGCCTATCTTAAGCCATTAATTAAATTTTTTTTTTGGGACTCTCTATTGTTGGTAGTTTTGATAAATGTTCGACATGTAGTTACATGAGTCATGTTGAGACCATAAATTGTCTCATATGTTATCAAAGAAAATCATATATTTCTTCCTAATGCATTAGTGTTAAAGTGGATTTGAGTAATGATTGAAAGTTCTTTAACAAGTGTTTAAAGTAAAATATAAAGTAAATGTTTGATTTATTTTAAATAATTAAATGTGATCCAAATTGCCTCTATTATGTCTCCATGAAGTGTTTAAGATGATATAATGCAGATAAATGAGTTATTAAATAACTCATGGGAAGAAGAAGCTTCACAAACACTTGCAGCAAAGAGCTCCAGACACTTGAAGCAGTTAACTCTTGAAAGCTTTTGAAGGCTTTGAAGAAGTAATGAGAAGATAGAGAAGACTCCCAGCACATTTCTACATTCATGAAAAATCATGGAGCATCAATCATTCCTAAATTAATGGGATGAGTGTGTGTTTCATGTTGAGTTTTAAGATCTCTCACAGTTATTAGATTTCATGCTTCCTTCTTCCACCAAAGATAACTCAAGTTACCACATCAATAAATTATTGTTGCATGATTATAGCATGTTATTCATGCTAAAGATCAATGATTTGGTAGACTGAACTGAAGAATAATTCATTCATTCACTTTTAGAACTTGAAGACTTAGGCACACATAAATTGTGAAAAATGCAGTCTCAGTAAAATAGCGATATCTCCATCGTTTCTCAACAAAATTCAAAAATTCAAAATGATCTGGAAACTAGATTTGAATATCTAAAAACCATTTTGAGTATTTGGCATGATTTGTAGCAAGGAAGGAGCAATATGCATCAGAAAATGACTGAGACAAAAGTGGCGTGATTGAGGATAGCAACTTCAATTTTCTCAAAGTTTTGTAAACAACCCCTCAAAAATAGGATCTTGGATCCACATTCTTAGTGGATAGATATAGAATATGAATTATATAAATACAATGTAATCATTTGATCAAAGGGAGGGGATTAGAAATGCTTGTTTCAGTTTGAGGAAATAAGATAGATCTAGTTTCATTTACCAGCAATGTAGTTCCAAATTTTAGATTAAATTTGAATCCAAGAGAGCTTTTCATTTCTAGCAATTGTGAAGTAGTTTAGTCTTTTCAATTCATGCAATTTTTCCTTATATTAGTTCTCTTTCATGCAAGTAGAATAGATTTTCAAACAAGTTTTTTACTTTCTCTCTTGCATACAGCCATGGACACTGCCTTGGATTGATAAATTAAATGATGAGGTTTACAATGACCTCATCATTTTTAGCGTCGTTGCTAGGGATAGGTGTCATTAAGGAAGGGAGAAAATTAGTTTGGAAGCCTTTTAGATTTAGAAGTTCCTCAAGAAAGATTTGTCTCTCAAAACCCCCCCAAAATACCAGTTCTAAAGATAAACCCCCTATCTATTTCAAAATATCCTTAGTTGGAGGACCATCACTCCAAATCCTAGCAAAGGATGTTTCTTTAAGGAAAGAATTGATGGATTATTGCTTGCAAAAGGTGCATAATACAATGAAGAGATCTTATCTTCATTACAAAAGCTTGCAAAAAGGATATTTATTTGGAGACCTTCAAAGTTCAAGAATGGCTACCCAATCAGATTTTTGAAGTCAATGGAGGGCTGCCCAATCAGAGATTTGAAGAAGAAGGAGTTGTTTTCAGTCATGCATGCAACAAATCAGAAGGAAGGATTGCAAGATCTCTCCAATCAGCCCATGTATTTTCTAGAATCAAAAATCATGAAGAAGGGTTTCCACTAAAAAGGAAGGTGAAGCATTGAGTTTCAAAAATTTTGTCATCTTCTTTTCATTCTCTTCTCTCAAAAAATTGAATGCATGGAAACATACTTTGAGAAAGGGAAGATATTTTTCAGAACTAGTTAACGGTTATGTATAACCTCTCTACATCATCAACTAGAGTAGGTTAGGGTAGATTTGATTTTTGCAAATAAGTGCTTTGCACATGCTATTTCCTCTTCTCAAAGGTTGTAAGCATGTAATTTTCTATGCAAGTTGTTGCTCTAAAAAATTGTGGCAGATATTTTGGCATTATGGATGACTGGGTAGTGTAGAAAAATAATGATGAAGCAATTTGAGTTGGTATTCAATGTAAAAGATCAAGTTGCAGCTCTCAAAAGTTCAAGAAATCATTTGTATGCAGCATGGAGAAAGTGAAATTCAACTTATGCATGATGGTTTCATGGAAAACTAAGATTAAATCAGGTATTTACTTTATTAGTTTACTCTTACTCAGCTTAAAGTTCTTTCATTTTACTCAATCCATTCAAAAGAAGAAGAAAAACATCTAAAAGTAGTTCTAAAGATTTAAGGAGCAATTTGAACCTGTCTAGAGCTATTTTGGAACTATTATGGAGCTGTTTTGGAGCCTTCATGAGCTTTTAGGAGCTTTTAGGAGCTTCAGGAGCCTCCAGGAGCTTTCAGGAGCACTTCAGGAGCTTCAAGAGCTTTCAGGAGCTACTTGGAGGAACTACTAAAAAATAATGAGTTTATTAAATTTGAAGGCTCATTATGAGTTACAAAGGGACCTGAAACATTTTAGGTGTGGGGGAAATGATGATACCATAAATTGTCTCATATTTTATCAAATAAAATCATATATTTCTTCCTAATGCATTAGTGTTAAAGTGGATTTGAGTAATGATTGAAAGTTCTTTAGCTTGTTTAAAGTAAAATATAAAGTAAATGTTTGATTTATTTTTAGTATTAAATGTGATCCAAATTGCCTCTAATATGTCTCCATGGAGTGTTTAAGATGATATAATGCAGATAAATGAGTTATTAAATAACTCATGGGAAGAAGCTTCATAGACACTTGCAGCAGAGAGCTCTAGACACTTGAAGCAGTTAACTCTTGAAAGCTTTTGAAGGCTTTGAAGAAGTAATGAGAAGATAGAGAATACTCCCAACACATTTCTACATTCATGAAAAATCATGGAGCATCAATCATTCCTAAATTAATGGGATGAGTGTTTGTTTCATTTTGAATTTTAAGATCTCTCACAATTATTAGATTTCATGCTTCCTTCTTCCACCAAGGATAACTCAAGTTACCACATAAATAAATTGTTGTTGCATGATTATAGCATGTTATTCATGCTAAAGATCAATGATTTGGTTGACTAAACTGAAGAATAATTCATTCATTCACGTTCAGAACTTGAAGACTTAGGCACACAAAAATTGTGAAAAATGTAATCTTAGTAAAATAGAAATATCTCCCTCATTTCTCAACAAAATTCAAAAATTCAAAATGATCTAAAAAATAGATTTGAAGATCTAAAAACCCTTTTGAGGATTTGGCTTTATTTTTAGCAAGAAAGGAGCAATATGCATCAGAAAATGACTGAGACAAAAGTGGTGTGATTGAGGACAACAACTTCAATTTTCTCAAAGTTTTGTAAGCGACCCCTCAAAAATAGGATCTTGGATCCACATTCTTAGTGGATAGATATATAATATGAATTACATAAATACAATGTAATCATTTGATCAAAGGGAGGGGATTAGAAAGGCTTGTTTCAGCCTGAGGAAATAGGATAGATCTAGTTTCATTTACCAGTAATGTAATTCCAATTTTTTAGATTAAATTTGAATCCAAGAGAGCTTTTCATTTCTAGCAATTGTGAAGTAGTTTAGTCTTTTCAATTCATGCAAGTGTCCCTTATATTAGTTCTCTTTCATTCAAATTCCCTTTCATGCAAATAGGATTTATTTCATGCAAGTAGAATAGACTGTAGAATAGATTGTCAAACAAGTTTTCTACTTTCTCTCTTGCATACAGCCATGGACACTGCCTTGGATTGATAAATTAAATGACAAGGATTACAATGACCCCATCATTTCACATTTCTATTTTTTGAAAGTTTTGTTCGACAAGGACTCTACAACTCAGATTTCTTATACTTTGTTGAAGTCATGTTTTTTGTAACTTTTCAAGGTTGTTGTAATTGTGAATTTCCTGAGACATAAAATATGAAAGATATTTGCCCTTAGTTTTTCCTCAGTATAAATTTACCAATTTTTCCATGTAAATATTGTGTTAAATTTGTGCTTTTATTCTTCTCTGGTTATTTTGCACTGTAATTTTCTTACATCTTGAACCATGTGACTGATTTTGGGAGACTCATTTGAGGATTGTTTAGCATGAGTTTTTATGATTTTTCTTCTCATTAATATGGATCTTGAGCTATGGTTAGTTGGTTTTAGAGGGATCATTCGAGGAGTGTTAGCATGGTTATCTCCTTGTGCATATGAGTTTATTTATGTTATCATTCATTGATGAGGGGTTTTAAAACATGTTTATTGGGATAATTTCCTAGTTTTGGGAATGGATATCTTGAGTTTGATCTTCCTTGGTTAGAGAGGCTTACATCCATGTTGGTTTATATGATACATATGTTGCATTTATTATATGAGATTGAGTGGTTGGGTGTTGTTGAGGCTTTTCATTTGGGGTTGTAAGGATATCATACTTACACAATGTAGCACATTGAGATGTTGGTAGAATGGCATGGTATGATTTACAGGTTTTATCTCTTTGTTCTATGGCTACCTCCTAGAATTTCATGTTCATATTATTTGGGAGAGTTATGGTGACATGTTGTGAGAGTATGCAACTATTTGGGTTGCATGTGTGGATAATTGTGATTGTTCTTGGTACTTCATGTTTTTTGATCATTTTCCATGAGTGTTGATTAGTAGTATTGATTTGCCTTGATTCTACTTTCAAACTTGACATTACCCATGCAGTGGGAGTTCTTGGATATGTATGTTCTTCATTGAAAAGTTATATATAAGTGTATAGGAGCGAATTTTCACCCCTTATGCAAACTCCCCTCTTACCCTTCCTCATATTAGAAAACCAAATTCAGAGGCTAAATTCCACATAAGCTTGTTGCCTTCATTCCACTTGGCATCCATTTTGTGCATCGGCAGAGGAATAAGTGTCGAGGACACCCACGCAGTGCGTAGACATCCGTGTGGCGTGCTTACGTCCCTGGAAGATTCCTGCATTTGGAGCCTATAGAGGCATTACACTTCCCATTGGAGGTCAATTTGTAATGCCCTCTTTGACTAACTAACCCGAATATGGTTGTTTCCTTCATTCTCTTCTTCAAATTCACTATTCATTCCTTCATTTCATCTTCTAAGCATCTTCTACACATACTCTAAGCACTCAACTTGATCACTCTCCAAGCATTCTAGCATTCATTCCTTGCATTCTAAGCCTTCAAGCAACACTTTGCACTCCATAGCAGCAACAACAACACTCTGTCAACTCTGTAGAACAACTGTGGAACAAAGCCATTGCAACAGGGGCTTGAGTCCTCTCATTTTCTCCTCCATTAGCTAGTGAGCTCTTGGAGGAGGTTGTAAGCTTTCTACTCCTCTCATCTACGATTTCGTTGGGTAGTACCTTACTATTTTGTAGTGTGTTTGTGTTCTTTACTTTATTTCCTTCTTTATCATATATTTCTCCATTGTTGCAAAATTGGTTGTCTATGGTGGTGGAAACACCAAAACGGGGGTCTAACTGAGGCACGCCCCTATACAACCCCAACAAATTTCCCTCTTTCTTGTGTGCAGGTGAACATACATTTGGAGCTAGTTGGTGAACAAGCTCTTTTGTGAGATCATTCTTGTCACCCTAGCTTTAATCTACTTGCTTTATCACGCTCGTTTATATATTTCTTCATAGTATTATTTTGCTCCCCTAATGACCATTAACTAGGTCATTAGTCTTTTTTCTAGTGGTTAACCTTGCCTTTTTAGTCCTTTGGTCGTACGGACACCAGTGCACCTGAGAGATGCCAGTGTGTCGCGCTGTCGTCCTGGAACCACGCTTTCATCCTTGGGTAGAGAGCTACTTGAGGCACAGTGTTGAACCCGAAAACTAACTCACCTAGCCCCATTCTGAGTTTCGGGTCCACAAAGTGGTTGAACGACCTCATAGTCCTCATCATTCTTGTCCCAAATTTCAAAATACCCCTTTTAGTTGAGGAAAGTTAGGGAAGCCTTCCACTCTTGGCTCTCCGTGACCTGGGGCCTTAAACGTGGTTGGTCCCCCTCTCTTACATTTTTGGTGAACCTGAATTGAACCATTTTGGTTCCATTTTGCAATACTGAAAGTTCATTTCCTTGTATTCTAGGAGTGTTGTAGGTGTGAGCGTTGTGAGGCTTTTGCCTCACAACCCAACTTGCGACCCCTAATAGGCGTAGTTGGAAGATTTTGAAGGTGTTGCATAATTGTGAACCAATGATGTGATCTTGTTATAAGTGATGTAAAACAAAGTACAAAGACAAGGAAAATAACACTAACACCTCGAGATAAGCCTAGTTGAATTCAAAACAAAGAAAGATAACAAAAAGAAAATATTTACCTTGTCTTGAATTGATCTTTTGGTTGGCCCTGGTTTGTTGATGATGTGTGCTCCTTCGATGCCAAGATGTGATGAAAGTGGATACAAAATGATCAGGGTTTGATAAGGAATATAATGGGCAAAGTGGGTAGTTGAGAAGATGATCCAAATGGATGCAATGAAAACTTAAGGTATGCAACAATGGTGGATGAAGGTTATGTTAGAGTAATAAGTTATTATGCTTAATTAATTACATCACATTGATTAATTAATTAAGTCACTTATTCCTCTTTATTACTTAAGCTAAACTTAGGCACATTAATAATTAATTAATTATTAATTATTAAGTGTGCACACTAGGGTTTCATTTAGGGTTTCCCTTTTAGGGTTTCTTGATCTCCTTCATAAGGATTGATCACTTTGTAATAATAGATTCTCTTAATGCATTTTTACTGAGAGGTTTACAGAACATCTTTTTGGTTCTTCATATCTTTTGCATGTGACAGGTATCCATCTTGCATGCAGGTGATCTTGGATTCTAACATGGTATCAGAGCTCCAGACCTGCAGCTGCTTGTTCGTGATCTGAAGATATGGCCTCTTTGTGAGTTTCGGGTGCAAGGGTTTCCACAGGCATCTTTTCTGCAAGATCTAAGGGTAGCTATTTTTTCGGGACACAATGGGCTCAAACGGACGTCGCCATCGCGTTCGCAGCGTCCCAAAACCCTAGAAACGCCTGTCAAATCATCCATTTTGGTGCAGTTGATCCGGGAGGCAAAAATTTGTCTGGGGGCGTACGGCCTCCCCAGCACGCGTTACGAGACTCGAAAAATGAAAAAAAAAATCAAAAAAAAGGGTTTTTCGGGATTCGGGCCGGCGCCTGCAGTATAGAAGATTTCCACCGCCCGTCGGCCACCGGACCGCCGCCACCGCCCATATTCTCCGCCGCCACCAGCGGCCCCCAGCAGCCCCCGCCACCGCTGCCTGGATTCTCCACCCGCCCGCAGCTCGGCCGCAGCCGCCCCCGTGGGCTCCTCTTACCAGCCCCGGTCATATGCAGATCCAGGGGCCAGCGCCCAATCCAACTGCCAACAGCGGAATATTCTGGGGAGAGAAGAATATACCGGCCATAAAAATATTCTGGCAGATCAGCATATTCCAGCCATGCAAAAAAAATTGGACAGAGGGGGCGATTTTTTGGGGCGACGGCCAGACGGCCGTCAAAATTATACTCGTGAACCGCTGATGTCAGCATGACGTTAGCGTCCGTACGGCCCTCTTTGCCCTCCTAACCCTAGTTTTTCCTAAAAGAGCAGTTTTTCTTTTGGCCAACTTGGGCATCACGGTATCGAAATCGGGCAACGAGATATCGTCGGAAACTGGTTCGAGAGCACTTTCCAGTAGTGCTATTTATTTTTCAGTATTTTACACCACCACATTTATTTCTGTTTGAAGTTAGATGTACTTTTTATGCTTTCGAGCTCATAACTTTTTGCCACGATCTCCATTTTTCGCCTCGTTTGAAGCGTCGGAAAGGTATTGAGGAGCTCTAGGTTGCTGTCCATGCACTTTTTCTGTATCTATCCTAGGTTTATCAATTAGTCCAGATTTGGACCGATGGGTTGTTTGGCGATTACTTGGATGTTTTGGCAGTTGGGAGAGTGCATCTTGCATCTTTGCACTTCGTTTTCAGTAATAAATCATTCAATAATTGCTTGCTGCTTCATAGATTCCAGAGTTGTTCCGTTTGGAGTTTTCGAGTGTTCCGTGGCATCGGGTTTTCTATTGCTTTATCATGATTCCTTGAGTCAATCAGTGACTCTCATCCGGTTTCAGTAGTATACAGAAGAATATTTCCTTGCTTGCCTATATCAAGTTCCAGTGTTACTCTACAGAGTTCTTCCAGTGCTTCTTTGCAGCATGTTATCTCATTGTAAGGGGGGTTTTGTCCCACTGGGTTTTTCTTCTCTTACTCCTTATTGCATTTGTAAATGGGTACCTGATCAGGCCTAGTTGTCGGGACCCATCTTTGCTTTCATGCATCTTATTCTAGTGTTTTAGCTTCTTCCTAAGTTCATCTTAAAGGGGTGTTAGAGTAATAAGTTATTATGCTTAATTAATTACATCACATTGATTAATTAATTAAGTCACTTATTCCTCTTTATTACTTAAGCTAAACTTAGGCACATTAATAATTAATTAATTATTAATTATTAAGTGTGCACACTAGGGTTTCATTTAGGGTTTCTTTTAGGGTTTCTTGATCTCCTTCATAAGGATTGATCACTTTGTAATAATAGATTCTCTTAATGCATTTTTATTGAGAGGTTTTACAGAACATCTTTTTGGTTCTTCATATCTTTTGCATGTGACATGTATCCATCTTGCATGCAGGTGATCTTGGATTCTAACAGGTTATGCAAGTATGAGAGCTTGGTTGAATGAGTTTGAGATGAGAGATACACGAATGAGAATGCGTCATTAATATAATGAAATAAAAATCCTTCATTTTATGGAGAGACACCCTAGGGAGACAGACGGTTGAGATCTTGCCACCATGGGCAAGATGGATAAGGACACATGAGGTGGAAGATGACATTTTATGGGAAGGTACTTGTAAGTACCATGGTATAAGGGTGATGTGACCTCTCAATGATCACATGGGGAAGAGGAGAATCTTGGGTGAAATAAAAGTGAATTTAAAATTCACATGATTGGGAGATCTTGTGGATAAGACAAGGTTCCCAAAAAAAGAGGTGAGAAGTACCTTGGATAAGACAAGGTCCTTAAAAATGTAAGTACTTACCCACATGTGACTGATGTGACAAGTCAAAGATTCTAGAAGACTTTGGCACATGTGAGTGATGTGACAAGTCAAAGGTTCTAGAACTTGCATGGGGATAAGGAGAATCTTGGAAGGATAAAAGTGAATTAAAAATTCACATGGGGAAGAGAGGAGTCTTGGATGAATAAAAATGAATTAAAAATTCTTTGGGGGATGGGGAGTGTTGACCAAGGTGCTGATTGGATTAGATAATCAGTGATTAGAAGATAATTAATGGTTAAGAAAGATTAGAGGCCAACTTGCAAAAGTTGGAGGATCTTACACATCCTAATCAAGGATTAGGCATGTTCACATCCCTAATGATGAGATTATGAGGTTGATAAAGATTAAGGAAAAGTGATGTGACATGTGAGGAATTAAATAAATATCATATTTATTTAATTCATTTGATGAAAGGGGATTAAAGAGGGTAAGGTATTTAATTATTAACTGAATACCTTAAGGATTTAGAGGAATTTAAGGATATTAATTAGATAATAGCAATATTACCTAATTAACGCAAATAAGAGGATGTTTATACGAAAAGGGAAAAACTTGGACAAATGTAATTGTCCAAATTTAGGTGTCTACATTTTTCCCCTCTTTGAGATGGTGTTACGAAGTAGCATCATTTCAAAGAATATTAAAACATAGAACTTGAAAGAAGATGGTTAGATCGAGAAAGATGCCCCAATCATCAAAGGAGTGACTAGGAAGAAAGATAATGGGAGTGAAGATGAGTATTAGGGATGAAGGATGCCCCCTCGAGAGGACATGCAGATTCAAGAGAACACGTATGTGCTCTCAAAATGGATGTGACAATGAAAGGGTAAATGAGGAAGATGATGCAAAATAATGGATAAGAGAGGATGATGAGTGATAGGAGATGGATGAAGCACAAATGGATTTAAGGACAAATGTGATGTTTCCCTCGTCAAGCTACAAGAAAAAAATGGGTTGGTGATGGATGGAGTGTTGTTGATGAGGGAATGATATATCCCGAAAAACACGAGGATAGGGAAGGATACATCCCAATGATGATGATGAAAGTGTTGTTGATGAGGGAAGGATACATCCCAAAACAGCACCAAAGGATAGGGAAGGGTACTGTTGAGGTTTCAAATAGCACAACAACATTAAACAAAATATTACTATTACATTTCTCCTGAAAAACAAAGACAACACATGGTAATCTAACTCCCAAGGTCTTGGTAATTGGTTCTAAATTATGTTGATATCACTCAATGATCAATATAACTGTAATGTGCAAGGGGCCTTTCCTGGTAACAAGGAACAAAACTCCATGAAATCAACTAATCTATGTTTGGGGGGTTTTAAATAAAGATAAAAAGATAGATCAGAGCTTTAAAATAGAAGAACATGAATGAAAGTTATTAATGTCCAAACATGCATATCAATAATGAATGTTTATTCACCTAACCACAACCACGACAAGATGCAATCCATAAATAAACTATACAACTCCATACATCCATAGTGCTAATTCAATACCATCACCATTCACTAAACTTTACTTCAAAACAGATCATTCACTCATCATTAAACACATATCAAATAGACATAACAGTAATTTCATTCATAGATAACCCAATGAGATAATCTTAAATCCAGTTTCCCCTATTGATTATCATCAAATAGAAAACATTTAGGCACAACAAATCACTCGCATATGGATTGATCATGCATCATTAATCTTATCAATATAGGTCCAAGCTTGATAACATAAAAACTTGTATAAAAACTATTAAAAAATTGTATCTAAGTTCAACTAAACTTTCTTAAAAGTATCTTTGCTAACAACAATGAAATCATAGAACTAATCACTATTTGCTATCATCAGGTGGCATATCTTCCTTCAATTATCTGACCTTTACAAAATAGGACCAAATAGTACATATAGATACCATATGCACAAATTCCTCTCAATCATCAATTTAGATCCACCAATTAAGGAGCTAGAACTAAACCAAAAGACTAGACTCCTAATCTTGAGTTAGAAGGTTGGAGTACAATGTTGCACAAATTCTGACATTCAAAGAAGAAGGTGAAACTGAGGAAGGGAACCAGAGTCAAGTCCACATCAAATCCCTGCAAAAGAGGAGAAAAGGAGACGTGTCCAGTGAAGAGAGCCAACTCACTTTTGTGTTGCATGCTCAAGGATGTACTCATCATAATTGGAAAATACTTGTTGAAGTACATTAGAATCAGGCCCATCCAACCAACCAATCATCTTTAAAATTATTTCTTTTCACTTATGCTAAAACCAATCCATGTATTTCCTTTAATTTAATTATTTCCCTTTTAGCAGCCTTCACTTCTTCTCTGATGTCCATGAACCTGTCCAATAACAAGTCCTCTTTATCATCTCCTTTCTGCATCACCTCTTCAAATCTTCCACTCCATTTCTCCCTCATCTTATCTAAAGAAAGACCACCTTAACTGAGGTATCTAGGTTGACTAAAGTAGCCACAACTGACTCTAATTCTTCCATCTGTTGATTCAAATCTTTAGTAACCTCTTGAATCTCACTTTTATGCTCTTGAATAGATTTGGATTTGTACCCTATTATCCTTATATTCTTTTCAATGAAATCCACATTATCCTCTTCAAGGATTGATTTCTCAAGTAGAGACGACTAAGGCACCTAGCTAATATCCTTAAGCCTTTTAGCATGTTCCTTATATTCCTCGCCTTGCTTATCTAGATCCTTGGTGTGCTGGTCTAAATCCCCTGTCAACTCCAGTGCTGCCTTATGAATCTTAAAACTATCAACAAGAACATCATCAACCTCTTGATTGAGCTTGTCAAACCATCTTTCCATCATTCCCACTTTGCTTCTCATATGAACCAAATCACCTACTTCCTTCTTTGTTAATAAAATTGAAGATTCAGGAGCAACAACTTGTTGACAAATTGGAGTTGAGATATCCTTCAAAAAATTATGCAATTGATCCAACTGAGCCTTAAGCTCATATTTCCTTTGTTTATCTTTGATCATCCTAGACTTAGTAAAGGAAGCCACAATATCAATCAAATTCATTTGTTGATTTGTTGTAGGCCTTCCCAAATTTACCCTGCCCAATTGATAATCAGTCATCTGCATATCATCCCTATTCTTGTCCACCATTGGTATTGCACACTCAACAATGATTTCTCCTATGTCTGTAAGCTTAGTGGAGTGAAGAACCCTGAACTTCTTTTTGTGCCTCTCCTTCTCAATTTCCTTCATCATTTCATACCAGTTTAAAGGTTGTGGTTGAACTATTTGATTTCTCTGCAAGTCAAGATTTAACCAAGTAGGAGTTGTAGGAGTAGTAGCTATCTATGCTGAAGAAGAAGAAGTAGTAGTAGAGGATAGAGGTTGCAGTATGGTATTTTTAGGTTGAGAGTCAACCTCTTGCACATTCTATTTCTCTTTCTGTGCCTCTTCTTGTGCAAGCTTCTTGGCCTTTTCCTAATCCTTCTGTTCTTGCAGTCTTTTAGCCTCCAACTCCTGCTTCAGACGTTCCTCTTCTGATCTTTTCTCCTTTAACACCTGGTCTCTTTGCTCTTCTAATTTCTTGACATAATCCAAGGCTTCTTTCGACTTCTTTTCATACAGAGCAAGCTCTACAGCCTCTATTTCTCTTTCTAGGCACTCTTGGTCTTCTTTATTCCTATGAGCTTCTGCAGCCTTGAATTTGGCCTCAAGAGCTTCTTTTTCTCTTCTTTGCTTGGCCTTTTCCTCCTCCAAATCATGGATCTTTTGTTGTAAAGCCGATTTCTCCCTTTCCTCTTTCATTCTAAGCTCCTGCTCCTTTTGTTGTTGTTGTTGAGCCAATTGATCATCCTTAACTTTATATTCTAGTTCCTTTTGTTTAAGTGCATCAAATTGTGCCTTAGCATCAATCTCCTATTGCCTAGCTAGTGCCTCAGCTTGAGCCTTGGCATCTGCTTCTTTATGTTTAATCAATGCCTCAGCTTGTGCCTTGGCATCAACTTCCGTTTTAGCATCCTCAAAGAGTTTCCATTGATCCTCCTCTGTTAACATATACTTTGTTCCTGCATCATTTGTTACATCATGGGAAGCCACTACATGAGTTTCTTTATCAAATAGGGTAGCCTTAGAATCCGTTGCAATATCATGTAATTCCCTTTCAGGCTCCTTCTCTTTTAACAAACTCAGCCTCTTTGTTGAGGGTTCCTGCGAGCATTCCCTCACTTGGTTTTTCTGCAACAAGGGATTGAGTAGACACTTCTCCTGTAATAGATGTTGAAGTAGCAACTTCTGTAGTGGCATCGCCTTCTTGTACCTCTGGCAAGTCTTGGGCAACCACTTCCTCCTCTTTATTAGAAGGAAGAAACTCCAAGGGTTCCTTAGGCTTAGGAGGCATTCTCCTTTTTGTTCTTTTGTATTGTGTGATTCCAACATTCTTTCTTTTCTTAGATGGTTGGGCCTCCAATAGATTAACCCTCAAGCTGACCCAATGTACACTTCTATCCAAGACTGGTCTTGCAACCTGTTTTATATCAATAGATTCTTCAACATTCCAATCCACTGGATCAAGATCCCTGGTGCCTACCTTATCTGCTTCATATTGGGGATCCAAAATCACCCCATCATCAGACAATGTCTCTGGAATGTCCTCTTTAATTCCATACTCCACCATGAGTGGGATAGACAATCTTTCATAATTTCTTCTTCTGAGATCATACTCATCTTGCAAATCCAACCAATAGTCCTCCAATAGATTGAAGTGTTTATCAAAAACACTAGGAAGCAAGCCCTGCATCTTGTGTCTGGGATCATAATACTTCCTAGAAGTCTACAAACCCAACTTCAAATAAATTAATTCATCACAAACAACTTTGGTTGACACAATGTGTGGATAGCTAAACTCACCCAACTTCATGGGGAACTTGTGACAACTTGTTTTGTGTTTGTTGCAAAATTTGAAGTTGACAGCCAGAGCTTGATATATAAACTCCATTAAAACAATTCTATTGTCACAACATCTAGGAAGCAAATGAGGATGACCATCAAAGACTCCTAATCTGAAGTAAGTGTGTGTGGGGTAATGGATAAACCAGTGTCCCCATTCATTGATAAAAGTCATTGCCTCCCTGCTTAGTATATATCCAACATCACCAGTCAGTCTATTAATGATGACATAAAGGAAGGAATCATTACCCTCCTATAATGTGACTCTGATTCTTGCAATGTGAGTTGATTATAGTGCTCCCACACCTTCTTTTGTCCTTGGGCTTCTCCCAATATGCCAATTGTATGAAGTCCAAGAAAAATCCCCATCCGAGCAGCTGCATAGACCACATAAGAGGTCATAAAGAAACTCTTGGTTTCTCTCACTCTAAGCATCTGATTATGTATACTCTCTAACACCACCATTGGAAAATCAAACTATTTTCTGCCATCCAAAATAATTTGTATGAATGGGAACATCCATTCCTTAAATTGTGAAGCATCTCTTTTTCCAAACACCCTGGAAAGCAGCATGATCACGTCCCCAATCTCTTTCCCAAAATTTTCCCTTTTAGGCTGGTCAGGAAGCTTGGTTAGAGACTTTTTCTCTACCCTCGTCCAATGCTTGTTCATGTGGGATCTGTTATTTTCTTTAATGTCACTGTAAAACTTTAATGCTTCTACTTCATTCAACTGCCTAAGATTTTGTGGAATAGGTGCATCAAACATGAACCTAAACATTTGAGTTGTTAGATCAATAATAACAGTTCCTTGTAAATCCATACACTACCTAGTAGTAGGATTGTAAGCTCCAGCAGCTGCTAATATCAATTTTGGACATTGAATAGACAAAGGGAATAGTGCAACATGTGCCAATCCTGATTGAACAATCCTTTGTGCTCTCGGTGTAACATCTTCATTAAAGGTTTCATCCACCAGCTCCTCATAGTTGAAAGGGCCTAAATTGGTGTCAGTAATATTTACCCAGTCAGAATCAATCTTGTTGGCAGTAAGGGTAGCTTCTTTAAGTTTACACCTCAAGGTGTAGGGGAGCTACTCCACTTTAACCTTCTTCAATCTATCCCCTTGCCTTGAAGTTTCTGTAGGTTGGATCCTTTGGGAAGCCTCTTCTGATGCCCCAGACATTTCTCAATCTCTACAATAAACTCCTGTATTAGATGATCAAAAAAAAAAGTCAATACATGATTCAATACCTACCTCCATCTCTTTGAAACAACATTTAAACATAACTAAAATTCAACCTTTATTGGAGGTGGAGACACAGGAGAATAGGAAATAGAGAGTCATTTGGATACAAAGCGGGACCAGAATGAGACCAGGACCAAACTCAGAAAGGAAACCGAACTCGAAACTAATCGCTAGTTCCAAGTTCAATATTCGTTATGATCTTGATTCCGCTCAAGGAAAAGCATAAAGAGAAACTCCCAACAACCAGTAGCAAGACCATTTTAGGAATGAATTTCAATGGAAGACAACCTCGAGACAAGTTCACTCTCGAATCCGCTTCTGACAGTTCAATATGCAAAATAGAGGGTGTTTTCAACAGTCACATGAATTTAAAGACCTGGGTCAGATGGGCCTATGAGGAAAACCAACGAAAAGGGCTTAACCCCATCCTTTACCACATGAAAAACTGACTTTAATCCTAGGATAGGATATTTTGTAAAGGTTGTCGAGCAAACCCTAGCTTGCTCGACACGCCGACTCTGAAAATTAGGGGATCACAAAAACCCAACGCGAAAAACATAGAGTCGACACTATATTGAAATGAGAAAAGGGTTTTGAAAAAAAATTCCACCATTCAAGCACAAAAAACCCTCACAAATCGAAACCCTAATTAAGAACTAGGCCACGAAAAAATGCACCTGTCACGAAAGTGACAGCAAAGGAAAAAAATGACGAATGGAAAACAAATAAAAACGAAACAGGAAAGAACAAAAAAAAAAAACAAACAAACAAACAAACCAAGAAAAGGAACAAGAAATGAGCGAAGAATTCACAGAAACAAGACTTCTACAAACGCGCCAAAACACAACACAACATAAGACAAAACAACACACAACAAGAAATAGAAGGGATAAGAACCCTACCTTAAAACACTCTCCAAGAAAGACTGGAATTAAATAAAGATTCACTCCGCAACTCACCTCCGTAATTAAATTGATCGTCTCAAAGTTTTCCTGGCTCTGGTTTGCTTAAATGTCTTGAATAACAAAGATAATGAGCCAATTAAACATAATTAGGGATTTAAAATCAATTTGAGCATGTGAAGAGGCTGCAATTAATTCCATTAATGTGGTTGGTCGGAGGCGGAGCAAACAAAGTGAACAAACAGTTAACTCCCGAGAACACAAAAAGTAGGGCGGACATGGACCCGACAATGAACTAGAACAAGAAAACTTTGACATGCCTTCTCACCTAAATCCCGTTCTAGTTCTGGTCCCGCGAAAGGACAAGCAAGCAAGACAAAAACACAAATGAAGGGAAGCAGGGCTGGAAAAAAAACTGGACCCAGCCCAAACACGAATGAAAACAAACACCACAATGCAAACGAGCGAAGTCAAAATCAGAATGGGAACAAAATCTGGAAATTTTAGAAAGTTCCAAGTTAGGTTCCAATTCTGGTTCTGCTTCCAAGTGGGAAAAACAAGACGTAAATAAAATGAAAAACAAACTCAAGGGAGAAACAAACCTGAGAGTTCCAGACAAGCCAACAGACAACAAAAGGAAACATGGAAGAGAAAGCGGACCCGAAGTTGGAACAAAATCTGAATTAGGAACTTTGGAAAAGTTCAAAGTCCAGTTTTTGTTCTGGCTTCACTTCCGACAGAGCAAAAGAAAGAAAAGACTTAGGAGCAAAAAAAACAACTCCTAAGACCCAAATAACAATCAAAGACAAAAAAAAAACAAAGGGGGACCCATTTTGTTTCAAAATAAAATGGGGTGGTTATGCAAGGCATAACAAATGGTGACTCGGCTAGGAAAATGGTTTACCCATTTTTAAGATATTGAAGAATTCAGTCACCCAAAAACCTTTGATTTATGAAACATGTTAACTTAAGTATGATTAGAATATTTAAATAAAGTTGAGCTGGAATCTCAAATGTAAATCAACATAAACTACTTTGAATCTGAGTGTGTGCATATATGGTGCATCTTTCTTCATAAGAACTTTCTCCACACCTGAACAACTATTTCTAAGATCCAAACTACGTAGGTTGAGTCCTTCAACTGTCATGCAATGAAATCTTGGGTATTGCTCCATTGCCTGTTAGGCATTCATAGCCCTGATGGAGATACCTCTAGTTCTCTCAAAGCATTTCTCTACTGCCAGTCAGGCGTCCATAGCCCTGATAGAGATACTTGAATTACCCATCTAGTATTGAGTTTTCCTTTATTTCAGTAGTTTTCTTTTCTCTTTCTTTTAGAGGCTTCACTTGTGGAAATTCTTTTAAAAAATTTCTCAATACTCAGACATTACTAGTCTAAAATATGGGTTGAGAACTACAGTGTACCCTATGACAGTTTTGGGGAATCAAATTTTTCACTTGAATCGGAGATATAATCACCCTGAGATGAATAGGAACTTTATAGTCAAATGTTTTATCTATTTTGTGACAGATTTCAATCATAGTTCATGAGGTTATCTACAGTATATCTTACTCTTAATAGCTTTCGGACCCATGCTAAAATGACAATAAGACGTAAGTTTTAGAACAAAATCTCTCGACATATTTTCTTGAAAATTCCTAAATCAATTTCTCTCCTAGTGCTTGTAGCATACTTTGAATAACAACCCCTACATTTCAAGATGGAAAGAAAACAGGATCCCTAAAGAAGAAGACAAAAAAAAACACAAAACAACAAAAAGAAACAAAGAGAAAGAGAGAACAAACAGGCAAACAACCAACAAAAACAAAGAACATATAATTACACATAATACATATATATAACTAATTCAGAAATCAGACCCTTACGGGCCAAAGTAATGCTTGAGAAACTATTCATTGACGGGAAATGGAACAGGTTCTCCTGTTAAGGTGGTTAAGCAAAAAGAGTTCTCACCCAAGATATTGACTATTTGATACAGACCTAACTAGAGTGTATCAAACTTCTGGTGGTCACCCTTTTACTCTTTAGCCTTATCCCATAGCAACACAAGATCTAATATCCTGAATGCTTTAATCTTAGCTCTTTTTTCAAACCAACGCTTGACAATAGCCTGATGTTTGAAGAACTGTTGTAAAGCAGTGTCTCTTTGTTCTTCCATGCTTAAAAGGTTATTTAGCCTTACCTCAATCCTATCATCCTTTATATAAAACTCCTGCATAAACTTGAGAACAGGTATCTAGAAATGTATGGGGAAAACTGGGTCTTGGCCATAGACTAATTTAAATGGGGAATTTCCTAGAGCAACCTTAATATGGGTTTGATCTACCCATAAGGAAAATCTCAACTAGGTATGCTAGTCTCTAGGATTGTTTACTAGCAATTTCCTTATTACCTCCAACGGGTTCTTATTGGTAGACTCTGCTACACCATTTCCATGTGGGTAATAATTGGATGAATATTTCAAAATGATTTTATGCTCATAGGCCCATTGTATAAATTCAACTGATGAAAAAGCGGGGCCATTATCACATACCAGGGCAAAGGGTACTCCAAACTTGGTAATAATGTTGTCATTAAGAAATCTAATAAGCACCTTTGTGGTGTTATTTTTGCATGGCTGAGCCTCAGTCCAACGTGTGCAGTAGTTCGTAGCTGTTAAGATAAACTTATGTCCTAAAGAAGAGTTTGGATTAATTACCCCTACAAAATCTGGAGCCCATTGGGTGAATGGTCTTACCTCATAAACTGGTTGCAAGGGCATTGCAGGATTACACTCCTTGGGTGTAGAGGTCTCGCATGTGTGACATGTTTTGACATGTTGATGCACATCCCTGAACATGTGGGGCCAATAATATCCTGACCTAAGGATGTGATGAGCCAATGAATCCACAAATCCATGCCCTGTGTTGTGTCTATTATGAAATTCAGTAATAGCATGCTTGGCTTCTTGTTGATCTAAACATCACAGGTAAACTCCCTCATAATTTCTTCTATATAAGGCACCTCCTTTGAGCATGAAATGAGTACTTTTCATCCTAAGTTCTCTCCTTTGAGTATCATTCATTCCCTCCGAGCATATGTTATTGAGAAGGTAAAACATCATATTTGTATACCACAGATCCTTGGTGAATGATTGTACTATATACTGCTAACAAGTGATACTCCTGTCAACATCTGCCATAGCCTTTGACAAACCCTGTCCTCAGACAAGTTTCATTGGATGGATCTCTAGATCAAATTCTTGCAAAATAGCCATCCATTTTCCTCTTCTTTCTCCTAACTCACTCTGCATAAGGAGAGACTTAACGAAGGGATCAGGAACTATGGCAACAACCTAACTCCTAGGAATGTAATGTCTGAATTATTTTACTACTTGGACCAATGAAAAGGCCTGCTTCTCAAGAGGTGGGTACCTGACCTCTGCATTTTTGAATGGGGAGCTCATGAAATCAATTGGCCTTTCATCTCCCTCTCCTCTTCGTTGTTTTAGAACAACTGCACATGAATGGTCAGATGCACATGAATAGATATAGAAGGGCTTTAGATAATCTGGGCTAGTTAAGACTAGTGCCTCAGATATTGATTGTTTAATTTTTGAAAAAGCGGATTTAGCTTCGTTGCTCCATTCTATTTTTGTGTCTTTCTTCATCATCTCATTAAGTGGCTTCACAATTTCCGCAAATCTTGTTATAAACTTTCTTACAAAATTAATCCTTCCAAAGAAGGATCTCATCTCCTTTTTATTTCCCAACATTGTCAGTTTCAAGATGGCTTCAACTCTATCAGGGTCTATGGATATCCCCTTTTTTGATATCACATGGCCTAAAAGTTTCCCTTTAGAAACTCCAAACACACATTTCTTAGGATTTAGGGACACTCCATAGCTTATACATCTCTTAAGGACCTTTGCTAAATCAGCAGCATGGTCCTTTTTGTTCTTATAGAAAATAGTTAAGTCATCTACATAGATAATGATACACTTACCTATCAAATCCTTGAATGTTACGTCCATTGCACGCTGGAATGTAGCTCCAGCATTGATAAGTCCAAATGACATTCTGCAATAGGAAAATGTCCCCCACTTAGTAGTGAAGGCGGTCTTCATTCTATCCTCATGGTTGACAAACACTTGGTTATACCTTCAATAGCCATCTAAGAATGACATCATCTGAGATCCGTTGACAGTTTCTAATACCTCATCAAGAGAAGGAAGCAGATAGTTATCCTTCTCTGAGGCTTTGTTTAGGTTCCTAAAGTCAACACATAGTCTGATCTCCCCACTTTTCTTACGTACTAGAACTAAACTGGCAACCCAAGTGGAGTGTCATACTGGGAAGATGATTCTTGCTGACAAAAGCTTTTGCACTTCCTTTTGTATTAATGGCTCGATCAAAGCATTGATCGGGCACTGCTTTTGATGAAAGGGTTTCGCTTATGGCTTTAGAGGTATTGTATGTGTGATCACAGAGGTGTCAAAAGTCTTTAAATCTTCATAACTCTTGGAAATTGCCACAATGTCTTCTTTTAACACCTTAATTATTTCATTTTTGATCTCCTCAGGGTAGGTCTTGCCTATAAGAACATTTCTTTTCAGGACCCAAATCAGCCAAATTAATAGATTTGTACTTCCCTCCATCACTTTACTTTGGCACTCTCTCTCGAGCCCAAGGATCAAAATCAAATATTCTTTCTAATGCTACCATCCCCTTGGGAATGTTGTTAATTTTCAAATTTATTATCCCTTCAGTGTCACAACTCTCAGGATCCCAATCCCCACGATCTCTTTTTGACTCATCTATTATCTATCCTTCAAAGACATCAAAACTTTCCAAGAAGGCGAGTATGTGTTGGTCATCATCGAAGACCTTAAAAATCGAGAAATTATCCAGGACTGTTGGGATTGAGACTAGTTCAACTAAAAATATTTTCAACTTGGAGTCTTGCATGGGCTCCAAAGTGCTAGCAATGACTGTAAGGGCATCTGCAATCTGATTGTGTTCCCTAGGAATCAAAGTGATTCCAAAAGTGTCAAAATCCTTAATCAGATTCCAAATTTTGTTTCTATAAGCAACAAATCTTTTGTTATGGCAAGTATATTGGTTGTGAACCTGTTTGACAATTACTTCAGAATCCCTCATCACCATGAGAGATGTGTCCTTCTTCTGATGGGCGAACATCAAACCCCGAGCAAGTGCTTCATACTCTGCTACGTTATTAGTGCATCCAAATTGTAACCTGTAAGAAGCAAAGTAAGTCTTCCCCTTTGGATTGGTTAATTCAATTCTTGCTCCACTTCCTGACTTGGACTTAGAGCCATCAAATTTTAGAATCCATAATTGATCTGGAGCCAAGATCTCTTTCTTCTTTAGGGGCACAGGTATTTTCTTGCTAGAAGCACATGGTGGCTCAGACTGGTGCTAGTCATCAAGATTTGAAGGTAACTGGAGGCACAGTTCACCAAAAGGTTCACCTAGATTCAAAATTTGTTCAGGAACTGATTCCTAAACCTCCTCTTTGGTCAAATCATGATTTAGTACATTTTTCACCAATTCCTTGGGCATTGGAAGGGTTTCTGGGGTAGGTGTAATTGGAAAAGACTGAGATTCCTCAGTCTCTCTTTGTAGTTCAGAGCATAGAACCTGAGTCTGCTCGAGTTGAGAATATGATTCTTTTTTAGAAAGACTGGCACTCGTAAGGATGGTTGCATTTTTTGCTTCAAATGGAAATTTATTGGTGGAGGCTTGAGGTTGACATTCACAAGTTTCCTCAACCTGGGAGACATGATTTAAGATATCTATACAGGTTTGGGAAGTTAACTCAGAATGACTCTGATAATGGACCCTACAATTGGGAAGCAACAGACTCCACATATCAACCTCCTTTCCCAATACCAGCCTATCCTGTTGCAATTTTTTGATTAGGACTTGCTGATTGACTGTAATCATTGGGTCATTTTGTTCTGGAAGCGGCGGGTCATCAGAATGGAGTATAGAGAAAGTCATGATTTCCTCCTACTTGTAAACTCCTATCTTAGTTTCGAAATAGGCCACCTCGTTGGGAGTATCATATTCAGTAATCATATGCTTTAGACTAGGTTCACTCTCAATTCCGATCTGTGTTGCAATCCCTTTCCAGGGGAGCCACATGTGTGAGAAATCCAAAGACAAATATCCCCCAATACTCTTCATTAAATCTCTGCTTACGAGCATACCATAGGTTTATGGGATATCAACAACTTGGATATCCATGTAAGTTTGGATCCTTGGATCAAATCCAACATATACATGAATATTCTTAAGTTCTCCTACCACATTGACTTATGTTTTATCCAATTGGATAACCTTTTTATTTGTCTGGAGTGGACTCAAACCTAACTTCCTACAAATTTAAAATGGCATGACATTTCCCAACACCCCAGAATCTAGCAGACAGTTATGTAGATTTTTCCAAAAAATTCTTAAACTCAAAAGGAAAGGTGGAGTACTAGTCTTACCTTTATAGAGGGTTGCATTCATCTCATTTGTTGGAGTCACCTTTCCTTTCCCTTTTGACTTGTCTGCTTCCTCTAAGGCTTTCAACAAAATTTCCTTTTGAGCAAGGCACCACTTCATAACGTCAAAGAATGATATTGAAGTTTTCTACTTCTGCATCTTTGCAATGAAATCAAACTCAGAATCATTCTTTACCTGATACTTAGGAAAAGAAGGTGGGTTACCTTTATTCTGAGAGTCTGATGGACCCTTTGGTGGTGATGAGTTATTATATGCATTTTGATTCGGTGGGACCATGTTATTATGAGGGGCAGAGGTCGTGAATGGCCCTCTATTCTAATTTCTAAGGAAATGGCCTCCCTTGGTTTGGAAGGCTTAGGCATCGTATATATCTTCTACTATTTCATTCTCTTCCTGGTTGGGAAATGGAAGTTCTTCCTCAAAGATATTGTAGGCCATGGTAGTATCTATTGATCTACCAGATTTGTTGGATGCACCTTGAAATGGAGCATCAGCTTGGGCTATCTTAACCATCTTCTCTATCTCTAGGAAATTCACCTCATAATGGGCCACAATATCATGTAGCCTACACCAAATCATCATAAAGTTGAGGTCTACCAAGTTGGCAATGTGTGGCCTTTCATCACCCACCTGATAATTGTGAGAAACTCCTCCATTATTGGGTCCAGTATTCCATGGCCTATTGTTGTTAGACCTTTGATTGTATCCTCTATTATGATTTTGATAGTTTTGGTTAGAGGATTTTTGGTTTTGGAAATTCCTATTGGTGTTTCGGTTGGTGTTATAATTCTGGTTGGAATTTTGGTTGGAGTTTTGGTTAGAGTAACCACCCTGATTAGAATATCCTCCCTAATTTTGAAAACCCTAGTTTTGGTTTTGAGGGGGATTTTGTCTAAGTTGGGCCATTTCGTTAGACATCTGAGATAGGGTATTTTTGAGAGTCTCGATCTCATTAGTCAGTTGGAGAGTCTTTTCACTTTTTGTAGTTTTTACTATAGAGGGCTAATTAATAGGATTTGATCCTCTCGCTTGATTTTGGTAATTTTGAGTTTATTGGGAGGAGTCCTGAACACCATTGGTGAAGAATGGTAGGGGAGGTTGAGCTTGCAACTCATACATAGGTCCATAGTGGGAATAAGACATCCTTGAGACCATGTTGAATATAGGAGGTGGGTTAGGCATCTAATAGCCTGAGGGAGGAAGAACTCCTCCTAGACTTCCCGATTGCAAACTTATCTATTGTTGCAACTTGATGGCTAGATGATAAACTTTGGACAAAGAATCAATTTCATTGGGATTATATGTACTTTGCAAAAATAAGCCAATCAAAGGGTCTACAACCCTTAGATATGCCATAATGGCAATGTTCTCAGCAACTAAATAGGCGTCCTATAATCTTCAATACATTCTTCAAAACCTAGTGTTGAATAAAGGCAATGGTTCGTGATGATCTTTTCTTATTGTGGAAAACTGGTGGTATAGAATAGCAGGATCTACATACACCCTGAATTGATTGATAAAGGCGTTTTCCAAGTCTGTCCAACTTAGAATAGACCCTTGGGGTAAATTTAGGTACCAATTGTATACCATGTCACCCAAAGAATAGGGGAACAACCTGCACACAACGTCATGATGAGCCACCTGAGCATGAGTACATGAATACTTAAATGCCTGTATGTGCTCCTTGAAACTTCTTGATTCTCCGTGCATGTACTTAGGAAAAAACCTCTCTGGGTTCTTGGGGAGATCATGTATCCACCCAGCGATAGTCCCTAGTGGTAAGGGGTTATTGACAAAGAAAGCCATGGGTCTTGGTGGTGATACTGGTTGAGAAGGTTGTGGAACAGGTGAGTTTGGCTTGCGAGGTGATTGGATGGATTTGGTGGAAATCCAGGTGGGGTGAGCAGTGGTGATAATGGTGGAATCAAGACTCTATGAGCTTGGAGTCTATACCTGATGAGGGTTTGGAGTTTGATCAATGATTTAGGATTCTGAGAAGATCTGAGAACTCTCTTGTACCTATCTGGTGAAACTGACCCAATTCGAGCCAGTTTGTTCCCCAGGCCCTCCTTCTAGCACCAGATCTGTTGAGGGTCAAAATATTACAACATTAAACCGAATATTACTATTCTATTTCTCCTGAAAAAGAAAGACAACACATGGTAATCTAACTCCCAAGGTCTTGGTAATTGGTTCTCAATTATGCTGGTATCACTCAATGGTCAATATAACTGTAATGTGCAAGGGGCCTTTGCTAGTAACAAGGAACAAAACTACATGAAATCAACTAATCTACGTTTGGGGGTTTTAAATAAAGATAAAAAGATAGATCAGAGCTTTAAAATAGAAGAACATGAATGAAAGTTCTTAATGTCCAAACATGCATATCAATAATGAATGTTTATTCACCTAACCACAACCACAACAAGATGCAATCCATAGAATAAACTATACAACTACATACATCCATAGTGCTAATTCAATACCATCACCATTCACTAAACTTTACTTCAAAACAGATCATTCACTCATCATTAAACACATATCAAATAAACATAACAATAATTTCATTCATAGATAACACAATGAGATAATCTTAAATCCGGTTTCCCCTATTGATTCTCATCAAATAGAAAATATTTAGGCACAAAAAATAACTGGCATACAGATTGATCATGCATCATTAATCTTATCAAAATAGGTCCAAGCTTGATAACATAAAAACTTGTATAAAAATTGTAAAAAAATTGTATCTAAGTTCAACTGAACTTTCTTAAAAGTATCTTTGCTAACAACAATGAAATCCTAGAACTAATCACTATTCACTATCATCAAGTGGCTTATCTTCCTTAAATTAGCCGACCTTTACAAAATAAGACCAAATAGTACATATAGATGTCATATACACAAATTCCTCTCAATCATCAATTTAGATCCACCAATTAAGGAGCTAGAACTAAACCAAAAGACTAGACTCCTAATCTTGAGTTAGAAGGTTGGAGTACAATGTTGCACAAATTCTGACATTCAAAGAAGAAGGTGAAACTGAGGAAGGGAACCAGAGTCAAGTCCACATCAAATCCCTGCAAAAGAGGAGAAAAGGAGACGTGTCCAGTGAAGAGAGCCAACTCACTTTTGTGTTGCATGCTCAAGGATGTACTCATCATAATTGGAAAATACTTGTTGAAGGACATTAGAATCAAGCCCATCCAACCAATCATCTTCAAAATTAATTCTTTTTAATTCTGCTAAAACCAATCCATGTATTTCCTTTAAATTAATTATTTCCCTTTTAGTAGCCTTCACTTCTCTAATGTCCATGAACCTGTCCAATAACAAGTCCTCTTCATCATCTCCTTTCTGCATCACCTCTTCAAATCTTCCACTCCATTTCTCCCTCATCTTATCTAAAGAAAGACCATCCTTAACTGAGGTATCTAGGTTGACTAAAGTAGCCACAACTGACTCTAATTCTTTCATCTGTTGATTCAAATCTTTAGTAACCTCTTGAATCTCACTTTTATGCTCTTGAATAGATTTGGATTTGTACCCTATTATCCTTATAGTATTTTCAATGAAATCCACATTATCCTCTTCAAGGATTCATTGCTCAAGTAGAGTCGACTGAGGCACCTGGCTAATATCCTTAATCATTTTAGCATATTCCTTATATTCCTCGCCTTGCTTGTCTAGATCCTTGGTGTGCTGGTCTAAATCCCCTGCCAACTCTAGTGTTGCCTTATGAATCTTAAAACTATCAACAAGCACATCATCAACCTCTTGATTGAGCTTGTCAAACCATCTTTCCATCATTCCCACTTTGCTTCTCATATGCACCAAATCATCTACTTCCTTCTTTGTTAATAAAATTGGAGATTCAGGAGCAACAACTTGTTGAGAAATTGGAGTTGAGATATCCTTCAAAAACTTATGCAATTGATCTAGCTGAGCCTTAAGCTCATCTTTCCTTTGTTTATCTTTGATCATCCTGGACTTAGTAGAGGAAGCCACAATATCAATCAAATTCATTTGCTAATTTCTTGTAGGCCTTTCCAAATTTACCGTGCCCAATTGATAATCAGTCATCTGCATATCATCCCAATTCTTGTCCACCATTGGTATTGCACACTCAACAATGATTTCTCCTATGTATGTAAGCTTGGTGGAGTGAAGAACCTTGGACTTCTTTTTGGCCCTCTCCTTCTCAAATTCCTTCATCATTTTATCCCAGTTTAAAGGTTGTGGTTGAACTATTTGCTTTCTCTGCAAGTCAAGCTTTAACCAAGTAGTAGCTCTAGGAGTAGTAGCTATCAGTGCTGAACTATTTGCTATCTGTGTTGAACTTCTTCCTTATCCTTCTATTCTTGAAGTCTTTTAGCCTCCAACTGCTACTTTAGGCATTCTTCTTCTAATCTTTTCTCCTCTAACACCTAGTCTCTTTGCTCTTCTAATTTCTTGACATAATCCCAGGCTTCTTTAGACATCTTCGCATACAGAGAAAGCTTTGTAGCCACTTTTTCTCTTTCCAGGCACTCTTGTTCTTCTTTCTTCCTATGAGCTTCTTTTGCAGCCTTGAATTTGGCCTCAAGAGCTTCTTTTTCTCTTCTTTGCTTGGCCTTTTCCTCCTCCAAATCATGGATCTTCTATTGTAAAGCCAATTTCTCCCTTTCCTCTTTCATTCTAAGCTCCTGCTCCTTTTGTTGTTGTTGCTAAGCCAATTCATTAGCCTTAACTTTATCTTCCAGTTCCTTCTATTTCAATGCATCAGATTGTGCCTTAGCATCAATCTCATGTTGCCTAGCTAGTGCCTTAGCTTGAGCCTTGGCATCTGCTTCTTTCTGTTTAATCAATGCCTCAACTTGTGCCTTGGCATCAACTTCCCTTTTAACATCCACAAAGAGTTTCCATTGATCCTCCTCTGTTAGCATATACTTTGTTCCTGCATCATCTATTACATCATGGGAAGCCACTGCATGAGTTTCTTTATTAGATGGGGTAGCCTCATAATCCATTGCAATATCATGTATTTCTATTTCAAGCTCCATCTCTTTTAACAATTCAATCTCTTTGTGGAGGGTTCCTGCGGGCATTCCCTCACTTGGTAGTTCTGCAACAAGGGATTGAGTAGACGCTTCTCTTGCAATAGATGTTGAAGTAGCAACTTCCATAGTGGCATCCCCTTCTTGTACCTCTGGCAAGTCTTGGGCAACCACTTCCTCCTCTTTATTAGAAGGAATAAACTCCAAGGGTTCCTTAGGAGGCATTCTCCTTTTTTTTCTTCTGTACTAGGTGGTTCCAACAGTCTTTCTTTTCTTAGATGGTTGAGCCTCCAGCTGATTAACGCTCAAGCTAACCCAATGTACATTTTTATCCAAGACTGGTCTTGCAACCTGTTTTATATCAATAGATTCTTCAACATTCCAATCCACTGGATCAAGATCCCTGGTGCCTACCTTATCTACTTCATAGTGGGGATCCAAAATCACCCCATCATCAGACAATGTCTCTGGAATGTCCTCTTTAATTCCATACTCCACCATGAGTGGGATAGACAATCTTTCATAATTTCTTCTCCTGAGATCATACTCATCTTGCAAATCCAACCAAAATTCCTCCAATGGATTGAAATGTTTATCAAAAACACTAGGAAGCAAGACCTGCATCTTGTGTCTGGGATCATAATGCTTCCTAGAAGTTTACAAACCTAACTTCAAATAAATTAATTTGTCACAAATAGCTTTGGCTGACACAATGTGTGGACAACTAAACTCACCCAACTTCATGGGGAACTTGTGACAACCTATTTTGTGTTTGTTGCCAAATTTGAAGTTGACAGCTAGAGCTTGATATATAAACTCCATTAAAACAATTCTATTGCTGCAACATCTAGGAAGCAAATGAGGATGACCATCAAAGCCTCCTAATCTAGAGTAAGTGCATGTGGGGTGATGGATAAACCAGTGTCCCCATTCATTGATAAAAGCCATTGCCTCCCTGCTTAGTCTGTATCCAGCATCACCAGTGAGTCTATCGATGATGACATAAAGGAAGGCATCATTAACCCTCCTATAATGTGACTCTAATGCTTGCAATGTGAGTTGATTATAGTGCTCCCACACCTTCTTTTGTCCTTGGGATTCTCCCAATATTCCAATTGTATGAAGTCCAGGAAAAATCCCCATCCGAGCAACTGCATAGACCACATAAGAGGTCATAAAGAAACTCTTGATTTCTCTCACTCTAAGCATATGATTATGTATACTCTCTAACACCACCATTAGCAAATCAAACTATTGTCTACCATCCAAAATAGTTTGGATGAATGGGAACATCCATTCCTTAAATTGTGAAGCATCTCTTTTTCCAAACACCCTGGAAAGCAGCATGATCACGTCCCCAATCTCTTTGCCAAAATCTGCCCTTTTCGGCTGGTCAGGAAGCTTGGTTAGAGACTTTTTCTCTACCCTCATCCAATGCTTATTCATGTGGGATCTGTTATTTTCTTTATTTTCATTGTAAAACTTTAATGCTTCTACTTCATTCAACTGCCTAGGATTCTGTGGAATATGTGCATCAAACATGAACCTGAACATTTGAGCTATTAGATCAATAATAACATTGCCTTGTAAATCCATGCACTGCCTAGTAGCAGGATTGTAAGCTCCAGTAGCTGCTAATATCAATTATGGACATTAAATAGACAAAGGGAATAGTGGAACATGTGCCAATCCTAATTGAGCAATCCTTTGTGCCCTCGGTGTAACATCTTCATTAAAGGTTTCATCCACCAGCTCCTCATAGTTGAAAGGGCCTAAATTGGTGTCAGTAATATCTACCCAGTCATTATCAATCTTGTTGGAAGTAAGGGTAGCTTCTTTAAGTTTACACCTCAAGGTGTAGGGGAGTTGCTCCACTTTAACCTTCTTCGGTCTAGCCCCTTGCCTTGAAGTTTCTATAGGTTGGTTCCTTTGGGAAGCCTCTTCTGATGCCCCAGAAATTTCTCAATCTCTGTAATAAACTCCTGTATTAGATGATTAAAAAAACATAGAAGTCAATACCTACCTCCATCTCTTTGAAACAATGTTTAAACATAACCAAACTTTAACCTTTATTGGAGGTGGAGACACAGGAGAATAGGAAACAGAGAGTCACTCGGATACAAAGCGAGACTGGAATGAGACCAGGACTAGACTCAGAAATGAAACCGAACTCAGAACTAATCGCTAGTTCCAAGTTCAATATCCGTTCTGATCCCGATTCTGCTCAATGACAAGCGTAAAGAGAAACTCCCAATGACCATAAATGAGACCATTTTAGGAATTAATTTCAATGGAAGACAACCTTGGGACAAGTTCACTCCCAAATCCGCTTCGGACAGTTCAATATGCAAAATAGTTGGTGTTTTCAACAGTCACGTGAATTTAAAGACCTGGGTCACATAGGCCTATGAGGAAAACCAAAGAAAAGGGCTTAACCCCATCCTGTATCACATGAAAAATTACTTTAACCCTAGGACATGATATTTTGTGAAGGTTGTAGAGAAAACGCTAGCTTTCTCAACATGCCGACTCAGAAAATTAGGGCATCACAAAAACCCAACGCGGAAAACATAGAGTCGACACGGGATTGAAATGAGAAAAGGGTTTTCAAAACAAATTCCACCATTCAAGCACAAAAAACCCTCACAAACCAAAACCCTATTTAAGAACTAGGGCACAACAAAATGCACCTTCCATGAAAGTGACAGCAAACGAAAAAAATGACGAACGAGAAACAAACAAAAATGGAATGGGAAAGAACAAAAAAAAACAAACAAACAAACCAAGAAAAGGAACAAGAAACGAGCGAAGAATTCATAGAAACAAGACTTCTGCAAATGCGCCAAAACACAACACAACACATGAAAAAACAACGCACAACAAGAAATAGAAGGGACAAGAACCCTACCTTTAAATGCTCTCTGGGAAAGACTGGAATTCGATCAAGATTCACTCCGTAACTCGCCTCCGCAATTAAATCGATCGTCTCAAAGTTCTCCTAGCTCTGGTTCGCTTAAACATCTCAAATAACAAAGATAATGAGCCAGTTAAACATAATTAGGAATTTAAAATCAATTCGCGTGTACGAAGAGGCTGCAATTAATGCCATTAATGCAGTTGATTGGAGGCAGAGCAAACAAAGCGAACAAATAGTTAACTCCTAAGAACAGGGTGAACGCGGACCTGGGAATGAACTAGAACAAGAAAACTTTAACAAGCCTTCTCACCTAAATCCGGCTCCGGTTCCGGTCCCGCGAAAGTACAAGCAAGCAAGACAAAAACCCAAACAAAGTGAAGCGGGGCTAGAACAAAAAATGAACCCGACCCAAACACGAATGGAAACAAACACCACAATGCAAACGAGCGGAGTCAGAATCAAAATGGGAACAAAATATGGAAATTTTAGAAAGTTCCAAGTTAGGTTCCAATTTTTGTTCCACTTCCGGATGGGAAAAACAAGACGCAAAGAAAATGACAAACAAACTCAAGGGAGAAACAAACCCAAGAGTGCTAGACAAACTGACAGACAACGAAAGGAAACATGGAAGAGAAGGTGGACTTGGAGTCGGAATGAAATCCGAATTAGGAACTTTGGAAAAGTTCAGTGTCCAATTTTGGTTCCAGTTCCGCTTCCGACAGAGCAAAAGAAAGAAAAGACTTAGGAGCAAAACAAACAACTCCTAAGACCCAAACAACAATGAAAGACAAAACAAAAACAAAGGGCGACCCATTTTGTTTCAAAATAAAATAGGGTGGTTATGCAAGGCATAACAGGTACATCTTGATGATGATGACGAGGATGATGATGATGACGATTGTATCAAGGCTTGTAGCCAGGCTAGGAACAAAACCAAGGATGTCATTAGATGATTCGTGCTAGATTTGAATGGAGGAGGATTGGGTTGAGATGTGAGATGGTTGAAAAGATGCTTAGAATAACCAATCTATAGTATTCTAAGAAGATTGAAGAGATTATGATATGATGAGGACGCTTAGAATAACCAATGGATAGTATTTTAAGAAGATTGAGAAGAGGATGAAATGATGAGGGGTGTTGAAAAGGTGGGTGAGAAGAGATGGAGGATACTTGCAATGCAATGGAATGGAAAATGAAATACAATCCTAATGCGATTTTCCATTTTTGGAGCACTGATTTTTGCTATAGCATAAGACACCAAGTGCTAGGGTATGTGGAACCAAGGTGAATTAGTGTCTAATGCATAAAACAAACACAACAAACAAGAAGGCTATTCCAACACCCCAAAGTCATGAAGACCTTGGTCGGGCCAAGCATTGGAATAACCACAAGCACAAAAGGATGCCCCACTATAACACAAGACCTCAGGGGTCTTGGTGGGTACTACGTGGGACAACTCAGAAGATAGAAACAAAGCAAAAAGATCAAGATATGCCCCTATGTTAACCAATCAAAACACACCATAATATGATAGATCATGGTGGCCTTGACAAGTGATGATAGGGAGCTCAAGTGATAAATATAAAAGCCAAAAGCATCAAAACATCACAATCAATTTCAAATGTCCTTTACCATAGGATCAAGGGGGATGGATGGGATTGATGAGGTCTGTTAGGAAGGATGCATCCTGTTGAGACCAAAGATAGAGACTAACGAAAAGATCGATATGACGTAGGAGATTCAAAACCGATTGGATCTAACGATACAAGTGGATCTCATTTGTGAAGAACCAGTGAGATAAGGGCATAGCTTGATGACACGACACAAGAGAGACAAGACACGAGACTGACACACCCTAACAACCTAGGGGCTCGGGGGTCGATCAAAGATTAGCCTTGCCTACGTGAAAGCGCAGAGCCCTCGTAGTTCAATAAAAGACCACAGATAAAAGCAAAAAGGGGATGATGGAGACAAGGAGGGAGGACAAAAACAGGACAGACAAAAGGAGCCCTGGGGGTGGATCAAATGATTGAACTTGCCTACGTGAAATCGCAGGGGCAACGTAGTTCAAAAAAAGATCAAAGATAAACAATGGATAAGGGATGATGAGATAACCCTGATAAGGGGATAAACTGATGGGACCAATATGATAAGATAAGACTGACCTAGTGGATTGGATAGGATGAGGGTGATTACATGAATCTCAGGGATGGAATAGTTATCCAAATCAGCAAAAGATGAATTGGGATGATGATATGATGGAGAGATGAGTGATGAAAAGTGATAGGAGATTTGAAAGATGCATGAAAGAAGGGGGAGAGATGACGATGAGATCGATGACATTGGATTGCATGGAGGGAATCCTATAGCTAGATACCAATGACAAGGGATTATGAGATGGGATGAGGATAGAGATAAAGGGATAGGGGGATAAGGATGGGGGATGGAAGGGATGCTATGATGGATGGATAAAACGATAAGGATGGGGAGATGAAAAGGAATGTTTGGATGGATTGGATAGAGGGATAAGGAATTGGATGAGGAAAAGGTTACCATATGGATAGATGAAAAGGTATGCTAGGATGGACAGGAAGATAATGATGGGGATATGGAAGGGATTACCAGATGGATAGATGAAGGGTGCCTCCAAGGACTATGTCATAAAGGAAGTAGATGCCCCTACTCTAGATATGTCATGTTTGATGAGGCATGAGGGATGGAAGATAGAAGGATGAGTAAATAATGGAGTGAGATGGATATAGCTAGGAAGCATGGATAAGGAGGGGAGATTGATGGTAGCATGAGGGATGGACAAGGAAGGTATATGGATGTGGATAAGGATTGGGATTATGTGTGGATGAGGGGAATGTATGCCAAGAGGTTTCCAAAGCATGTATATACGTTTTCCCCTATCTACATCAAGATCACAAGGAGGATGGAGGGATTGGGATAAATGGGATATGACAAGCAGGATATGTAAGATAGGTTGGATGGAGAAGATGGTTGAAGGGGATGCAGTTGCCCCCAAGTGCAGAAGGAAACTGGATGGGGGATTTACGCATGACACCTATTTTCCAGGTTTTCATTATGGTACTTATCCAAGGCGCTTGTTAGCCAAGTTTTCACCATTGGATGAATTATTTCTTTTTACTATTTTCTCGATTTTTTTTTTTGTTGTATTTTTGACAATTTTTTACTTTTTTGACTTCTTTTTTTTTGGGATAGCATGTAGAAGGAGATGGATAAGGATAGGGATGTGGATAAGGGGATTTATAAGATATGCGATAAGGAGATTGATGAAGGACTCAAGCATCAAATTCCATATGAAGTATTAAGAGCCCATGTTTGAAGCGACTGTTGGATGTTGATATAAACTTATTAGGATAAATGGATTATGCAAGAGGATGAATTAGAGGGATTTGATGGGGCAGATATGTGGGATAATGGATGGGATGCTGGAAAGGGTATGGATAGAATGATGGGGTGGATGTGTGATAGGGAGATGTGTTCAGGACCAAAATTGGCACATGTGGTGGTGTATGTGAAAGGAGAGGAGGATTAATGGATGGAGAAGGTGGGGATAATGGAGGAGATGGGATAGTGAATTTCGGGACATAAGGACCCAAATCAGATTTAGGAGATGGTTGATGAGAATGATTAGCCTTTGGATTAGCAACTTTGGATTTTGTTGCAAATTTTTCATTTGAAGGTATTGCATCTTTTTTCTTTGGGATCCACATGGTTTTGATTTTTGCTTTGGTGGACCTGTAAGGCCTATGGATGGGATTTGGATTTTGGATTTGATTTTGGATTGGATTTTTCTTTTCTTCGCCATGTCTTTTAGAGGGGACATGGAGAGCTTTAGATTCATGTGGATGTTTAGATTTATGCATTCTTACTTTGGTATCCAAAGTGCTTTTAATAGCAACGGGATGGGTGTGAGAAGATGGATGATGTGGAGAGGATGTGGATGGATTGATGGGGGTAAGATTTTTGGGATGATCTATGGATGAAGGATGTGTAGGTATGTGCCTTTGTTGATCCTGATTAAGGGACATGCGAGTGGGATGTTTATGATGGATGACATGGATAGGTGATGGATGGATAGAAGGATACATAGGACGAGATGGAGGAGGTGATTTTGGGATATAGGGGCCCAAAATGGACATAGTACCTGGAGGATATGTGATGTTGGATGGAGGGACATAAGGACCCAAAATGGATGGAGGAGAGGAAGGATGGGAGATGGTGGATGGAAGGATGTAAGAACCCAAAATGGATGGAGCAGATGAAGGAGGAACATGGATGGTTGTTTTTAGGCGATATGATGGGGGGGATGGCAACAAATGATTTGGTGGAGCGATGGGAAGAGCCTATATTTCTTTTGGAAGAGGCTCGTTGAGGACGTATAAAGGTTGTACCAATATTTTTAGATTGCAAATATTGAGAGATACATCCAAGACCTTGCGTACAAATTTGTTCTTTGACCTGGAGGGGCTCTAAAATACCTTGCTCATGAAGGCCTAAACCTTTTCCTTGATAGTTAATTTTCTTGAGCATTTGATCCATGATAGGATTTTTGTTATTCTAGAAGAATGATACGAGTCCATTATTAGGTGGAGGATGATGGGTGGTATATATGCTTTGTTTTTCTTCTGCAAGGAGACCACCATGGAAGAATGTGAGAGTACGAAGGGGATATAAAAGCGGTGAGGGAATAGTAGGTTTAGGCAACGATGGAGGATCATGAGATGGAGATGATGGGATATCATCATCTGGATGGGTGGTATTAGGAGAGGGATTAGGTGATATGATAGGATCAGGATTTTTGGCAGTAGGCGATAAGAGATCATGCGATGGAGTGATCGGATCTTGAGTATCAAGGGGATCATGGGATGGAATGGATGGGGGATTGTGATCTTGAGATGGACTAGCTGGGATGACAAGATCTTGATGTGGAGAAGGGGATATGTTGGTATGCTTTGGATTAGGCTCTTGGAAGGACACATCTTCGTGTGTGGGTGGCATGATGATGGAGTCTTGGAGAGACTCTTCAAGTGGGGGAGATGGAAGGATAGAGGATTCAAGGCATTCATGGGAATGGATTTTGGTGATACTAGGAGTAGGAGAAGTGGATTGGATTTGGATGTCTTCGATGGATTGAGTGGATCTAGGAGTAGTAGGGGTGGATTGGATTTGGACGTCTTTGATGGGTTCGGTGGCTTCGGGGGTAAGAGATGGGGGTTCGATGGATTCGGTGGGTTTGATGATTTCAACGGTTTGAGTGATGTTAGGGGTTGTAACATCAATGATAGGTGCGATACAGAGAAGGGTATCATCACTAATGACCATGGATGATGGATTGGGACTGTGTGGTTCAAGGAATTTAAGGTGTGGAGTTAGGGATATCTTCTTTGTCATAAGTCCTTGGAGAACTTCTAGAGTGAGAAACTTGCATACTCTAGGTTGAGATGGTGTGACAAGAATAGATGAAGGATTAGGGATTGGTAGAGGACTAGGATTATGGATTGGTGGACTAGGGTTAGATGGAGGAATGGGATTAGATACAGGACTGGGAGTAGATGGAGGGTTAGGATTGGATGGAGGATTAAGGTAGGGACATTGGAATGGTGAATTAAGATAGGAGGACATGGACGGTAGATTAGGACAAGAGGATACGAATGATGGATTGTAGTAAGGGTATTGGGATGGTGGATTAGGATGGGAAGACGTGTATGTTGGATTAGGATAGGGAGATGCGGATGTTGGATTAGGGTAACTTGATGGGGATGTTGGGTTGGGATAGGTTGATGGAGGTGTAGGGTTATGATAAGAAGGTGTGGACGTAGGATTATAATGGGTAGATCGGTAAGGATGGTTTGGATAGGGGGACATGGATGGGGAATTGTAATAAGAGTATTGGGATGGCAGATTAGGATAAGAAGATGCAGGTGTCAGATAAGAGGATGATGTAGATGAAAGACATGATGAATATGCAGACGGGGAAGATACTAGATATCCCTTGTCAAAGGTAGCATAAGGAGCGTGATTAGGCATGGATGAAGACATAACAAGATAGCTTGAAGGGGTAATTGGATTTTGGAAAGCAGGTGGAGAAAGCTTACTAGCGATGATAACGCCAAGGGGATCTATGTCGTATACCTCTTGATTGACAAGACTTTCGTTATCATCATCGACATAATTAGGGTTTCCCTTGACTACTATTGATGGAGGATAAGGATTCATGATGATGAAAGGATAGATAGGATGGATCAAAGATTTTGGGTGGAAACAGACTAAAGCTCAAATTAGGATTTAGGTCAAGCTCATATTAGGATTGGATTAAAGCTTAGATTAGGATGATTGGATGATGCGATGGGATTGATTCTAATGATTGGATTTGATTACCAAAGGATGATCTCGACATCAAATCTACTTTGAGATGGAAGTAGATTGATTGGGTCGAAGGTGATTGGATAGGGATGTGATTGGATTAGATTGGATAAGATCGATCGATGAGACGATTGATAAGATCAAATAATGGATCAGATAGGATGACGAAAGGGACTGTAAACCCTGTTTAGAGATTACCCTAGGTGACTTAGGATACCGATTGATTGGATTAAAGGACAAATGGATGATTGTGACACGAATCCCCCTTGAGATTAAAAGTGGATTGATTAGGCCGACGATGATGATTAACTTAGGACAGATGACAATCCTAAGTAGATATGAACCAGTGATGTGATCCTATTCTAAGTGATGCAAAACAAAGTGCAAAGACAAGGAAAACAACACTAACACCTCGAGATAAGCCTAGTTGAATTCAAAACAAAGAAAGATAACAAAAAGCAGATATCTACCTTGTCTTTAATTGATCTTTTGGTTGGCCCTGGATTGTTGATTATGTGTGCTCCTTAAATGACAAGATGTGATGAAAGTGGATGCAAAATGATGAATATTTGATAAGGAATGCAATGAGCAAAGTGGGTAGTTGAGAAGATGATCCAAATGGATGCAATGAAAGCTTAAGGTATGCAACAATGGTGGATGAAGGTTATGTGAGTATGAGATCTTGGTTGAATGAGATTGAGATGAGATATAGATGAATGAGAATGCATCATTAATAGAATGAAAGAAAAATCCTTCATTTTATGGAGAGACACCCTAGGGAAATAGACGGTTGAGATCTTTCCACCATGGGCAAGATGAAGGGTTGAGATCTTGCCACTATGGGAAAGATGGATAAGGACACATGAGGTGGAAGATGACATTTTATGGGAAGGTACTTGTAAGTACCATGGTATAAGGGTGATGTGACCTCTCAATGATCACATGGGGAAGAGGAGAATCTTGGGTGAAATAAAAGTGAATTTAAAATTCACATGATTGGGAGATCTTGTGGATAAGACAAGGTTCCCAAAAAAAGAGGTGAGAAGTACCTTGGATAAGACAAGGTCCTTAAAAATGTAAGTACTTACCCACATGTGACTGATGTGACAAGTCAAAGATTCTAGAAGACTTTGGCACATGTGAGTGATGTGACAAGTCAAAGGTTCTAGAACTTGCATGGGGATAAGGAGAATCTTGGAAGGATAAAAGTGAATCAAAAATTCACATGGGGAAGAGAGGAGTCTTGGATGAATAAAAATGAATTAAAAATTCTTTGGGGGATGGGGAGTGTTGACCAAGGTGTTGATTGGATTAGCTAATTAGTGATTAAAAGATAATTAGTGGTTAAGGAAGATTAGAGGCCAACTTGTAAAAGTTGGAGGATGTGACACATCCTAATCAAGGATTAGGCATGTGCACATCCCTAATGATGAGATTAAGAGGTTGATAAAGATTAAGGAAAAGTGATGTGACATGTGAGGAATTAAATAAATGTCATATTTATTTAATTCATTTGATGAAAGGGGGATTAAAGAGGGTAATGTATTTAATTATTAACTGAATACCTTAAGGATTTAGAGGAATTTGAGGATATTAATTAGATAATAGTAATATTACCTAATTAACGCAAAAAAGAGGATGTTTATACGAAAAGGGAAAAACTTGGACAAATGTAATTGTCCAAATTTAGGTGTCTACATTAACAAAACCTTAATTGGGTCACCATCTTATCCTTTAACCTTTAGGAACTCTGTGAAAGTATCGCCTAGCGTGTGTGATGGCCTCTTTCCTACATCAACCTACCCCCTTTGCACAGCCTGTGAGCAGTGGTACTGGTATAACCTTCACTTCACAGGATCTGCCAATGGGTTTTAATAGGGAACCATCTCCTCTCTACATCCCTGCGCGAATCAATGAAAACATCGTAGCAGGTGTTCTCATTGATCCAATGTCTCAAGTAAACATTATAACTGAGGAGGTCATGCTAATCAACTTTTTGCATAAAGATGGGTATGATGTACTTGTGAGTTCCATCCACACACATGACAAATTTTTCGTACCTCCTTTGCGTAGTATTGTCCTATCAGTTTTGGTTGGACCTAAATCCGTGAAGCTTTTGTTCGACATAATCCTTAGGTCTGAAATTTTTAGAGTGAAGTTGGGTATCCCTTGGTTAGTAGCTATGAATGTCATACCCTCAATCGTGAATAAATGTTTAAAGTTTATCCACAGGGATTTTGTGCATGTGATTCATGACACCAGTTATAAACCACCGGTTGCTCATGGTAGCTACTCCTTGGATTACTCTTGGCCTGCGCCCATTAGCCCTCTCCCACCTAGGACAAACCTCTTGCACTGAACATATCAAAATTATAAGAAAGGGTGCCTAAGGCCAAAAGTGAGATACCCTTCGCCACCTTATGTTGTTTCACATAGAGCTTGCCTAAAAGTTGATAGTGATGTTGCCAAGGCACATAGAAGGGAATAAGAGAAGCGGTTTCAGGACCCTCCTTCCTCTTTCGCTATTCAGCTTGATGCTTCCTCTCGCCCCATTGAGGCACCTTCAGATTTTATTCCATGTTTGTGAGAGAATCCTATGGTGCCCGCTTGGCAAAATCCTAAGCGTCTTGTGTTTGAACTTCTTGTTCTACCGATGGAGCCTAGGACCGTTTGATATAATAGGAAGAAAGGTCCCCTTGGAGAGTCCTCTTTGTCTCGACCTCCATGGCCTCCTATTGCTCTTGCTCCCAAAGTAGTAAGCGGGAAGAGGCCCACTGCCGAGGCACTTGAGTCAACTTCCCCCATTGCTTCTCAACCTGCTCCTACTGCTCTCATTCAGGAGTCTGTTCCTCTGCCGGAAACAACTGTAGTGGACACTCCAATGGATGAGTAGGAGCCTTCCATTCCTTCACAGCTTCTGGCCTCCAATTCAAAGAGTCACATAAACTGCCTTGCGTGCGAGCGCAAGCGCTGACGAAAGTCTCTCATGGCCGAGCAAGCCACCTTATAGAGGAAGGAAGAGGAGACAATCGCCCCTGTATCAGGGCCTCCTGCCGTGTTCTCCTCTGCTTCCATTCAAACTAGCTCTGTATCGCTTTCAACTTCCACTGTGAGTGCGAATGCGCCTGACCCTAAAAAGGTGCAGGTGTTCATTGCTCCTTTGGTGGAGCCACCTCTGTTGATGTCCCTTCCAGATATCGAGCCTTTTCCAAAACTCGTAGATATGACAAACATTTTGGTAGTGTCTACTGCAGTTCTCTCTGCCTCCTCTTCCTCCGCACCTCTAGCCTCACCTGTGGGGATTTTGCCTCCCCCGATGAAGAAAATGGTGGAGAGTGGTACTACCAACAACGAAGGATGTAAGAGGAGATTTCCTTCTCTAGAAGGCGGTCCCGCGCTGACTTGCTCTGTCCTAGTGACAAAACCAGTCTCAACTTCTCCTGAGTTTGTCACTGCTCTTGAGTCACTTGGTGATCCTAGTAGTGAATCTCGGGCACAAACTTCTCCATCCGTTGAGGTGAAACATGGCACTCCTGTAAAGTGCATGTTTAACTCTTTGGATGAGGTTCCGGCCTTATCGACTATCTTCACGAAGTCGCTGACCTTAGCTCCATAGGAGGTCAGTGGAGAGGACCTTGTAGGGCCCTCTTCTTTAGCCCTTGTTGCGAGAGGGTCAGACACTCCTCCTCTTAACATTCCACCACTATAGGCTCGTCCTCCTTCCCCCTACGATGATCTAGAGTGGGAAGTAGACGACCTCTTGGTTGATCAGTATTAGGAGGAGGCCTCTTCTTTATCTTTAGATTAGATGTGTGTGTGTGTTGTGATGTGTTCCCCCGTGATCATGCTATGTGTGCCTGGATGATCCTTGTCACCCCTGTTGGTGCTTGGATACAGGCATGGTTTTTGTGTCGTAAACCTTCCTCTATTTGTATCATCATTCTTCCATGTTTGTGATTAATCTTCAATAAATTGGGGATGATGCAAAGTGTTGGGGGAATTTAGGCTCCCCTTCCATGTTGACCCATTTTTTTATTTTTCCTTTGTCTTCTCCTGCATTCTTCACATGGTTTGATATAGTAGGGGTTTGATGACAATTCATTTTATATACTATATATATATATATATTTATGAGCAATTCTGACCCCAAAATATCAGGCTACCCCTGTGCCCTTTGTTCATGTTTTCTTTTCTCTCTCACTTTTCTTTTATCTTTCTCTCTTCTTTGCTTGAGTTGTCCCTCTCATGTGTGACAATGCCACTTCTTCAACATTTTGATTTTCAGAAAATGCATTCGTTGCCAACGAATCTTTTCTTGAGAATCTTCACAAACTCCCTTTCAAGAATCACATTCTCGACTTGAAACCCTAATGGAACATGTTTCCTTCATCATGGGTTCGTAAAGAGAGAATTGGAGAACCTTCCTCTGAAGTGGGAACAACTTTGATCTTCCCCTCATGTGGGGGCATATTCTTCCTTTTGAATTCCTTGATGAAGTGAACATCTTTCAAAATGATGAATTGATGATGAATTGATTCGAGAAAAAAGATTCTTGCTTTTGAACAACGCATCCCTTGAGTGGACCCCTTCTTCATGCCAAGGTTCTCGAGGGACCACTTTGAAAGCTTTCCAATCTATTGATGGTCTGCGCGACTGTCTGCTTACTTTCCTGCACGACTTCTTTTTGATATGTTCTATCTGTGGGTAAACATGTCACTTTACAGGTGCACCTGTGAAGCCGCTTTTTGACTCTGCGAAGTCTGCCTTCCTTAGGTTTCCTCCATATGAGAGATCTTTGGGGATTCCTCCCTGCAGGTCTGCAGGTCTATAGGGCGCTTCCTTTGAGCTACCTCCATGTGAGAGATCTTGGGGGTGGCTCCCCTACAGGTTTGTGGGTCTGTAGGGTGCTTTCTAGGTTTCCTCCATGTGAGAGATCTTGGGGGATACCTCCCTATAGGTCTGTGGGTCTATAGGGCACTTTCTTGGCTTCCTCCATGTGAGAGATCTTGGGAGATACCTCCCTGCAGGTCTGTGGGTTTGTAGGGCACTTTCGTGGGTTTCCTTCATGTGAGAGATCTTGAAGGACACCTTCCCTATAGGTTTGCGGGTCTGTGAGGTGCTTTCTCGGCTTCTTCCATGTGAGAGATCTTGGGGGACACTTCCTTGTAGGTTTGTGGGTCTGTAAGGCACTTTTCTGGGTATCCTTCATGTGAGATATCTTGGAGGACACCTTCCTTGCAGGTCTGCGGGCTTGTGAGGCACTTTCTTCTCAGGGCTTCCTTCATGTGAGAGATCTTGGGGGTTGCCTCCTTGTAGGTCTGTGGGCCTATAAGACACTTTCTACAGGGCTATGAAGTCCTTTACTTGTCCTGCACTCTCGAGTTCACTAGATCGCGGTATGCTTCCTTGACGGTTTAGGTATACATTTCTAACTCTACTACCTCTTCGATCTACCTTACTGAAGCACTCATCAATATTCGTTCTCGCTAAAGTGGGGGCAAAATGTATAGGAGCAAATTTGCACCCCTTATGAAAACTCCCCTTTTACCCTTCCTCACTTTAGAAAACCAAATTCGGAGGCTAAATTCCACATAAGCCCATTGCCTTCGTTCCACTTGGCGTTCATTTTATGCATTGGTAGAGGAATAACTTTTAGGGACGCCTGCACGACACACAGATGTCCATGCGACATGCTTACGTCCCTGGCAGATTCTTGCATTTGGAGCCTGCAGAGGTGTTACACTTCCCATTGGAGGTTGATTTGTAATGCCTTCTTCGACTAACCAACTTGAATATGGTTGTTTCCTTCATTCTCTCCTTCAAATTCACTATTCATTCCTTCATTTCATATTTTAAGCATCTTCTACACATACTATAAGCACTCAACTTGATCACTCTCCAAGCATTCTAGCATTCACTCCTTGCATTTTAAGCCTTCAAGCATCACTTTGCACTCCATAGCAACAACAACAACACTTTGTCAACTCCGTAGAGCAAGTGTGGAACAACACCACTGTAGTAGGGGCTTAAGTCCTCTCATTTTATCCTCCATTAGCTAGTGAGCTCTTGGTGGAGGTGGTAAGCTTTCTAATCCTCTCCTCTATGATTTGGTTGGGTAGTACCTTACTATTTTTTTAGTGTCTTTGTGTTCTTTACTTTATTTCCTTCTTTATCATATATTTATCCATTGTTGAAAACTTGGCTATCCATGGTGGTGGAAACACCAAAACGGGGGTCTAACTGAGGCAGGCCCCTATACAACCCCAACAAATTTCCCTCTTCTTGTGTGCAAGTGGATGTACATTTGGAGCTAGTTGGAAAACAGGCTCTTTTGTGAGATCATTCTTGTCACCCTAGCTTTAATGTACTTTCTTTATCACGTTCATTTATATGTTTCTTACTTCATAGTGTTATTTTGCTCCCCTAAAGACCATTAGCTAGGTCATTAGTCTATTTTCTAGTGGTTAACCTTGCCTTTTTAGTCCTCTAGTCATATGGACGCCAGTGCACCTAAGAGACACCAACGCACCGCGATGTCATCTCGGAACCACGCTTTCATCCTCGGGCAAAGAGCTACCTGAGGCACAGTGTTGAACCCGAAAACTAGCTCACCTAGCCCCATTTTGAGTTTTGGGTCCGCAGAGTGGTTGAAGGACCTCATAGTCCTCATCATTCTTGTCCCACATTTCAAAAAAACCCCTTTTAGCTGAGGTAAGTTAGGGCAGCCTTCCGTGCTTGGCTCTATGTGACCTAGGGCCTTGAATGTGGTTGGCCCCCCTCTCTTACAATAAGGAGCTTGTGATTATAGTTTATGGGTTGCATATGATGTTGGCACGAGTTTACTGATGTTGTTGACACTTAGGAGGTATGGATGATTGGATGCATTAGCATGTGTTGTGGATTCTATTTTTGATCATGTGGGTTTTTACATTTGATAGTAGCTTGGAGAATTTGTTATCACTTAGATTTGATGCTTGTGTTATTTGGATTGGTGCATCTTCACCTTGGATTGTTACTTTTCCTCCATGGGTGGAATGCAAGAGGATGAGAGGAGTTCTTGCTTGAGATGGTGGTCACTTTGGTTTGATTACAAATATCTTGATGGAGATTGAGAGAATGTTGGAGATTCATATGATTTCATGTATGGCTATGATGATGTATTTCATTGAACTTTATGTAATGTATACAATAAGTGGGAGAATGTTAGGATTTGGTGTTGTATATAATTGAATAAAATACTTTATTATAATGTTGTGATTAAATAATTATTTACCTGTGGTACATCTAGGAGATGTGGTTAATCACACTTAATCACACTAGGTAATTATTTAAGGCCACTTGTAAAGTTGTATATAACATTGGGTTAATTATTTTATGTGGGAGATTTAGGATAATTATTCAATATTTTGGGAAATATACTTAATAATATGCAAACTTAGTATCCAATATTAAATGAGGGGTCAGTAGCTTTGTGTTCTTATGGTTTTATCTTACCACTTGGTTGTATTTGTGTGAGTTTGAGTCTATATAAGCAAACACATGTGTAGTGGTTAAGGTTGGTTGGGTGAGCGGTTGTCATTGTATTGAGTCTTCTTTTGAGGAGTGCATATATGAAGCATGGCATGGGATGCATGGATTCATGCTTGGACACATGGATAATGCATTGGAGAGTCTAGATGTTTCAAAATTATTCATTTTAACTCTATAAGTGCATGTATTATTTTATTGTTGAATAATAAATAGAGTATGAATGCTTTTAGAGGTTGGGTTTTTTCCTCTTAAGGGCTTTCTTAGGATATATATTATGTTATATTGTAGCTTGTATATTTTATCTTTGTATTACATGGTAATTTATAAGCTTGCATGCTTGATTTTCTCTCATGGGGTTATGTAGGAAATAGATTGAACATTTTAGGTATTATGCATTATTTTCTAACACTAACTATATTGAGAGGATTCTTCAATTTATGTAGAAATGATGGAAGGTATATCAAGGGATTTTCATATATAGTAGCACCCTTATACATCATGACAAATAAAAGATTTGTTGTAGGGGTGGATAAAATGCAAGAAGCTTTTGATAAGCCTACGAAGGTAATCAACTAAACTTATCTTATCTTTTTGATTTGAAATTTCTTGTATCATTGTGTGGTAGATGATGCAAGGTATGAATTGGAAGAAGAAATTTGTAACCTCAAGCAAAATAAGAGTCTACTCATGATAGAACTAGTGAGACTCGGGTAGCAACAAGAGGGTATTGAGATGCATATATAGATTTGGGAGGAGTAATTGTAATTTATTGAACACAAACACTATTAGAGGGTTGTTGGCAAAATCCAAGTAAAGGTTAGACTATGTGACACAATTTATGCATCAAAATGGAAATAATAAGCTATTTGAAGTAGCCAACAAGAAAGTAAGAGTAACCAAATACGAATATTGTTCAAAGGTTAGAGAAAATGGGATTGGAAATAAAGGGGTAGCTAGTGGTAAGGTTACTTCTAGAGTCAATGATGTGTTTTAGGAACAACTCCCTACAAGAAAGCCAAGATTCATAGATATAAAAGAGGTTGAGTTAAATATGTATGAAATAATTAGAAAGGATCTTGATATTTTAGATATGAAGCAACTCTTCAACAACCTATCAAAATTTAAATATAAGAAAATTGAAGTAAATTACAATAGTTAAATTGATCGATTTTCCTTTAGATTTGTAATATTAAAAACATAAGGTGAAGTGTCCAGGGATGGAAAAGGTGAGCTAACTGAAAGGGATCAAGGGTGGTAATGTTTGGGAGCTGATTGAGAAGGTGCTAAAATATATTTAGATGGTAGTAGAGTGGTAGATATAGAATTATAAATTATTATACACATGACCAATAAGGAGAACTTCAAATTGATGAAGTGATTAGGTAATTGCACAAAATTGCATGGATCAAGTAGTTCCACTTGGGAGAATGTTGCCACACCATTTGGTGTCTACCCCTTGGGATGACAAATTCAAGAAAACAAGACATCACAAAATATCTAGTTCATTGGAGGAACCTACCTACAAGGGATGCCAATAAGAAAGAAGTAGGGAATACTGGTAATTGTAGAGTTTCAACCAAGAGGAGATGGGGACTTGAATTTGTATTTCTTGATTTGGAAAGAATTTTTTGGGAGGGATATACTTGTAATGTCCCCTTTTCAATCAATTTGTGTTTATGGAAAAATGGCCAATCCCTATCTCCAATGAGCTAATCCAAGGCCTAAGTATGGTTCATTGTCATTCTCTATATTGTTCCAATGTGTTTGAAGCAAAAAAGGTCTCAAAAATTCTAAGCATGAGGCGTTTCTAATCATATCTCTAAGAGTGTCTAGATTGTTAAACTTTTGGAGTTCATTGATTTGACATGCCTTTCTAAGTTTAATTTCTCCTTGGTTCTCACCAAAAAATTAGAGTTTACCATATCGACATGCCTTTTTTCCCAACTTTGTTTCTCCCCTATTTCTATTGAAGTATCAAAATTATCCTTCCTGACATCTCTTTCCTTTGAACCCTACTCCTTTCCCCTTCCTTGTTAGAGATTCAAACCTCCTTGTACTCAGAATTCCTTGTACTAATATGCCTCATCCTCAATTTTGACAAGTGGTAAGAGTCATGAGGTACCCTCAAGCCCCAAACTTTGATATTCTCACCTTTTACATTGTTTAATTTACCTAGCCCTTGCATAATTGGGAGTGTCATTAATGGCTAGTTTGACCACACAACTTCTTGAAAATGATTTTACCACCCATATTTTTATTTTCAAAATTGTGTAGATTTTTGTGTACTCACATCTTGGAGGATGATAACATCCAAGTTTCATTAATGTAGTGGTTGAGGTTTACTTTCCATTTTAGAGGTTTTTATGGGCTCTTCACTGCCTTTTGCACATAGATCAAAGGATGCCACTAATATTGATGACATTAATGGCTAGTGGTGGTGGATCTCTTTCCTAGGTTGTTTAAAATGCCAACGGAGATAGATTTTAAGGTTTTCCTTATTCTAGTATTATGAATTATTCTCCAAATTAGTACCCTAGCTGATATTATTTTGAGTACTAGTGTTCAAATAGTCAAATTTGAGGACATAAACCCTTAAACATGAAGAAAACTAGAGGAAAAAACCCTTTGGTTTCCCATGCATAAGGATTAAAACCCTTTAACTTGGTAGGATGGTCTCAACTGAGGCTCACACATGAGCTTTCATGGTCATTGAATCTCAACTTCATCCTATCTAGTATATTTTGTAGATGCTATTTGTGGGTTAAGAGTGTATTTCTGTTGCTATTGTTGTTTTAGCAACAACAAATGTATTTCAAACTGGTTTAATGTAATTTCATGGCATTGGATTTGTGTTATTTTGTTGTTTGTTGTTCCTTATACATGCATAACAACTTACGTAGTTGTATCCACTTCTATGTAGCATATTTTGTGATTAGTCATTTGTCAGCTTCATGAATTTATAAGATGAATGCATTTTAGACATATTTAATATATAAAAAGGGTTCCAACATCTACTTATAATCTAGTAGCTTCATTTGTTAATCTAGGTATTAAGGTTCATATAAATTCATGAAGTGAAATTTGGATTCTCATAAGTTTAGGGCTAAATATTTAAATTTGTAATTTATTTCCTCAAAATAATTGCTAGGGTTATTACCGTGGTTAATATCAAAATTGTGAAGAGAAGTTGGGGTTTTTTGCTGAAATTGGTTAAAATATTTAAATCTAATTTAAAAATAATATTTGTAAAGGGTTTAAGTAACATTTTCCCTAAATACTAGTTTATTACATAAATATTTGTCAGGGACATTACATATTTTTTACTCCAATAAGAATTCTAGTATCACTTTTCTCCTAGGGAAAATCCTATTAATTTCATTCAACGCGGAGTCTTATTATTACTTCTACTATAGACAAAATCGTATCACAATTTTTTCTCTAGGCAGAAGATGGAGTCTTATTATTTTTACTCTAGGTAGAATCCTAGTACTAGTTTTTCCCAAGGCATAATCCTCTTATTTCTATTTCAAGCAAAGTCACATTATCCCTTTTTTTTTACTCCTTCCACAACTTTAATTTTATCATTTCTTTATAGACATTTTTGATTATGTATGTTTATACTTATTTTGAATGCTTCTTAATTTAACTTTTATACTTGTAAGTTTCAAGATGGAGTGCTCGTTGCAAGGAAGTGTGCAAAAAAGTAACCCTTATTTGTATCCTTCATATGAATGTTTGAGATATTTACTTCCATGTTAGCTACTTTCTTATTTTTACATGCATATTTATAGTAGTTCAAATGCAAGTCAAAGTGGGGACAAAACATAATGGTGAAAAATGCACACTTTTCACTTTTCCCCTTCATTTTAAACTCACCTTGGCTTGTTTGTCCATATGTAATGACTAGTATCAAAATGACACATTTTCATATGAAAGTTAGCAAAATATATTGAACCTATCTTGCACATCCCAAGATTTGAATCTAATATGCAATCTTAGCCATCCATCACCTTGGATTGATTTTGCTACATGAATATGAACCTAGTTTAGCTCTATGCGTGTGGATTCCTCTAAACTTTTAAATTTAGCCCATGTTAATCCCTTCCCGACTCATCATTATGAGTCAACTAACTTGCAAAAATACTTGAATTATGTGCACTACAATGCTCTATAAAATGACAAATCCTAATTCTTTATTATCAAGAAGGAATCATTGGACACATCCATAAAGAAATACATGAAAGAGCTTTACTACACTATTTCATCAATGAAACATCACATCAACATTCTAGACATACTACATGATTGCTTGACATGACTTTGATCATTATATCAAATTGTTAAATTAGTAATAAAGATTTGATCAAAAGTGAAAAATCTTAATTTAAAGATCATGAACACTTTTTATGCACTTTACCATTCCCTTTATTATTGTTCACCTTTTCTAAAGTAAAATTACTCTCCCAAATTAATGCCAAGAAAAGCAGTTGCATAAGGTATTTGTAAAGAAAAGTTATGTCAATGGAAGTTGCAACAACCAACTTTATAAAATTCTTTTCCTCTTCAAAATATTCCCCACTGAATATACCATAAACATGGAAGTTCCATGACTATTCCTTTGACTCCTCGGAACTTCACGATCTGATTCCTCATGCATGTATCTTCGTAATATGCTTAAAATAAGGAGCTGTGTAATATACGCAAATTTGTATTGGAAGAAAAGAATATAGGTTTGAATAAACCCTCGAAAAAAAAGAAAAAGTGCCTAAGATGACAGTCCTTAGAGAATGTGATAATAATATATTAATAAAAACACCCCCAACGAAAAAAAATTAAAATAAAATGTGTGGACAGGTTCGGGGAAAAAGTGTGGAAAGTGTGGTTCGTTTGAAAGTGGGCACCAGATTCCGATTTAGGTATAAATAGGAGGGAAAGGTTTGCAAATAATGGGCGTGTGGCGTCCTCTGAGAAGTTTATCATTGCTTCTGCATTCCATTGTGTCTGACCATTCCTCCTCAGACTTACAAAGATATATTCAATCTTCTCCCCCGTTTAAACATAAGGTATAATAGTTTTGCCCATTCTGTCTTTTTCTGTTTGCTTCTGAAGGCATGCTTGTTATGGGCAACGGTGATCTTTTAGATGTAGTTTAGATTCAAGTTTGAAAGTTAACCAATCTGAACTTGAATGCTGACGAAATTGTAATTTTTGGGTTCATTTTCATTTGCTTAGATGAAACTTGTTTAATAGTATCTAGATCTGGATCATCCAACGGTGTAGATTTTTATACCAGCCTAGATCTCAGGATTTACTATGTCATGCCCCACTTCTGACTTGAATTTTTTTGTGAGGCTCTGTTTGTGTGATGGAATTGGATATCGTTTTGCTCTGAGAAAGATATTTGGTTGAAATTGGTGGGTGGGATGTTGAACTGGACCCTTCTTTTCAGTCTTGATTTGTGTACATGTATTCTTTTGCCAATGTGAGCTTGGATTTGCAATTCTTTTTTTGGATTAATCTATTGTTTGCAACCAGAAAGGAAGTTTTCACTTTCAAATCTGATAGCATTAGGATCCTGCTTAAATTGAGGCTGTGGATTCCATGATTGTACGTTTCTTTTATGCTTGAATTGAGGTTAATAAGTACTTTTTATGGTTGTTTCTTGGTCCCATGTTTCTTGACAATGCCAGCTGAATTGTTTCCATGTTAGTCAGTTATGCACCCCAGTTATTTTTAGGGTAGATAGCAGTCCCTTATCAGCCAAGCTAGTGTGATGCTATGATCTGCAATTAGGATGCACTTCACATTCATTCAGTCAAGCATTTCAAAGCATAACATAAAGCTGTTTTGGGTACATTTTTTGCTTCTTAAATGGGGATTTTGACTTTGTCTGTCAAAATATGAGTGAGCTAACATCAACAATGCACGCAGGGTGCAGAAGAACAGGGGTTGACACCTAAGTCTTTTGGATACCAGCTAGCCCAAGTAGATCTGGATCTGAATAGTCTCTTAGTCTAGGCAGATATACAAATCCTGCATTCCATTTGCTTCAATATTTATTCTTCCAGCCTAAAAAATTATGACTTTTTCTAGGGTTTACTTTTGAAATTGTTCAAGCTCTATACAATCATCTGCTTTACTAATGATTTTTTGTTGTTGAAGTTATTAAAGTGTTGCTTTGATGCTGAACATGATCTTTCCTTGATTTATTTATCTTAAATTCTGTAGACCTATGAGATTGCAAGGTGTTCTTCATTTGCTTTGCTGTCATTTTTTCTGGTCATGAGATTGGAAGGTTTTCTACCATTTGATTTGCAGTTATTCAGGATCCGCCTTTCATTCACTTTGTAACCATTCTTTTATTTTATAATTTGAAGGTTTTCTAGGGCTTGATATGGAACACAATTGTTGCCAAATTGAATTATAAAGGCCATTTTTAGAGAGATCCTAAAGCTTATTAGATTGCTTTGTTAAAGTGAATGGGATCGGTGTGTTAGGATTTGTATCTTGCAATCTGTGACATTTTAAAACTTTTAGTCTTCATGGTACAGCATTTGCAATGGTTTTGAAAGTGGCTAAAAAAACACTTGCAGGTTAACAAGGAAACCCTTCTTCAAGCCTTTGGCAGCAATATCCTGCTCTGCCAGGGTAGCAGTTTTGTAGAAATCAGCCAGGTTGTCCCTAAAATCTCATTATTGTAAGTCATTTGAATTCACTAGTACTAGATGTTTAATACACTTTATTGGAATTTTATGAAGACCATGCTTGGAATTAGTGATACATGAAACCAAGACATCTGTTTCTGGTTTTGTCAAATATCTAGCTCTGAGTTTTGGTAAACTCTAGCTGGCTTGTGACTGGCAATGAGAGTGTTGGAACATTATATCAGTTTTATGTATTAAATGTCTGAAATTGCTAATTCAGATTTGAGAATGACTCTCATCTTTTTGCAACATATGTTGTAACTTATATAACTTAATAGTGGTTATTTATATATCCCAGGGATAATTTATCTAATAGTCAGTACTTATTTTTAAATCCTTTAAATGTTCTCTCATGGCTATACTGTGGAGTTATGAATATGATAAATTGGAAGGCTACTTCTTATGTCTGAGCCTGTTAAATCAATAACTTTGAGACCTCGTAATTGAAAGCTGGCAAGATTCCCAGGAAATTGCATGTAGTCTTAGCAATGGTTTTAGCGACATCCTTGTTGACATGATGTTTATTAGTCATACTCATAATATTTATAGTCCAGCATATTTGTGGTTTCTTTTTATATGCTTCCTTCCTGGCTATGGTGTGGAGTATGGCTAGTGGATGTGGTTGTCTTCTGTATCAACCATGGCTGTTGACTGTAAAATTGGTCCATCTATCTACTCATAGCTTACAAAAGATCCATTCCCAGTGCTTGCAATCCAGTCATGGATGTAATTGTCATCCCTACTAATCTGTATTTTATTGGATCAAGTTCCATGAAGTTAACCTAGTTGCTTCACCAGTTTTACCTGATGTTTTCTTTCTTTTACTGCAGTTGTATTTCATTTGACCTTTGACTCTTGTACTGTTCTTTGCAGGCAGAACTTGGTATACTTAGGTTAAATTTCATGGCCACCGCTTTGACAGAAGCTCCTGTATTGGAGAAGGTACAATTGCTAGATTTTAATAGTCTCATTCATGTTTATATTGTTACCCACTTCTCAATGTTTTTCACTGAAATAAGCAGGCGAGGGCATGTTTTACTATTATGTAGCTTTCAATCCATTAAGATTCTTGTTTATCCACAGAAGAAGGAAAGATGTTGTTTCCTGCATTCAGATCAACTACTGGTTCTGAAAGTAGAGCTCCCTTTTATTAACCATATGATAGATGGTAAAAGTTTTATCTATAATGAAAGTTGAAGAAACTGTTTTTGATTACAGAAAGAGAATGGAGATGAATGTGTGGAGAAAAAGCTGTATGTTGTTTTTGTACTGGGTAAGCATTCAATGAACTATGCACTATACAAGATTTATTCTGTCTTTCTAGCAATATGTGAGATAACAATATCTTAATCCATGTGTGATTTAGTTTTGTGGGTAACTGTAGCATCCAAAGTCCATTTTTCTTTTTCTGTTTTGTTAGATTCTTCACTATATAGAATTCATTCTGGTTTTCATAGCAATATATGCTGTGATGATATCTTAATCCAAGCAATTTAGTGTAACTTCAGCATTTAAATTTGATTTCTTTTGTTTTTGATTTTGTTAGTTTCTTTTCAACAACTTGGGTGATTAGAAGATTTTAGCTGGTATTGTAAAATTATTTGTATTTTATATCTGCCTTGCTCTGTACAGAAAATAATTTGGTTCTTATAACTGTCTCCATCAGTTATAGAATACTTGACTTCATCTTGCAGAGTATGACCGGCCACCTAATCCTCCTGGACATAATTGGTCTGTTGTAGATTCTTTGACATCAACATCCGGGAGGGGGTTCTTCCTATGACTACAACTGGGCAGGGGGTTCTTCCTAGGACTGCAATTGGGCAGACCATGCTTCTTTTGAAGTGTTTCCTGGCCCCAAGTTCCATGGGGAGGAGTGCTTGTTTTAGTGGTGCAAGTGGGCCATAGCTTAGAACCAGAAGTTCCTTGCCAATCTTGGCAATGTACATGCACAGATTCCTGAATTATTTAACCAGATTGGTATGATGATGCCAAACAAGCCTCAAAGCTCTCTTTCGGACTGACTTGAACTCCACAAGTGATCCTGATTTCCTTTCAGAGCTACTGCCTTACTCTTCTGCTACTTTCTCTTATCTTTAGAACCTTCCAAAACCTGTAACAATGATGGAATATTATCTGTTTTCAGAACCCTTGCTATTATCCAAATAAACAGCTTTTCCTCTTGCAACAACATGGCCATCTTGGTAATGCCTGCAATGAGTGAAGCATTCAATCGTCATCCTCTGTTTCTTTCCAGTAACTGCCAAGCATTTGCTTGATCATAGCAATTATGTCCCGGGTCTTTGCTGCAATAGATTTTCCTCAATCTTCTATCAGAAAATTTTCCTGGTAGTTTAATCTCTCTCTTCTTCATCATGTCTTCCCTCCCCTGTATTCCGATTTTGAACCTGACCTTGGGTAATTCTTCACTTAGAATGGTTAAACTTAATACGCACACTGATAACACTCTTGAGATGAATACATATGCCTCCAAACTTTAGTGGTAATCCTGGGGTGATGATTATGTTCAGGTGTGAGACATCACTTTGTTGATGGAGGACTCAGACATGGGCACTCTTTCCTTCAATGGTGTTGGCTAACAGATTGGGCACCTTGAGAAATAGCGAGTTATTTAGCCTTGAGAGGTGTGATTGTTTCCAACAGCTCTAGAAAGTTCACAATTTCATTTGTGAATTTCCTCTGAATTTTGGAGGTACAGCTCCCTCATAAGATATGCAATGAATTTGTATGTCCTATTCCTAACTAACCAGGATATGCTTTTAACCTGAAAGCAGGAAAGGCCAACTTAATAAAGGAAAATTCCTAATATTAAGTGCAGGAAAATAATACTAAAGAGACTGGCTCAAAGACCAGTGAGCATATAATGAATTATAAAAAGAGCTGACACAAAGACTAGCGAATGTAAAGCAGACTATAAAATACTGGCACAAAGACCAACTGCGTAGGATGTAATAACAAAACACAAACCCAATATTACTTGCAAAATGAAATCAAATATTAAAGATGATGCATATACCAACGCGCAAGGAAACATAAACATCCAGATACACCTCAAACACACAGATTTAAGAATACCTGTTATCTTTGTAAGCTAAATGCGCACAGACAGATAGAGATTTCAATTCATAGTAAAATGTATTCAATATATCGTAATACCAAGTCTTTCAAAAAATGATGTCTAGAGAGAAAATATAGTTGAAGATAAATACATATATATAAAGCAGGTTGAGTAACTGCCTCTTTGCCCAAAACTAATTTTTAAATTTAAAGTCTTTTCAAGAAATAAAATAACTGAAACTAGGCCAATGGCACTTCACTTCCGGGTTTCGTGGACGTGGCAAGCTGTTTCTGCAAGGTTTGGAAGGCCTTGATGACGTGTGGAAGTTCTTTGTGGTTTGGGATGGTGATGTTTCCCATTCGTAACTTCCATGCCAGTTGGCTGTCTTTAACGACTTCGATCCTCTGGTCGTAAGATTTCATGAGACCTGTGGCTTGGGTTAAGATGAGGTCTAGTTCACTGAACTTTCTTAAATGTTCTGTATCGAAGGACGGTCAGTTGAAAATCCCATCAATCAGCTTCTGAAAACTATCCTTCAAGGTTTCAATATTCTCACCACTTCCATCTTCTTTATCAGATTGCAATCCAAGAGCAACAAGGTTTGTATGAATCTCTTCTAAGATTGTATTGCATTCAGCTCGTACTTCTTGAAGCTTTTGTAAACCCTGTTTCACAACCTGTAGTCTCCATTCCATGCTATTCCAAATCAAGCAATGACCATCAACAACATTGGGTATAATCTGTTCACGGCTAGCTTTTCCATCCCAAAGCCTATCATGGCCTTGATTTCGTTCATGTACTGATTCCACATTCTTTCTTCTTTTCCCACAACAATAATCTCCTCTTGAATCTCCAACCTTGAAGCATTCACCCTTTGCAGACACTTGAGGATTCAAAGATGATATAGTTGCCTTTCTTGACAAATCCAACACTCCATTCTTCCATAGCCTTACCAAAATTCTTGTAGCTTTTCATTCTACTCACTGCCTCCTTTCCCACTAAAGCCAAAGGGTTAGAGGATGACTCAGCTTGGGATATTGGTTGAGGTGGCATATTGAAAACTAATCTCAGGCAATTAGTCAAGACTTGGATTTTCCTTTTCAATTCATCTTTACTCTCTTTATCTTTCTTTGATCTTTCCACCATTCTTGCTGCAGAAATTTGAAAAATTTGCACATCACCATCTCTTGTAGGAGGTCCCAGATCGATCTTGTCAATGTCGAAATCACTAGCCGTGGCTTGATTGACCTCTTTTTGTGTGGTAGGTCGTGCTACTTCCAGGAGTAAGTTTCTTGATCCAATATCATCAATTAACTGAGCAGTAGTTTTTAACTTCTTTGGCTTTGGGGTTCTTTGGAGTAATTGCCCTACCATGTCCTGCTTCGGGAGATCCAATTGCATTGCTTTTCTTTTTTTGGACAGAGTGTCTTCTAACCACACAGGAGTATTAGGGACATTGGCTACCTTGGAACTGGAGGAGCCAAAAAGTACCCTATTGGTGGGAGGAGTATTAGTTTGAGCATCTTGTAATGGGTGTGGCGAAGGTCTCTGTCTTAAAGATTCATCAACTTCTCTGTCAAGTGATGACCGAGGTGATGGAGAAGTAGAGCTAATATCAATATTCTTTAAAATATCTGCCCCTCCCTCATCCCCTTTTTCTTGTTCTAGAATGGGTAAATTAGGGAGATCTTCCCCGCAAGTTGGTTGAAGCATATCCCTGTTAGGAGGTTCCTCATTGTCATCGCCTTGAGACCCAGATTGTAATGGTTGTGGAGCAGCACCAGAAGCTCCTGCAATTACAAAAGACTGATTGTTGCCTCCCACCAATTGAGTATTTTGTGATTTGGTATTGGGGTGAGATTGCTCTATCTTTTTCTTGGTGACCCATTCTTGAGTTCTTTCCAAGACATCAGCAGTTCTAGCCTCAATGGTCTCTTTCTCTTTACTACTCTAGTCCATAGCAAGAATAGGTTGGCTGACTATTAATTTTGTAAAAATTGGGTCCACTAAATCTAACCCATCATCCTCAATGCCTTGCACATCAAAACTCAAATTAAAGGTAATAATCTGCCTCAAAGACAGTCTCATCCAACTTCTCTTCCTCACATCAAATTCGTCAAAGCAATTCGCCCAATAGTCCTCCAGAGTAGGCAAATGAAGAAAACCTGGACCTAACTTCAAATTATCTTTGACATAATCGTTGAGGTCAAAAGGAAAGCGTTCATCATAAGTTTGCAGATTATACTTGGAAATCTCCTTTTCTACGTTAAGGGCGTCTGACATGGATTCACATGTGTAGGGGCCAAATCCAACTAGGAATTGCACGGTCACCCTTCTTCATTGCTGGCATCTCTTGTTGACATCAGCCAACTGTTTGCAAAATTCAATCATTACAAACTTGTCCTCAGGGTGCCTCGGGAGTTTAATTGGAAAACCAGTAAAACCACCCACCCTAATGTAAGAGAATCTATGAAATTGAATAAAATGACTACCATAGTAGTTAACAAACTGCATAGCTTCAGGCGAAAACCGCATTTCCATTTCCCTTGTAAGTCTCTTGTCATCCTCATAGTGAATGTGTTTGATACCCTTCGGTGATGAAGAAAACTCTTATGCAATTGTAGCTTATCAAGATACTCAAAAATAGGTACTTGGTTGCAAGGAAGGTTGCTTGGCCTCAAGCCTGGCCAAGGCTTGGTATTTGCAATGCGTAGATCAAATAAGAGGACATGAAGAATGCCCTATTAACTTGAAAATGAGCTAGCTGATTGTGTAGCCTGTGACTGATAAGTGTCGCCTAGTGTAGAAATCTTGTTCCCCCCAGTACAATTTGTATGAAGAAATACATCCATTCTTGGAAACCAAAAGCGTCTTCATTTCCCCGAGCTTTGTGAAGCAACAAAATCATGTCGGATATCTCTTCTGCAAAATGATTCCTATGTAAATTTCGGGGTAACTGAGATTTTCCTCCTCTTGGTTTTGCCAACCAGTTCCTTGCCATTATAGTTTGGTAGTACCCCTTCTTGAAGGAAAACTCGGCTTGAGCATTGGTAAAGTCCATGGGCGAGTAGGGTTCTTTTTTAGGAATTTTTAAGCATGGAAAAGGTGGCTCTTTGGATTTTAACTACTAACTAGTTATCTTCAGTTCTTATTTCCCGCGTCTAGGCATTGTAATGCCTTATGCATTCTAAAATCAATTTTGGACACTAGACAGCTACGGGAAAGGTGGTTACTTCTACCAGTCCACTCTCAATCACCCTCTACGTGATAGGCGGTGGGTTGGGAGCATTGAATTTCTCTTTAAGCTCACTTAAATTTATTGGCCCTAGCTTAGTATCTCCTATTTCCGGCATTTCACATGTTAACCCCGCGACATATTCATACCCTTGACACTTAATTTTGACCATTTTTGGGCTACTAGGGTTTGAAAAGATTTTCCCCAGGTAATTCACAATGCAGGGGAGGATAAACTTAGAAACTACATGTTCATAAGGAGGAGATAGGAATAGAAATACCTCAGAATGAGCCCGGATTCTGAGGACAGAGGTCTGCATTGGCGTGCTCCTTTTTCTTCGCATCTCCCAGAGTGAGTGTTGTAGCTAAAGAATGTTTGTCCTTGGCACGATTTTCCCCTTTAATTCCTGCGAGAAGTGTGCTAGTAGATAAACATTAAATGCATCTCCTACGTCGCGTAGGCACGTGTCAACTTTCATGTCATTGCCTCAATATAACTGCTTTTCAAAAATTTGAAAAGGAACGGTCATGCGAGTGGGGAGGTGGGTAGTTCACATAACCTTATAAATCATCGCCCGAGTTCATCTTAGGCTACAAAACACCGCTCGCACCTTAATGAGACTACATTTTCTTTTTGAGAGGTAAGTGGGGAGTTGGACAAACTTTGTAACACACCGCCCGCACTGTTTAAGCTTAAAAATAGACCGGGTGAGAATTTAATAAGTTCAAGTAACTGAGCAAAACATCGCCGATAGTTCCAAACACACATGAAGCTTTAAGGAGCGGGCAAAGGGTGAGTTAGAATAACTTAGTAAATCACCGCCAGAGTTATAACAGACACCCAGAACATCGCTAGAGTATGACTTAGCCAAAATTTCGAAGGATAAGCGTGATTTTGGAGGGGGCCCAAAAATTAGATAACAAATGGTACTCTATATTTTGATACCAATACCTTCCTTCTCAATCAAGGTCTATTAGAGTCTTTCCAATCTATCCTTTCAAGAACATTCACCTCCAGTAATCATTGCTTTGTCCTTTTGAATGCTCTATATTATATCCTTGTTTAGGGGCCTCCCATTTTCTGATACATGTGCTATAGTCATAGCTTATAGGCTTTTGGTTGATTCCTTCACTGGCTAACAAAGTCATTGGTTTCAATTCCTCCATTAGAGGCATAGCCTTTGCTTCATTATTAGTTCCTTTGGTGAAGAGTAAAGGCGAGGCCCCAAGAAAGGACCCTTTATTGCCCCTTACATGTGCCTCGCACCAGCCTTCACTGAGTTGCCCATCAAAATTTGGGTTAGAAATGGGAGGTGGAGGTAGTGGTATCTATTTATTCTTTATCATGTTTACCTTTTTTATGCTTGGCCTTTCAGTGGCTCGTGGATTACTATTATTAAATGTTGCTTCATCAGTTAATTTGGATTCATCTAGAGCATTTCCACTGGTGAAAGGTGGCAACCATAGTTTCCAAGGACAGTCGAGGCACTGAACCAGTCATCGAAAGCCTGAGTATAATTATGAGCCCTTTTTCTGTTTTGGGTCTAAGAAGTCCAAATTGTATAAAATGGGTGAGCTTATTACGCCGAGAGGTGTAACCAACAATGGCAGCATAGGGTGGAGTGTAATGGTGCAAGCATGTTAACAAAACAATTTAAAAAAAATTAAATAACCGACATATATTCAAATAATAATAAAAAGACATTATGAAGAATATATAGCTGATAAAGTCAATCTTAATAATTAAAACATACACACACACATATATAAAACATAAATTGGTTGATAACTTTTCAAACCAAAAACAATTAAATCAATTGATAGCAGAAGAAAGGTGTGGTAGAAAATAATTATGGATTGCGAGCAGAAGAAAGAAGGTGCGTTAGAAATTAGTTACAGGAGGAAAGAAGAAATAATCAAGAGCAAAAATCACAAGTTAGTCATTCTCTACTCATTAATTAAATTAATTGGCTGTACTTTAATACTTCTAAGATAATAATTCTTTAAAATTATTTTTAAGGTTAAAAAAGTAAATTCTATATTTTATTTATTAAAGAATCATCTACATATATTTTATTTGTTGAGGAATTCTTCAAAGAGATTCAAATTGCTTATTAAGATGATTAAATTCTATTTTATAAACTAGCATAGATATCTTAAATGCATCTATCTAAAAGACGCTGAGAGATGTCAGTCTGAGGTGCCTATGTAGAAATTGTTATTGAGAATAGATAGGTGTCTTGAGACTGATATCTCTTGGCGTCTTTTAGATAGATGTATTTAAGATATCTAAGCTAGTTTATTCTCAGTCAAAACCCTACCATGTAAAGGCCATATTCCATTATAAAACAATTGCTAGACTATCCTTGTTTGATTGATCAAATGATCTCACTGGCATTCTGCTCCTTGAATTGTTTCTCTGTATGCTCTATATTAGTGATTGTTTAATTGATAAGAGTGCCACTTTTGTGTTTGTATAGACAGGCATCCTTATTACATCTTACTGCCAAGTACTTTGTCACATATGTCCATCTTTTTGATAGTTGCAATCAAGCTTTGAAATATATTTCAAATATATTCAAGGGCATTGTCATCAGGTCTGGTAAAGAATGTACATGCAAATTTATACATCATTTATATACATGCATGCGTGCACACACACACACACACTGGATATAAAAAAATACTGCTTTTTCTGAATTACTTTCGTATTTTTCACATTCGAATTTGTGTATTTTTCATGTTAAGAATATTTTGTGTGTTGTAACTGTGATGATAGCTTGTGAAGGATAGACTTTGCTCCTGTGCATCTTGAATTGCCATATGCCTTAAGAGCTTTAATGGTGCTTTTTTCCCATGATTTATGGGGCTAAAAGCATCCTGTTTCTAATATTCTCTTAGGCAGATCTTTTCCGTTGCTAATAGAAGAATTTCAGTTATTTCACATGGTTTCAGATTATTTACAGTCATTTTTTTTGCATTTTCATATTATTCTAATGCTGGATTTGATTTTTTCTGATATCTTTGTCTGCATTTGTGCCAGTATTGAAATCTGGAAGGTCCTTGCTCCAATTTGCATAATATGTTTTAAGTTTTAGGTACTCCAATGTGATCAGGTGATAGGAGCACCCTGTTCCTTGTTTGTTTTCTATATGTGTATCATTTTGTCATGCAATTGTGCATGAGTTCTTTGAAGTTGTGAACCATCAATAGAAATATGTTAAAACATTTGCCTGGCATGCCTAGCTGCCCATAATTATTTTTCTTTTCTTTTTGAATGCCGGGAATGTTTTTGTCTTAAATTTGATATAATATTATCTTTCACTAAATGTTTTCATATTAATGTAGTGGTCCATGGGGACCTGTCCCCTGGATCTTAGTGACATCCTGAATGTCCCAGGGACTTGGGGACTTGGAGGTGATGTTCCCTCCCCATCCTTTTCTGAAAGTTTTTGGGATGTTCTCAAAATGTCCCCTAAATGTCCTCTGTTCTTTTGGTCTTTTTGCGTACTTCTGGCATTGAATGGCTGTCCATGAACGCCCTGACATCCCTTGGTCATCCCTGACACTTCAGGGCATCCTCCACATCAAATGCATACAAAAATAAGAAACATCATAAAATGAATAAAGCCCTAAAGGGTGGCCCACAAAGGCCTCCCCAACGCAATTAAAAATTTTAAAATCCATGTCCATTGGAGGAGGGAAAGAGGAGAAGAGAAAAAAGGAAGAGGAGCAGTTTCTGTGATATCAATCCAAAGATGACTTCAATTTCTGAGCTTCTTGTTACCTATGTACAATGCATGATGAAACATTTCTTTTTTTGGCATCTCTCAATATAAATCATGTTTCATATTATGTTCATGATTATGGGTCTATCAAATGGGTTAGGGAATCAGTGAACTGATTGTACTTACTCTTTGAAATTTCAGCTTCTTTTGGTTTGTTTATGTTATTATTTAATTTTGATCTGTTTGTATTTCAAAAATTCAAATATTAATTTTATACATTAATTTATTAGATGCTCCCCTGCCATCCCCAAAATCCAGAATATTTTTTTGCCATCCTTGAAACTTGAAGAAACACTGTATTAATGTGTCATTTTATTATTTTATATTCATGTTTGCATCTTAACATGGCCTGGAACCTTTTATTGTTATGGGCTGTCTTAAGTTGTTTTGGGATTGCTCATAAGGAGCTAAGTATTAGTATCAGTTAGCTTGGATACTTGTTTGAGCTATAATTGTAGACTATCAGGAATATAAAAAAAGTTATTTTGAGGCTCAGCCATCATTTCCTTTGCTGTTGCACAGAGCTGTATTAGATTTTTTCTCTGTGGTTATACACCGAATTTGGCACTTTATGTATAGAAACTAGTAAGTGTTTCCCTTTCTTCCCCTTTTCCATTTTCCCAGGTAAGTATCAATATGCATCTTAGTTTTGAACCTTCTACAATGAATCCAAGTCTTCTCTGCTCTTTGGCTAATTGTAGAGCTTGTAGACAAACATCCATTGGCGATGATCTCTTTCTCAGCATTCTCAGCGGTTCTGCAATATCTTTAGCACAGATGCCACAACCATTGAATAGTAACTCAGATTAGTCTTAAAAATATCTGCATCCTGTTCTTGAGAAATTACCAGTCAAAGTTTTCTAGCACCTGACTCTAGCAATGGTGCCAAAATTGATGGTTCTGCTTTTGTGTATTGATTCTGACCAACTTAGATTTAGAACTCCTCCTTGTCAGTTCTAGGAACATAAGCTTACGGAGGAACATAATCTTCAAAAGGACAAGGAATACCCTGTGCTGCGATGAAGGTCCAACTGTTTGGTAACCTCTGGCTCTGATGCCAGGACAAATAGAGAAGACATAATAACAACATATTAGAAAAATCAAGATTTTATTTCTGTTTTGTTTCTGACTTCATAATGAAAGAGGACAAAGCTTACAGTTTCTAGGGTAGACACATATTACAAACAATCAACTTTTTATTGCCTTTGATGTTCAATGAGATGTCTTACTTGAACTAAGGCATCAGTAATGAATTATCAGATCTATAATACAGAGTCACTCCACCTATTTTCAGTTACTAGACAATTCGAATGGCTTTGAAATTTACCAGATGACAAAGATTTGTAAACGTTCCGACTGGGAAAATTATGCTAGGTATCCTACTGGTATGGTATTGCTGTAACAAAATACAAAAAATTTAGAGGATCTCATGACGATGATGTGGCATTTTTGGTATTCGTCACTTTTGAAGTTCTAAATCTGTGTTTCTGGTAAGTCGACTTTGAAATTCTTGAGTTGAGAAAACTGAAAAGCATTGCTGTTGTGATATGGTGGATCTTCATAGGTTGGTACCTTTTTACAGTTGAAAGTTGTATTTACTGTTGGTAGTTATTTCTAGGGAAATAGGTTCAATGTATTAGTGTACCTAGTAGGGAAAATTTCCAGAAAAAAATGAATTCCAGGATACAGCTAGTGCAATTTAATGTTTTTCTCTCTTGCTGTTTGATGGCTTGCCAAGTTTTGTTTGCATTAAATACGTCAATATGACAACTTTCTGCATTACATTGCATGATTTGGAACAGTTTGGCAACCTCTTTTTAGGACGTGATGTTAGAAAATATTTGTTCTAATAGGGGTTTCCAGCATTTTGACCATGCTATATACTTCAAATATAGTTGCAGATTTGAGTCAAGTTTATACTTCAATTTTTTAATTTTTGTAAAATCTTTGAAATCTCAAATAGTGATGTTAGGTGCGGACTTCAAGTGGTCTATTGCATTAAGTATTGTTATCTCATTCTTTTCTGCAGTAAATTGTCAAAAGACGTTGAAAGACAAATCAGCAACACTAGAATAGGATGTGCCTGATGAGATTGAAACTCGATGATTTCTTTTATATAATTATTCACTGCATTGTGGCCACGTCTTGCTCTATGATTTTAATATTACTTCAAATATCAAAATATTGAGATTTACTATTGGTTGCCAACTTCTGTCTTCAGGTGGTCCAGGTAGTGGAAAAGGTACTCAGTGTGCAAAGATTGTTGAAAAATTTGGATTTACGCATCTTAGTGCTGGAGACCTGTTGCGCGCTGAGATTAACTCAGGATCTGAAAATGGGTAACTATCTGGTCCTCCATTGTCAAGTTTGATTAGAAACACTCCTAGTTCAAAATAATATTTTATCTGAAAGCCTGCTTTTTTTACTTGCATTGAATTTCAACTTTTGGTGAATGTGCACATATGTTTTGTGTTTCAGAACAATGATTCAGAATATGATAAAGGAGGGAAAGATCGTTCCATCAGAAGTTACAGTTAAGCTCTTGCAAAGGGCGATGCGAGAAAGTGAGAATGATAAGTTTTTGATTGATGGATTTCCTCGAAATGAAGAAAACCGTGCAGCATTTGAACGAGTTGTAAGTATTTTATCCCTGAACTTACATTTTGAAGGAATCAAAGTAGTGTGAATCCAAATATGAAGTTACATGAATTTGTTCAACTTTTTGAGGTTGTTTCATTAGAGATAGTCAAATGTACACCTGGTAAGGATTAATCTTGTTCTATACAATATATGTTCTATCTCCTTTTATCCGAAAGCATAGTTACAAAAGGGTGCAAAGTATTAAAAAATTTATTCTGAAGCAAGAGAATTACTCCCTATCGTATTTTAGGCAATGGTAGGTGGCATGGACATGTTTGGCAGAATTGGGGCACTATTTATGCTTTGGATGTGGACCCATTGTGTGGTAGTGACCACATGGATACCCAGCAAGTGTGAGTATTGAGTGCTAGTTTGACAGCTAGATTACTGAATGTTTAACTATGCATTGACAGTATTCCATGTCACGTGGGAAAACATACAATATATAGTATTATATTCTTCACTTTGCTGCAATTCATGTGTTGGTAACTTGGTATGCATGATCTAAGTTCCTCCTTCATTTGGCCCTTATTGCCATTTTGATGGATTTCAATGGTGCTGGGTTAGTGTCAATGACCACAACAAAAAATGTTTTTCATTTATAATTTTATACAAGCTTCAGTAGTTTGAAAAAAGGCAAGATAGAGGACAATATTGTAGTCCAGGGTTCTATGAAAATGTTAATTTCCTGTTCATTACTATGACTTCCAGCATCATCAGAAGGTTTCAAACTTTTTCTTTGCATAAAAACAACATTATTTTGAAACTCATGAATGAATTCTTTAAATGGTGATTGATGCAATTTTTTTTATTGCTACTTGTTTTAATCCTAAGCAGGCAGGGTGCTCTTTGTCAATGACAATAACTATGGACATATTTTGCAGACAGGGATTGTACCTGAATTCATTCTTTTCTTTGATTGTCCCGAGGAAGAAATGGAGAGGCGGCTTCTGAGCAGAAATCAGGTTGGGAAGCCTTTTCCTTGTTCTCTTATTTGGTCTTTGTTTTTATAAATAAAAAAAGCTTTCTGTCAAACTCAAATCTCCTTTATTTTCTATTGTTTGTTAATTCTTGTTTACTAGGGCCGAGTGGATGACAACATAGAAACAATTAGAAAGCGCTTCAAAGTTTTTGTTGAATCAAGTCTCCCAGTTATTGAGTACTATGGCTCTAAGGAGAAGGTTCGAAAGGTGATATTTTATTTCTAGTAAAACTATTTTATAGTGCAATTATTTATTTTTATGTAGACAAGTTATATGATTTTATTACATAATGATATTGACCTGGTCTTCTGTAGTTTTTGATGGGAACAACAGATCCTCCTTTTAATAAATTTATAACCTAATTAAATTGCTAAAAGTAAATGTTAATACAATATGGGTTCCCTTTTTCCCCTGTTCATTTTTTGAAATATGAGATCTCTTAGATGCTTGTTTTTTTAGCTTTTGATAAACCTTCTTTTTAGAGGCTACAACTGTATATGTCCTTACATAATGCTGGAATTATGATATTTATATTGCTAATGCCATACCTGTATAGCTAAATAATCTTACAGATATTGAAAGCTTTTCCAGGTCCCATTGGACTTATCTCAAATCATTTGCCTAGTTTGTATCTAATCAGTTTTTCAGCACATGCAGATAGATGCAACAGGGGCAATTGAAAACATTTTTGAAGGAATTACAGTGCTTTTTGAGCCTTTTGTTCAAGTATGTTCCATTTCTCCTTTTTAACTTTCTATGACTATCCTATTTTTAAGCTGGCGGAAAAATATCTGAAATGCTATTTTTTCATGCCTGCTTTACTTCACCATACATTCTTATAACGAGTTCAGAAGATGAATATAAATGGATGCCTTTTTGTGTTTTTTGAAAAATTCTGACAGTGGTGCTTGTTACCAGGTAAAGGAAAATGAAAATGAAAATGGTGTGAACAATTAACTAGACTCGAGCGTTATTAGCATTAGTGATGATAAGGTAAAAATACCTTTTCATTCACTGAAGCTTTCGGATCCTTTTTTGCTACTTTTCTGATAAAGCGAACCTAGAAAATAAACATTTCAAAACTTGTCATGTGTTTTGTTTTTTGAAGTATCCAATTACTAACTACCAAAATTTGCAATTATTATGTATCTCTTAGTGCTTCACAATTTGTTAAATATCTAAGCTTGTTAGCACATCTGAACCTTGAAATTGCAAGAGGACCTTAATTATTTATAACACCGTGTTCAACAAAGAAAATATATAAACTTGAAGTTATGGTATTTGATGGTTTAGACCAACAGTATAATGATAAAACAGTTTAAGCTCATCTGTGCATTTTAAAGGCTGTTGATATCATTATAACGGTTTGGGAGCTGGTAATTATCTCAAGGACATTTTCAGTTCTTTCCTGGAATTGATGTGCTATATTCATGGATTTCAGGGAACTTGGAAGTATTCAATAATTTCGGCTACTACGTCTGTGTTGCAGTTGCTGCTCTGTAGCATTTACCATTTAGTGCGATTTTATTGAACATGAAAACAGAGAAGTCTACAAGCCATTGAACTGATCTCTTGAAGTTTTACCTTCAAGGATTTGCATTCACTCAATGCTAATAGTCACATATGTTTCTACCATCCAATTAGAAGGCATTGATATAATATATTTTTGGTTTTGTTAGCAAATTCAAATATTTTTTACTTGATATGTGTCAATTGTTTAATTTATTTATGTATGGTTCTATTACAGTGTTTATCTACAAAAATGTGGGTTTGTTGATACCTGCAATGAGTTTTTGGATGAGTTTTTCAGTTGCTTCCCTAAATGAATCAAAATGTAAACTTTGAAACCTCTTTTGATTTTAATTCTGCATTAAATTTATTTTGTACTTAAATAACTTGTCTTGGAAATTAGAGGGGGCTTTTCAGTACATTTATTTTAAGCATGCAGTTTAGCAAAAGCCTTTGTTTTGGTGTTTTTAATTGTTAGTGTTGAACTGATTTCGTTTTTACAAAGTTTCCTTAAAAATCTTTGTTAGAGTCTGCAGATGATACTCAAATATCTCATTAGATGTATTCTGTAGTTGGGTTGCTACTCTACCGTAATTTACTATTCCTCTTTATTGTATATTGTCCTTGAATTTGTCTTCGTCAAAGTGTGTTGGGTTTCCTTGAGTGTTGGCACATAGTATATGTTTTGTTATTTTAAATGACTGATGGAGCGAACATGAAACTATCAATTCTATTGCTGATATCAGAAGATAATGCCCATATATCAACGTAGCATTGAAAAGTTTAGTCTACCCAACATAAGTTGGATTTAATACCATGATTAATATTGGAAGTGGGAAAATTCTAACACATCCAGTAACAATGCAGACATGGTTTGGAGTGTTTGGAAAAGAGAAAATAAATCCTCTTGGATTATATCTTGGCCATATTAGATAAGCAAGCTTAGGCTACTGAATGGCCTTCTTAAATGCAGATGTCCTTGTTATGCCATGGCTTGGTTGCTTGTGCCATTATAAGCATAGGTCGATAGATGTTATATATGAAGGGATTATTTGACACACTAAATACTTTTGTTTTTTTGCTTATAGTAACTTGGGTTAGACACCTAAGAGCCACAAAAGAAAAGTGTCTAAGCGCCAGATTTTGATAACCAAGAAGGTTCATTAGAAGGGGGATGATGCGAAGATGCCCCCAAGTGAACCTAAAGATTGGCAATGATAGGTGTGGAAGAATGGGGGAAAGAGAATTGAGACATGCCCTCCAAGTAATACTAAAGCATAAGGGAATTGGGGATGCTAAAGTGATGCCCTTGGGAGATGGTAGAAGAGGCGAGTAAAGGAAGAAATGTATATCAATCAAGAGGAAGGGAAACCAAGAGAAAGGGGGATGAGTCATTTAAAAATATTGTGAAAAGAAGAGAGGCCAAAAGAAGCAACTATAGTAGGGAGAAAAGAGGGTAGGTGGCCCCCAAATGTCAAGGTAGATGGTAGGATTAGAGGAATGGAAAGCGGTGAATAAAAAGAGAGTGATAGGTGGATGAATGCTCCAAAGGGAAAATCACTTGTTAGGAAATAGAGACCCACAAAACAATAACAAAAGAAAGTTGGAAACCAAGAGGATTTGATTGATATCCTTGTTCTATGTGAGTTGAGTTGGTCTTAATAATATACAATAGTAAGTAATATATGGTTCACAACCCTTTGCTTGTCACAGAACACAATATATTATCAAAAGAAACTATAAACCTAAGTGAGAATAATCAAGTGAAAAAAAAGGGGAAGCAAAATGAAAGAAAAGTGAAGACAAAGTGAGTAGTTAAAGTAGGAAAAGGCATAAAGACAAACAAAAGAAAAAAATGATAACAAGGACTTGTAAGAGAAAGTCCAATTAGAAAATGAAGAATGGATTATCTCATGTAGAAGCAATGGCCATTCTAGTAGTCTACACGTTTATGTAATGTGGTCCCAATTTAGATTGAATTATCAAGAAGTTTGTTGTAATCCCTTTTCTTTGTATTTGTTGTGATGTATATTGGATATAGTAAAGGAAGTGTAGCAATATTACTGGGATAGAAGTGATGGTAGGGAAGAAGCCAATAATGCTATGTGAAAGATCCATAGGGTAGAAATCAAAAAAATATTTGCCATGAATTGTTCACAGGTTTAGCCGTTAAGGCCAATAAATTTGAGAGAGAAAGGGAGTTAGTTGGTAAGAGGGATTGCCAAATTAGAGGGATGGTAGTGAAGGATGTACCAAGTCGATCTTAGGTCATGCATGCTAGAAGAAGAGGAAGAAAGGTGTCCTAGCTCAAAAGCTCATCGTAGGATGACTTATAGATGGATTAGTAATAGAAAAGGATAAGTGGAAAAATCTCAAGTTAGTCGAGTGCTTTATTTACTTTTGCTTTTAGAATTTTTTGCCTTCGAGTTGCTTTGAGAGAGCTTTCGAGTTTGTCTCTTAGGCTTGCATGCTTTTATTGTTTATTTTCTTTTCTTTTTCCTCTTTTTGGATATTTGTTCATGAGTAAAAACATCAACATGGTTTTTGGTACTCAATACTAGACAATGAAAGAGGTGTGAAGGGTGATCCGCTAAAAGGTTCTAGGAGTCGGTAATGAGTTATAGATATTGGGAAAATAGAAGGGAAGAACACACATGGACTTGATCATGGATTTCATAAATAGCATTATGGTTATATGTTTATGGAGTTTAAGGAATGTGAGTGTGGTGGCAATTGAGAAGCACAAAGTGCTCAAAAGTGGAAGGTCTAATGACAAGGTTAATGAATTTGTCAAGGCAATCTACATTGCGAACCAAAAAAATAGTGCAATGAACTTGAGAAGGATAGTGTGGATGCAAGCTAGGTATAATACATGCATATGTAGGAAGAGGGGTGTCAACAAACTTTTGGTGAGTTTAGTGCATAAGCTAAAGATTTTGTTTGTGAGACCTATAGTTCCATGTCATGCCCAAGCTATACTAGAAAATATGCAGAGTAGAAAGGGAACAACCAAATGTGTGGGAGAAGAAGACAGGAAGGAATAATAAGAGTAGAATAAGAGAACACAAGGATTTAGGTATCTTAAGTGACATAACATGAAGGAAATTCAGGCTTGGGTCAACATGAAAAGGGGTGGAAGTTAGTAATACATTGCATCATCCCCAAGTTTGATGAAGAAAGCAATGACATAATGAGACAAAACACATGAAAGAAGCACAAAATAAAGAAAATGGGAAGGACAAAAATATAGACATCAAAAGTGCAAAAACATAGAAGGGAGATAAGAAAAAAAAAATCCAAGTCTATAAGAAAGAAGTGACGTGTGTGTAAGCTTCATCAGGTGGAGGTTCATCAACCATAAAATCATAACATGAAAATGAGGCATTAATGAAATCATCTCATCAATTGGTAGAGTGAAAGTGGATGCAAGAGAAGGTATATAGGAGATGAAGGTGGAACATCATGAAGGGATGATGGAGATGGTTGAGAAGGAAGTGGAAATGGCCTAGGGGGAGAAGCATGAGGCAAAGGTGATGGGGGAGTCAACTATAGGAGCCTAAAGGTACACGATAAAAGTATAATCAATGATCATGTCTTGATGTAGAATAGAAGAATGATCATCTCATCTAGAGTATATGGGGATGATAAGTAGTATAAGTGTGAGGAAATAATGAAGGGTTATGTTGTGAAGGAGAAGAGCCAATACGAGTAGGAGAGTGATATAAAGAGGAAGTAGGCTGAGGTGAAGAAGAGAGGTAAGTAGAAGAAGGGTGATGTAAGGAGGAAGTAGGTTGATGTTTAAGGGGAGTAAGTTGCTACCAAACAACCTTAGGGGTCAAAGGAAGGGCCTCTTTGATATAGATGGACTAGTAGAGGGAGGGGGTTGATGAGATGAGGGAATATGAGGAATCATGAGGGGTGGTTTAGTAGGAGGATGAGAACAAAATTAAGGTGGGGTAGGTAGGAGAGTTAGAAGTGTCAAAAGAGGGAGATGTGGGGGATGAGAAGGAGATGGTTGAGAGTTGTGTATAATTTTTAGAAGGCGACAATGGAGCCATTGATTAGTGGGGAGGTAAGGCATTGTGTGAGAGCTTGACCATCAACGTGAGCCTATCTCATTGAGAATGAACTATGGGAGGATGAGAGTGGCCCCTAGGTTGATGCAAATGACGAGGGTCAATGGATAAGGAATGGGGATATATTGAAGGGGAATTATGATATAAATTAGATGTATAATTTATTGTGATATTGTAGCCAATGATAGGTGTGGTTAAATTAATATTTGAAGAGTTAACATATCTATAGTTAGGATCACTATGTTTGTGTTTTACATAGTTTGTGTATTCATTAAACATTGTGTCATCTTTGCGACAAGGTGCACCCTTAGGTTTATGAATACAATTATCTATGATGAAAAGTCTCAATGAAAATAGGTTTAATGCTGGAATGGTCTTTTGTCATTATTCTATCTCCATCAAGAAACATAGGATATTGGTGTATGACTAATGTGATAACTTTGTATGCTTGCAACCATAGCCCTCTTAGAAGAATGTGAAAGTGATTAGAAATGACTATAACATGAAAGATGACCTTCATAGCCTTAAGACCAATCTCAATGTCTTGAATAATTTTTCATAATGTTTCTACACGTGTCCCATTGTAACATTTTAAGGCTGCACTTGAGTTGGGATATGATTCATGATGAAATTGGATACTATAGATGTAATCCTCAATTATGATATTCAAAAAGCATGTAGGGTCCATCAAAATCCCTTCAATTTTTTTTTATTAACACCATTAATATACAAGGGTATATTAGAATTATTATCTAATATTTTATCATCTATAAATGTGATAATGATAATGCTCATGGATGAACCAAGAGACTTAGAATCCCTATCAATTGGTTGTTCCTCTATCATGTCAATAATGTCCTCAAATGAAAGCACCATGCCATTAGGGGTGTAGTGTTGTGTCTCTATCGGTGTTAGGAGAAGGTGGTTATCTATAGGGTCAATATTGTTCAAAGAGGGCGTCAAGGTCAGGATTCCGGCTGGAGTGCCGTTCTCGTCGCCATTTTCACCACCAGCCCAGACGGCCGTTTTGCACGTACCCGGTATCTTTATGCTCGCGCCGCGCGGCCTTCACGTCAGCAACGGCCCGGCACAGCCCGGCCGAAGTACCGCGAGACCTGCAGCTGTTCGTACATTGTGGTGTCGGAATGGGCAGCAAAGGTGATGAAGCCGATGAAAGAGCCAGTTGCGTAATTAGCTGCACCATGCCTGCAACTGGTTGAGCCAAAACAATAAGCACAATACTGCAAATAAAACATCACATGTGCACCTATCCGAGCCGGAAAAGCTACTAACACCCCCTACTTTAAAGATGAACTGACCCACCAAAAATTTTGCATGATTTTCATTTTCGGAAGCCAGGACTCATTATTTCACAGTGCCCACAAGCATTGAGATTATCCTCTTGGCTGTATCCCTTTAAAAATGATCACAGCTCGATATAGAGTTTCTCTTTACAAGCTTAATTTCTTTAAAATTACCTAGCAAATGAAAATGCTTTACATTGTATAGAACTCTTGTTGAAAAATCATGCAAATTGTTACAATTTTTTTGAAAAAATTAGAATATCACAATATTGAGGATTTTCTATTTTCATCTAGCTTTTGATTTTGTAACTCACCACCTTTTACTTTGCTTTTATGGGCACTTAAACCCATAGTAAAAAAAAATTGATGTAACACAACTTTCAAGGGCCATAACTTTGGATTTTGGGTACTCATTTGACCTCCCATTTTTCAGCGACATCAATTTTGACAATTTTTAGCTCCAAATTCCATCATTTGGGCCTTCAAAATTCAAATTTAAGTTTTTTTTCATGATTTTTTAAAATTTTAAAATTTTAAAAACTTCTTGTTTGAGTGTGTTTTTTGTTGTCAAAATTGACTCTTAAGGTTGACTATGCATTCCTAGAGTCTTGGGTGAATGTTTAGATCCACATGTGCTTAAATGCAAACATTAAAAAGAGCAATCTTGCTATGTTTAGCTAGTTTGATAATTTTGGTTGTTTTGGGTAATTTTAAGGGATTTTTGAGCAAGTATACTCAATAGGCTCAATATTATTATAAAAGACTAACCTCACAAATAAACAACAAAATTTTTGATCTCAACTTTATTTGGGTGAACTAAGACACCAAAGGGGACACATATTGGGATGACATTTTTTGTAAATAGTAATAGGCTTGGATTAAGAGTTTCAATAGAGACTCCAACAATGACTCTTGTTTGGGGGTGCAAGTTCTAGTGAAACATGGAAAGAATTCAAAGAACTTCGGGAAGTAGACCACACAAAGAAACAAATACAAATATTTCACCATGGATAACAAACAACCATGGATGCACAACACAACACAAGTACAAAACAACTATGCATGAACAAGAGGAGTTGAAGCTTATGAGAAATAATTCTTCAGAATTGTCCATGTACTGACATTTCTTGAAATTCTCCACTAAGAATCTTAATAAAATAAGAGTCCTCACCATAATAATTTTGAATGATCATGGGACCCAACCACATGGGGACAAATTTCCCATGTTTCCCTCTATCATGTGATCTCACATTCCAAATTAGAACCATGTGTCCAATTTCAAACTTCCTTAGGCTTGCCCTCTTATCAAAAAAATATTTCATTTGTTTTTGTTCCTTCAAATTGATATTCTAAGACTTCTATTTTCATCAAGCTCAATCATTTGATTGATTATCCATGTCATTGCATCATATTTTTCTTCAACTATCCCCTATACGAACTTATAAATAAGTAATAAATTGTTAATGGAACTAGATTTTGGAGGAACTAGGGAACAAGTACCAAAGTGGAAGGATGGGTGAAGTCTCACTTTGAAAGAGTATGAAATAATTATTGAGGTTTAGGAGGTTGGCATACCTTGGAATAGGTATCAAGATGAGTAGAAGTTTTATAACATTGACAAAGACACAAATAAATTGTATTTGAAATGAGCTTCAGGGGAAGGGATGGAAGCATGAACAAGTCTAAAAGTATAAAAAATAGATTTAGAAAACATTTAGAGGGAGGGATATCAAAATTCTAGAGATAGGGAATACGTACTTGAGTTAAGGGAAGGGCACGACTTCAAAATGAAAGAATTAAAGGAATTTCAGAGTAGTGGGAGTCAAGAGTTGGGGATGAAAAATAAATGATATGAATGGAAGAACAAGCTTGATAGTTTGGTGCTACAAAGGATTTAAAGAAAATGGTTAGATTTCAAAGTTTTGGGAAAATAATGCAGATGGTATGTTGGTTAAGGGATGATAAAAAATCCATTGCTGAAATACTTTGAAATATTTGGACTATAAAGGATCAAGATTTTTGGGATTGAAGGGAAGTGACATGATGAGATGACCAAGTTTGAAAGCTTGATGAATAAAAGACTTGACTTCAATAATAAGTTGTTGGTGGTTAGAGATTGAGAATGTTTTGATTAAGAAAAAGTAGTAAGGGCCCGAATCCATAACAAAACAACCATTGAGGCAATAGGACAACTCTCACTAGAGGTGAGACTTAAAACCAAAAAAAGACCAACAATTCTCTTGACTGGAGCATAGAACTGGAAAGGAACGAAAAAGGTTCACAACCTTATACAACACACTTATCCAACAAGTCATGAGAAAGACGGAGTTCCAAGTATGACACACTAGAAATATAAAATATTTTAAGGAATTAACACATTTTAGAGTTTGGACAATTGACATGATAACCCTAATAGGTCCAATAGGCCAACAAAATTGACAATTAGACAAATTTTACAAAGGTTTGGACTGAATTATTATGATTAGGTATAAGGGTATGCCATGAGGATGAAGCTTGATAACTTGATAGATAGATGGAAAGAAAAGGTAGTTGATATGCCATATTGGGATGGACAAACTTGAATGCCCAAAACTTTGACAACTCACAAAATTCAAGGAAATGACTTGAACAACTCCACAAATAGATTGTTTTGGAATTTTTAGAGACTTTGAAGCATGATGAGCATATAGGAGACAATGTAAGGCATAATTAGATATATTTTTGATAAAGGACCCACTTATATTATTTCAAAACTGTTATACTTGTTAGATTTACACAAAGTCACTATAACATATGGGCAAACACAACTAAAACTATATTTTTTGGGACATGCATGGCTAGGCTCCAACACTATGAATTCCTACCTCACATCATCCTCACATACCTCTTTATCACATTACTATTAATCCTCTCCATAACCACCATGATGTGATTCTTTATCCCTTACCATGATAGTTTATTGTTCTAGTAATACTAGTTTAAGATTTTTGAGACCTCAATGTATCCCACAAAGACATTACTACATTCTCTTGCTAGTCTATATACATTTTCTTTCCCATGTTATAATTTATTTCCCTAAGAAATCTATGCTTGTTCTTCTCTTTTTATTCCTAATATTTTAATTCATTAATTGACCTCGAGAATTTCAAATAAGGATCAACTTCCCCTTCTTTCCTTGTTTATTTATGAGTACCATGACACATGGTCATGTAACAATTTCCATTTTTACAACTTGAAAATTTCTTAACATTTAACAATATCAAATAACTCGTGCGTGTAATAGAATGCACCAAGATCAACTCATATTATATTTCATAAATGCTCCTTCATGATATATGATACAACTATATCCAACGATAACTTACAACTCAAATAAGTATAAGTACATGATTTGATAGTACATCAAGTCAACATTACAACCCACTAAATATCCACAAGTACATAAGAAACATGACCAAACCACCACATAAGTGATGGTGATATAATATCAACAGACATACAATAATATTAACTCAAAGCTAAATTCTTACCAACCATGAATAAATCCCTCCAAGTTCCCATTGTGCATGGAGAAGGTAATTAAACACACACATTGAAGGAATCTCTTTCCTCCCCAAACATTGTCTTGGATCAAAATCATGACATAATATCCCAATAACCATTGAGTAAGAAAAAATAGTTATTATGATTATCTTAATATTTTTCATGCTCATGCATATACACACACACATAAGCACAATTAATATAAATCATCCACATCATAGAATCTCATACATGACATAAGTAATCAAGCCCAACTAACTCCATACATTCGAGACCATATGCAAAATATTTAAATAATTGCTACTTACATCCCATTTTATGATAGATCTCATCCTTCAATTCCATATATCTTAATCAAATCAAACTAGCTCAAGGTATAATAATATACATCCCATACTACATGTATTCCTAGAAACCTAGAATATATTTTTCTTCTTATATATAAATAACTTACTAATCAATAATAATAAATGAACACACACAATATAAATCAAGACATAAAATATGTATCAAATAAGTAAATTAGAACACACATCAATTGAGCCATCACACAACCAAGAGGGCAAGACGAGAAAAACATAAGCATAGAAAAGTACAACATAAACAAGAAAATCACAAGATAATGTCAAGACTAGAAAATATAAGGCATGACCATCTCAAGAACACATACATCAATTTTCCAACCAACACCCTTACTAACACGTAATACCAAACCAGGTACTCATCAATATCCAAGGAAACTCCTAGAATAATATTAGGATACCATCACCATGTACAATAGTATACTTAAGAAATTTTATATCACCTACACAACACCCCTATCCTCTTGTACACAGTCCTATACTTTTCAATAGACACCCTACCTTTTGGTATAAATCTTATTCTTTCAAACATAAGCCATGTAGTAAACCTTCCATACAATTATGATGCAACATGGATAGATAATAAGATGTACTATCAATCAAATAAAAAAATATAACATGACCCAATAGGTGTCTCAATACAAGAAATGTTCTAACATATGATTTAACAAGACATAATCTCAATCTATCCCTATACACCTATCTTAGAATGCACAAGCAATATTTAGGAGTGAGTTTCATATGAGAAGTGAATTGAACTCATACTTACTCACCTATCATAAAATTAAATACACAACCAATTATTTAAGAAATATATTTGGAGACTATAGGAATATACAAGACAAGACCATAAAAAAATCCCTAAACGTGTCCCAATCACACTAAGATCCATTTCTTGAAGGAAAATTGTACCACCCATAGAGCATGCTACCTCAATAGGTAGAGTGGTATGCATACCAACAAAGCTAAATCACATGCCTTTAAGTCAGAGAATCTCCTAGCTCTAGTAATGAAAGGCATGATAATTACATAAACATCATGTGGAATTTTTTCAATGGGAACACTTGGATTTTAGTGTGGTGTGGTGTGTAATATAAAAATAAGAAAAATATCATTTTTTTGCCAACCTATCTTATCAAGACAACAACCTCTTAGGTTTTGTACATGAAGTAGAAACGATGATACTATGATGTATCAACCTAAAAAAAGATAACCAACTTCTACTCCTTTAATTCTCATCTAGATACCCCGAATTTACTCAAGACACTCAAGTGATCAAGATCAATAGGATAATTAGGTGTGATAATAACTCAATATATATCTATAATTTTCTTAACTCATCAACCACTTAGTAACTATACAAGTTAAAACTCACTAATGAGATAACATCCACCCAAATTGAGTTGGCGAATCAAGCAAAAATATTTATTCTTGCTAACAATACAATCTCTACCTAAACTAAATTAGGGAGTTAAGATAAGATAACAATGAAAATTAAAGCATTTTAAATATGGAATTTGTATTTTCATACACAAATTCGCTAAGGGATTCTAAACTAGAAGACCACTATACTTATAATGAATGATTAAATTGTTGAACACCCAAAATACTAAGGGGGGTGAATCAGTATTTCTTTGAGCCAATTAAACATTTAACCATTCAATTCATAACATATTCAATTACAGTAATGAAAGAAAGCATAAAAAATATCCAACAACATCACATAACACATCAACTCCAAGATTTTTACATGGAAAACAGTGAGGATTAGCTCACAATATATTATAACTAGTTATAGTATATTACAAAAGTGCTCACTGTAGGTGGACTCATTGTCTAAGTGGACTCACTATCCACTAAAAGAAGAAGATAGAAGAAAATTTGTGGCTCACAACTTAGATTGAACTGCTACAATTACATCTATCATATACATGGAATGCAGTTCCAATGAAGCTCAAAATATAGACTCAAAACTCTTCATACTGATTTGAATCAACACTCTGATCTGCTTTGCATTCACACAATTCACATCCACTAACTCTTGTCACATGTCACTTCTTATTTACATCTTCAAAAAAATACTATATTTATATCCAACTCATCCACAAACACTTAGAACATCAATTAGGTTAGCCTAATTAGATGTATCATTCAAAATATACAAAATATGACTTGTTAGATCAAATTCAAAATATTTCACCTTCACACCATTAACCAAAGCTTGTAATATATCAAGTAGGTTGACATGGACCTATAATAGCTCCCACATAACTCCGCAATACTTAATTAAGTTTCACATACCTTCAAACCTATTAGGTTGGCACCGCAGAAGACCTAATTTCAAAATTCACCAATTGTACATCCACATTCAGACACACGAACCTCCAAACACCATGCCAATTGGAATGCACACTCATTTGACATCTGTCAACATCTCCTCAAATCCACAAAGGTAAAATCCAATCCACGGAGAAGTGTGGATTCTCCAAATCATATGCACAGAACTGGTAAATACCTGTAACTGTTAAGCCAAATTTCTTTTACTCATAACCTTCACACCAAGAGACAAAATGAGATGAAACTTTGGAATTAGATACTTCTACCCACCAAAAACATTATACTAGAACCGTAGAGTGAAAAATTCAACAACAAACCAATGCAAACCCAATTATTGGACCCCCTATACACAAAATCACCAGAATTGACACTTAGTCAATTCCCAACACAATTTTCTTCACTAGATCAAACCTTCTTGCAAAACTTTCTTTCAGAATCATCTTCAACCATGATCACGACACCTAAACTGATATGCACCATAGTCTTCTTATCGAGGTACAATATTGACATCAATGACAACACTACAATGCATACTATATGTACCTTGTGCTCATCCCACATGCTCATGTTACCAAAAACAACATCAATGACATCTCCTCATTCTTCCAACAATCTCCCCCTTTGTCATTGATGGCAACATGCCAAAATAATCTCTAAAAATATTCCCCCCCTTTGACATCAAGGGAAAAGGGCATATGTACCAATGCTTCATTTACATCAGATCTCCCCCTAACAAGTATATTCATATATACAAATTGAAAATTGAAGTAACCCCCCCAAGAATGTTATGCACCAAAACCATATCAAAAACTTGTACCAAAACAATCTATATATTTTCCGCATATATACACTAAAGTTTAAAACAATAAACTGAAAATGCATAAAAAAGTAGAAATATTGTTAACCAAAGGAGGTTAAATCTTTGAGCTTCTCAACATGTGATTGCAAAACTTGTTTTCCCTCTTCACATATCTTCTTGGCTATGCAAAGAATCCTACAATGGGTCTCCAACTCCATTAGACAGTTTTCTCCTTCTTCGAGAGTGCTGGGTACTAGATTGATCTTGGTAGCCTTCTCAACCCTCATTAGGGCACTGTAAACTGATGTGAACTTTGAGTTCACCAAGTCCTTGATGTTCCCAAACTACTTAATTATCTTCTCTTTTTTTCCTTGCAACTAGAAGTTTTTCTCATGCAAGTCCTCAATCACTGATATTATGCTTCCATTTAAGTATTGTGCAGGATCATATGCATTGGAAGCTCTATCTGTCTGGGACTCAATTGAGTCCATTTCATCTTTGATGCTTTTTATGGCTCCGGGCCACTTCATGCAAAATTGAAATAGGGCCTTTGATTCATCCACACAATCTTGTGCACCCTTGAGGTTTTCTTGAAAATTATTATGTGCAAGGGCACACTTCTCAGTTATCTCCATCAACTTCTTGTCACTTATCTTCTTTTCAACCTTATTTTCAATTTTCCTTTAAGACCAGTAGCATATTCTTTGAAATAATCAATTAAAAATTTCAAGTTTTCCATACGAAAGAGTGAGTTGTCAATGCTTGCACTAGGTATGGCCTCCTAAAGAGCCTTTACTACTTCATCCATTAGTTCTCCACTCTTTTGATGGGTCTCTATTATCTACTTTTGGGAATATGCATGGAATACGTCTCCCAAATGAAGCTTGTGGAAGGGGAAATCTTATTAAGGTCCACATTCTCCTGTTGCATAGGTAATTGTAGTAGTTGGGTTGATACAATAGGATGGAAATTGAGCTACATGCTTAGTAAGTTCTTCAAAGAATCTCCGAGGGTGCCGGAGGATTCACCAATACCCTTCACACTCTTCGTAGTCTTCAACTTCTTTTCATCATTTTCTTGGTCATCTTTCTTCTCTGCATCATTACTCTCCTTTTCACCATCCTTATTTGTATTATCTTCAACAACAGTCTGATTTATGTTGTTTAGAGGAGTAACTATTTCTAGTTTTCCTTGCATGTTATCAACATTTTCTTCAGATACCGAAGGAGAAGTATCCTTCTTTGCAATGTCTTCTCTAATCATTGCTTCCTCAACATTCTTCTCTATTTCTTTATCTTCATTTGTTGTTTCTTCCATTTTTCAGAAGAACATTAGCTTGAGCATATCCTTCATCTATTACATGGTCATGTTGAGCATCAATACTCTGTGCTTCTTCTCCTATATTAACTTCTAGAGTAGGATCTTCTTTTCTTTTCAGAGTCATTCCATATCTCTGTGCTAGATTTGTTACCTTATCCACTATCTCCTTCCGGAGCCTTTCAATCTAATTTTTTTATCTTCCCATAAGGATAGTCACCCTTTGCTTTTTCTTGAATTCTTTGCTATACAACTTAGCCAATGTGGCTTTATTTTCCTTTGAGAGAGGGGAACCAATCTTTTCCAATGCATATGTTTTCATTTTAGCCTCTTCTTCTATTGCTTCTTTCCTTCTCTCCAACAACACATTCCATAGCTCCATAGGAATTTGGTTTTCAACGTTCTTCATGTCAAATTCTAAAACAAAAATGTACTTAATGATAACTTCTACAATAGTGGCCTTATCTGCCTCATCAACTTCATTGTATAATGCCACAATCTTTGCTAACATGTCATGTTGTACAATACCATTAAAGAGTGCCTCAACTTTTATGGGGCTACAGACTCTTACCAGAGGTTTTTGCTTTTCCTTTTTCTTTTCATCCGGAATCTTCTTGTTGCTAGCTTGTTCCTTCTTTTCTCTCACTTCTACTCTAAAGCCTTCCTTTTCTTTTTCAACCTCATCTTCTTCATCAGTATCGACAACATCAAATTTTTGTTTCTTTGTACTTGCTTCACTTTGTGAAGCATCACCTTTTATTTTTTGAAACCAATTTAGGTTCGTCTTCTTCTTCTTCCTCTTCAACATTTACACTTATTTCCTTTTCTCTTACTATTGTTTGTTTTGTTCTCTTCTTGGCAGGGCCTACAGGTGGTGTTACTGAAGTAGTCTTCTTCTTCTCAGGCCTTGTACTCTACACAACCAGAGGGGATTTCTCCTTCACTAGAGGAATTCAAGTTGTTTGTCTCTTCTCTCCCGAAGGGGGCTTAGTCCTGGGGGATTTTTGAATAGTAGAGGGGTGGTAGCTGTTCTACCAGATATTCTTGTGGTTGATGAGCTTCCCAGAGCTCCAACCATTTCTCTTTCTCATTCCACTTTCTCTTTTGTGAAGCCCATGTCCTCCACAAACTGTGTAGTCATCTTTTCAACCTTCTTTATTTGTGGTTTCCTTTACTCCATATGCACCTCCATTGATTTTTCTTCATAGGTTCCATATCTTCCTTCTGTGGTGTCCTTAGGTTTGGTAAGCATGTAGTCCACAAATGTAGTAATTTCCTCCTTAGTAATCTCATATCCCATCTCCGGGATCCATACTGTTCTTGGTTCTACTACTTGTATGATGCACTCATATGTTGATACCAAGAATGTGATTTCATTCTTGTATTTCTCTACCATTTTCTTAGGGATTCTTTCTCTTTCATGCATCCTCTTTTGAAATACTACAAATAAAGCCTCAATAGCCTCATCTTGTGTCTTTGCATCACCAAGACCTCTCAAAAAATATCTAATATGATGAGCAATAGGTCTACCTTTCAACCATACTACACTTTGAGGCCCGAGAAGTTCTCTCAAGAAATAGAAAAGTAAACCTATAATCAAAGTACCATACTTGAATGAATGTTTCTTCTCCTTTGTTTGTTTCAAATTCTCCATTAACTGTTGTCTCAATAGTTCACATAGATCATAATCAACTCCTTTCTCCACCATTTCATAGGCAAAATTGATGCTGGTGGCAGATACAAAGTTTTCTATGTTTGTAAAGTAAAGCTTGTAACCTATCATCATAGCTACATACTTCACAGTTGTATTTCTTATGTCTTTAATTGTCATAGCCCTTTTGTTGAACTTAGCACCTATTAATTCTATGACCACTTGATTTTTTATAGATTTGAGTACCAGAACGGGTTCAGTGGAGCATAAACCTATAACTTCTCTAATCACATCCTTTGTGATTAACCTAGGTATGCCAGTCTAGAAAAATCTATCATGAATTATGCTCAATGCAATTCTAACCCATTATCATCAAAGCAAAAATTTGAAAACCCTTCCCACACATCAAGTTTCTTCACAACTAGGTTTTGATATTCTAGTTTCAGGGTAAATTTATCTCTAGTAAGTTCATTCACCCATACCTATCCTAGCTTAGAATGATCATGCTCCTCTAACTTGTTATGAATATAAATCCTTATATCCTCTATATGTAAAACATCATAGGGAACACACAAAAATGCACCTATTGGATCGACCTCCATGGATTTAATGAGATGTTTCTTAAACTTAGGTCGTGGCCTATCAGTAACCTCAATTACCCTTGGTGTTTCCATTGAAAACAATTCTAAAATGCTTTCAAAAGAGTTGTTCTAAGAAACTAGGGAAAAAAAAAGGATGGTAAATACCTTTTCCTTCATTTTTTGGACTAGGGTTTGTGTGCACCAGATCTCAATTGCCTTGATCACTCCAAATCAATTTCTCACAACTCTTCTTCTTCTCAAATGATTATGTAAATGAATTTGCTTAAGTAAAATCACTTATAACCTTTTGAAAATGACCTAATTTTGTATTGAATTTTTTAAACAATAAAGCTGTCAAACCCTGGCTGTATGCACATTCAACTTCAAATGCTCTTCAAACTTCCATTTCAATATTTTCTACTGGAATTTTTTGCAAAAGATAAAAAATATTGAACTACACCACATATCCTTGTGTTGAAGCATCAACACCATTTTAATTGGTAGGGGATAAAAGATTTCCATTAAATCTCCCCTTGAGCCAAAGCTCTCAACTTAGTTTTCAAAGGAAACATCTACACTAGATGTCAATATAGACTCATTCTTAAGTTCAGTCTCTTCCTTCTTTCTCCAAATCTTATCCATCTCCTTCTTTGTCTCTGCTAGATTAACCTTTTGTACTGGATCATTCTTCTTTTACCGGATTATCCTTCATATTTTTGCTTCTACAAACCTTAGAAATGTGTCCAAGCCTACTGCAATTGTAGCATATAACATTCTTTTGAATTGGATTGCTTCCACTCATTCTAGATCTAAATTGGTTAGCTTTATACCCAAATCCATAACATGTGTAACAACAACCATTAAAAGATTGAACAATTATACTATTGTTATAGTCATTCATCCTTTAACTTCTGCATTCACTAGCTCTCTGACCAAATCTCTTGCATGTAAAACATTGACCAGAAAAATGTGGAACATTCTGATTCATTTTGCTTCTACATTCCATAGCCTTATGTCCAAATTTATTGCGAGAATAATTGAAACCATTAGAATAAGGGTACCTTTGTGCATTTGGTTGTCTGACTGGTGGTCTTCTAGCTACATTCCTTTGATTCTAGATTTTCTTGCCATTGTTCTTGTCTTTAGTCTACTTTTTAGGATTTGGAGCCTGATCTAATTTTGAAATTTCACCCTTTTCAAATCCTAAACCTTCTTTATCTTTGAAGCCTTTTTTATTTTCAATCATTTCATCAAGCTTTGTAGAAATCATCTTGAATTTGTTTTCATGACTCCTTGCTTTTTCCAAATTTGATCTTAGATTCACAACTTCCTATTCCAGCCTTGTGCATTCTTCAGATTTTCTTTTCACCATTGCATTCAAACATTCTTCAACTCTTTTTCTCTCTTCAACCTGCACCTTTAGATAGGTAATTGTTTCATTTTCTTGCTTCAATTTCTCATTGAACTTCTTATGGCTTTGTTTGAATTTCTTGATTTCCTCCTTCAATTTTTTGATACATTCATCTACTTCTTTGATTTTTTCTTTCAGATATTTGTTTTCACCTTTAGTTCTCTCTAGATCTTCAAGAGAAACTTTGAGTTCTCCATTTATGTCAAATATGCAATCTTCTTCTATAGATCCAACAACAAGAATCTCTTCTGGAGGAGTAGGTAATCTTCTAATAGCCATTTTTTCAACCTCCAAAATCTTTCCCAAGTAGTTAAGCTCTTTCCAAGAAACCAAGCTCTGATACCAATTGTTGAACACCCCAAATACTGAGAGGGGGGTGAATCAATATTCCTTTAAAAAATTTAACATTTAACCATTCAATTCATAACATATTCAATTGTAGTAATGAAAGAAAGCATAGAAAACATCCAATGGCATCACATAACACATGAACACTAGGATTTTTACGTGGAAAACCCAAAATGGGAAAAACCATGGTGAGGATTAACTCACAATATATTATAACCAGTTATAGTATATTACAAAAGTGCTCACTACAGGTGGACTCACTTCCCACTGAAAGAAGAAAAGATATAGAAGAAATTTTGTAGCTCACAACCTAAATTGAATTGCTACAATTGCATCTATCATATGCATGGAATACAGTTCCAATGAAGCTTAAAATACATACTCAAAACTCTTCATACTGATTTGAATCAACACTATGATTTACTCTGTACATTCACACTAAATTTGCACAATTCACATCCACTAACTCTTGTCACATGCCACTTCTTATTTACATCTTTGAAAAAATCTTATATTTATATACAACTCATCCATAAACACTTAGAACATCAATTAGGCTGGCCTGATTAGATGTATCATTCAAAATATACAAAATATGACTTGTTAGCTCAAATTCAAAGTCATTCACCTTTGCGCCATAAACCAAGGCTTGTAATATATCAAGTAGGTCAGCATGGACCTCTAATAGCTCACATGTTACATCCCAAATTGTGACGTTACAATTTACCATCACTAGATAGAGTAAATGTGAATTCTGGAGGTGAATTAATGATGCTTGTACCTTGTTTTTAATATGAATGATGTTTCATTTGATGTTATTCTTGGTGAAATACTGCATAAAGGAGAATAGAAGGTTATTGATTTGTGAAGAATCTAACTTTTGAAATGTTTCATGTATTTTGCTTCGTTTTGAGCATATGACTCCCATTGTTGTGTCACGGTGTGCAGGAAAGAGGACCAATCCTCCAGGCAGAGGAGAAATATCACTCGGGGAGGAACTTGGTCGGGTAAGTAGTAACGAGTACCAAATGAGCATACACACATGTTAGTATAGGTTCTAAGAAACCAGGTCAGTTAAGTTAGTCTTGATAAGTCATCCATAGGCTTAGGAGTTTGATTTACTTCCTTATGCTTTATGAGTTATGATTGTTCAAATGTCAGACTGACTATACTATGACTCCCTATGTGAATGAAGTAATAGATATGTGCTAAAGGTCGAATGGGTACGTATACACATGTATACATTGTGTACACGTATCTGGATGTATAGACATATCAATACGTATGTACGTTAAGCAGATGGATATGCTCGTACGCATGTGTCGACATGTATATACGCATACATACGTATACACAAAAAGTATATATGGAAATACGCATGTTTATACGCACACATTCCACCTAGTATCTTTGATATAGATAATATTTCAAATATTATTGTCTAGGGGATTTACATATATATTTATGTATAAATATATTTATTAATAAAGTGATTATTAATATATACATAAATACATAAGGAATGTGTAAATAATTATATATTTATATATTTTATAAAATATATGTATTAATATTAAAATTAATATATGCTTATATATATACGTTTATATATAAAGATATGTTAATATTTAATAAAATACATATATATATAAAATATGCAAATAGATATATAATTAAAATTTAAATGAAGGAAAAGAATTGCAAATGTTTAAAAGAATAAACATTATTCTATAAAGGATAATATGTGCAATATATAGTGGAAGGAAATATTTGAATAAGTCAAATATGAGTATCGAACCTGGGCTTTATAGCGATTTTATTTGAAACATATTAACCAGTGAGAAGCAATTTCGAATGGGAAATATTTGAAGTTTTCATTTTTGAACTGCACCTCTTTGTTAAAGTTACACAATAAATAAATATTTCATTTTAAACTATATTGAAACTATATAAAAAAAGTGAATAAAATGAAATGAAATGCATTCTCAGAGATATCACGCTAGAAAGGTGCGGGCAAAGAATTGGTCTCTAGGAATAACCCGCATACTGATCTTCAGGCCACGAAATGGTGACGTGGGAACATTTGAGGCTTGACCATTTCATCTGGAACGAACCTCCTGATTTATTGCTACAAAATAACCTAAAATCTGTAAACACCTTGAGCTGTCGACCTTGGAAATTCGCCATGTGAAGTTTGTTGAAGGGATAATGATTAAGTTGAAAATTTCTTCAATTGCTGGCTCTATAGAGGTCGAATCACTCTTTTGAAAGATGACCTAGGGTCTAAACACTTGCCAAGTATCATTTTGACTATTTCTGGGCACTTGTTGTCAATCCGCATGCCTTCTTAAGTGGAAAACTGTTGCAATTCGGGCCTATATATAGACGCCTTCCATTCATTGTAGGGGGATATTGAACAATCCGAGTTTATCATTCTTATTGAGCTTCCATAATCATTCCCTGTTTTGGTTATATTATTTTGTATTGCTGAGTTTGAAAGATACTGTGAATTTTTACCAGCATTTACTAGTTACTGTGGCTATCCCTTTTTGAGCTGTGAGTGAGATTTATTATTGCTGAGAGAAGCTTTTCATATTTTATGAGAACATATATCACCATTTGCTGAGAGACATCCTCTGTACATTATCTTTACAATTTCTGAGTTCACAGTAAGAAGTTGAGATTACTTTTCAACTGTATATCTTTTGCAAGTGATCAATTTCTGAGGAAGAGTTAGAGACTGATCTAAGAGTTGCTGGAAGTCTTTTGTTGGAGTTCTGAGGAGCTGCAAACACAAATCAAGTTCATCCTCTAAAGGGAAAGGCATATACCAGGCATGCTGTTTCTTCTTTCATGTTCTAGAGCGTATTTCTTGATATAAATCTAAAAGTGTAATTACTGAATGTGCATAGTTAGGGAATTGCATTGAGTTCAATACTTCAGTTAAGATAAACAAAGAAGTGGTTCTATGTTGCACCATGTAAGTAAATTTTCTCAAGGAATAGTTATGCATGTTTTCAGAAGTGTATACCTGTTTGCATTAGTGTGTGTTTTGCATTAAGGTGTGAATTATGTATGAACTCCATTTGAGGAGTATATAGGGATTCAATGATTTAAGGAATCGTGAAAAAGAGATTATATGAGTAAAAAGCTTAAGAGATTAGTTTACTTATCTTACATTAAAGAGAAATAATGGGAAAAGATAAAAGGGAGGGATTTGTTTGCATTTTGAATGACTATTGCATGTTGTGTATGATCTCTGTATATGGAGAATACGTAGATGTACTTATTATCTACTAGGATCGAAATGAAGGCAGAATCAAGTAAAGTCTTTTAGCTTAAGTTATTAGGATAACTGAGGCAAGCTAAGTACTCCTAGGATAAAGATTTCCTAATTAGGAGGATTGATACAAGACACTTGTAGACTGTTTCATTTCTAGTAGGTTCGTATGATTGTAGGATGTCTGGGGTGACGAATTCATCCATTGAAGGACTAAACCTAGGCATAGAGTAAGGAAGCCTCAAGTCAAATCGGCCCTGAGTAGTGTTTATGATAGATGACCTTCATTCAAATTACTGAATAAGAATACTTTGGCCAAAGTAGTGAAAGGTACGAAATCCACCTAGGTGTGAGATAGTTGAGACTACACTGTCAGTTCATTGTGATCCGAGTACTAGATCGAGATTGTGAAATAGCAAGGTTCTAGTTGTGTAGGACACAACACTATGCTTAGTTGGTAATCGTTAAAGGATACCCTACCAATCTCTTCTTCGAAGGGAGGGCCGTTCATTGTGAAATGATCGTGCGGGGGACCGCATTATAAGTCCGTGGTTGGTGGAAAAGCGCTCGAGTGATGTTTCTCCTCCACAACAAGCGGCCGATGTACCAAGATTTGAAAGGACGGACTCCTGGACCTTCTTACTTCTATTTGTGCAAAAGTTTACGAGCTAAGTATGTAACTGTATTACTTTTGAACTCTGATTTATATTTGCAATGAAAATGGAATTCATGTGGAAACATATTGTAACTTGTACGTATTTATCAATAAAGAAAGGAAATTTTTTATTGTATTGTCTTTGTTACTTGTTACCTTAACATGTTTTAAGTGAGAATTGGAAAATTTTAATTTACACAAGGAATAGGTCGTTACATGTGGTATTAGAGCTACCAGGTTTTACACTAGGAACCTATGAGCTCATTATGCAACAACGCATAAACTTTATGAAAAGATAAAGGTTGAAAAGTTCTTGTGCCAGAACGGCAAGAGAAAAGAACTTAGAGAGGTAAAAAGGAAATACGAGATCCTTAGTAACTTATGAAAATTGAAGACAAGTTAAGAGTTATCTCGGGAGTACGAACTCCTAAAACCAATAATTTATGTGAGTACCTAGGATTGTGGAAGATTATGCAATCGAGTTATGAAGAAAGGTTAGGAAGAATAACTAGTGTATACCTTTATCCAACGAAATAGTTTTATAACTCTAAGGTAGCCAAAAGGAATAAGATAACCTTGTTATAGCAGCAAACTATAGTTGCAAGAGTCAGGAACTTTTGGATTTAGTGAAAACACTATGAATCTATGTGTAAGCAATGTCGGCATAAATTAAATTGAAGAAGAAAGTCAACAAAGGAAGTAACCACGGGAGTTGGAGAACTCTTGACATTAAGCTAATTCTTATGTAAAGATAGGAGCTTGCAAGGAAAAAAAGTTAGTACCTTAGAGATAAGAGAAAAGACTAGAATGGTCCAAATTAAAGTAATCAACAAAGTGGACAGGGTTCCACTGACCAAAATCAATTAGATTATTGGAGTTTGATATGAAAAAGAGACCAAACAACTTTGGTATCTTAGAAGTTAAAAATGAGAAATATTCCAAGCATTGGAATTAAGTCACTTGAAAAGTGACTGAGGAATAAACTGAGGTGTTAAGTCAGGAGGGTTTTACCAGAGGTTAAACATAGATTGATTTGAATATAAGATGAACTCACCTTCATGTTTGTGAAAGACAACTTTTTAGAATGTTCCGAACGGAAAGGGAATACAATGTGGCACTATGTGTCAAAACAATAGAAGTTGCAAAGGAAACAATGTTCTAAGTAGAAAAGAACATCAACCAACAAAGTTTTGTGGATATGGAGCACCCTCCACCAAAGGGATGTTGAAAAGAGAATTGGATTAATGGAGTGTCTCATAACTTGTAAGTTGCTAATTATTCATTAAATCTTCTGTTGGATGATCCAAGTTATTGAAATCTAAGGGATAGAAATCAATGACAAATCTAACTTTGGGAAAAGTATATTTGAAATATGCCTTGAGACAAGGTAGAGACAATGGAAATTCAACAACAAGGAACAACAAATCCTTACAAAGAAGCAGGAGTTTGCTAGGAGTTCAACCTTGAGTAGATCAAAAGTTGTGGAAACTCTAAGGGGGGAAGGAAAAGAGTGGGTTGATACGAGTTGAGTACCCCATTCAACAAAAGAATGTGGGTATGTTCTCAGTTTGGAAGAACTAATGTCTTCTTTGCAAGTCATAATGACAAATAAGTCATATAGTTTATAATCCAAGAAAAGAGGTATTGGGATCTTCGGAGAAAGTTAAATAAACCCATACTTAGGATTATTTGATCGAAAGGTCAAACGATATTATCTTTTGATATCCACAAGGAAAAAGGTATTGAGAATTCTGAAGAAAGATAATCAGAAAGGTCAAGGTATGAGATGATAGGATTATGATCTCTTATCATCTCATACCTTATATTTATTACATGGAAATGAAAAGGTTGTGTGAGATCGTAAGATAGGTTTCCAACTAGTCAAAGAGTAGACTATTATTGGATGTAAAAGAACCTATGTACCCAAAATTTTGAAGAATTTGGAATGGAATGAGGAAACTAATGTCAGAGTTAGGACATTGGAACAACAACAGGAATTGTTGGATGAGAAACTACTATAAACTTGGAAAGATAGAATGCCAAGCTACACGAAATGTGGCTAGGTAATGACTAGTATACCAGGAAATGAAGACCGGATGTCATCATCGGTAAGTCATGTATACTCTCTTGAGATTCCAGAGGAAAAATGGTAGAACAAGAGATAGATCAATCTGTCTATGTTAGTATAACTAACATAATGTTCAACTAGACAAACTCATCAATGAAACCAACGTTTTTGGAAAATTTGACTTATAGGATATTTGGTCCTAAATAATATATTGTGGGCAAGTAGAGGCTTAGTAATCCTGAGAGGTTATCTCAGTTTAAGAAATAATGATAAGGTTGTGTAAACCCTGATCATACTACGAAACATTCAATGGATTGAATGTGCAGTATATTATTATGTATAGTCAAATAAGCAAAGGTGGTAGAATAAATCTTGAAGGATTTATAAACTTCTAACATTGAAGTTTGGACCATTGTATGATATAAAAGGTTAAAAACTCAATTAAGCTGAAAAAGGCTTAGAATTGAGTGAATCATAGACTTGATAAAATGTCAAAAAGGAGTAATAGATCGAAGCGATCAATGAAACTTTGTGATACAAAGCTTAAGAATGAAGCAGTATCAAGATCTGACAGGTGCCCAGGAGCAATGTGTGCTCGAGATGGACAAGTAATTATCTACAAGTACTATGTGGTAATGATAAATGAATGTGTAAGTGACAGATGTACTTGGTTTATGAGCTGTCTAAAAGTGTAAATACCAAAAAAGAAGGATTGGACCCACGGTGTAGTGTACAATGCTCGACTTTCCTTTTCTATTTGGAATATGCTAAGGATAAATTCATGAACCAATGATTTCCGATCACTGTGTATGTGGTGTGATTTATAGTTACTATTATAACTCAGATGTATATATGTGTTAAAACTCTTTGGGAGAGTAAGTATGTGAGAAGCATATGAGATTTCCCCATGCAATAGTGTAAACACTCAAAGCAAGTTCCAGGAAGGACAAGATTGCTACATAGGTTGAATGTTTTATAAATCATACGTATTTTGTGAATTGTAAGTAACATTTTACTTGACTTAAGCTGTATGTTGAAAAAATATAGATCATCGAGGATGATGATTCACAAGGGGGGAAGTATGTTACATCCCAAATTGTGACGTTACAATTTACCATCACTAGATAGAGTAAATGCGAATTCTGGAGGTGAATTAATGATGCTTGTACCTTGTTTTTAATATGAATGATGTTTCATTTGATGTTATTCTTGGTGAAATACTGCATAAAGGAGAATAGAAGGTTATTGATTTGTGAAGAATCTAACTTTTGAAATGTTTCATGTATTCTGCTTCGTTTTGAGCATATGACTCCCGTTGTTGTGTCACGGTGTGCAGGAAAGAGGATCAATCCTCCAGGTAGAGGAGAAATATCACTCGGGGAGGAATTTGGTCGGGTAAGCAGTAACGAGTACCAAATGAGCATACACACACATCAGTATAGGTTTTGAGAAACCAAGTCAGTTAAGTTAGTCTTGATAAGTCATCCATAGGCTTAGGAGTTTGATTTACTTCCTTATGCTTTATGAGTTATGATTGTTCAAATGTCAGACTGACTATACTGTGACTCCCTGTGTGAATGAAGTAATAGATATGTGCTAAAGGTCGAATGGGTACGTATACACATGTATACATTGTGTACACGTATCTGGATGTATAGACATATCAATACGTACGTACGTTAAGCAGATGGATATGCTCGTACACATGTGTCGACATGTATATACGCATACATACGTATACACAAAAAGTATATATGGAAATACACATGTTTATACGTACACATTCTGCCTAGTATCTTTGATATAGATAATATTTCAAATATTATTGTCTAGGGGATTTACATATATATTTATGTATAAATATATATATTAATAAGGTGATTATTAATATATACATAAATACATAAGGAATGTGTAAATAATTATATATTTATATATTTTATAAAATATATGTATTAATATTAAAATTAATATATGCTTATATATATATACGTTTATATATAAAGATATGTTAATATTTAATAAAATACATATATATATAAAATATGCAAATAGATATATAATTAAAATTTAAATGAAGGAAAAGAATTGCAAATGTTTAAAAGAATAAACATTATTCTATAAAGGATAATATGTGCAATATATAGTGGAAGGAAATATTTGAATAAGTCAAATATGAGTATCGAACCTGGACTTTATAGCGATTTTATTTGAAACATATTAACCAGTGAGAAGCAATTTCGAATGGGAAATATTTGAAGTTTTCATTTTTGAATTGCACCTCTTTGTTAAAGTTACACAATAAATAAATATTTCATTTTAAACTATATTGAAACTATATAAAAAAAGGGAAAATAAAATGAAATGAAATGCATTCTCAGAGATATCACGCCAGAAATGCGCGGGCAAAGAACTGGTCTCTAGGAATAACCCGCATACTAATCTTAAGGCCACAAAATGGTGATGTGGGAACATTTGAGGCTTGACCATTTCATCTGGAACGAACCTCCTAATTTATTGCTACAAAATAACCTAAAATCTGTAAACGCCTTGAGCTGTTGACCTTGGAAATTCGCCATGTGAAGTTTGTTGAAGGGATAATGATTAAGTTGAAAATTTCTTCAATTGCTGGCTCTATAGAGGTCGAATCACTCTTTTGAAAGATGACCTAGGGTCTAAACACTTGCCAAGTATCATTTTGACTATTTCTGGGCACTTGTTGTCAATCCGCATGCCTTCTTAAGTGGAAAATTGTTGCAATTCGGGCCTATATATAGACGCCTTCCATTCATTGTAGGGGGATATTGAACAATCCGAGTTTATCATTCTTATTGAGCTTCCATAATCATTCCCTGTTTTGGTTATATTATTCTGTATTGCTGAGTTTGAAAGATACTGTGAATTTTTACCAGCATATACCAGTTACTGTGGCTATCCCTTTTTGAGCTGTGAGCGAGCTTTATTATTGCTGAGAGAAGATTTTCATATTTTCTGAGAACATATATCACCATTTGCTGAGAGACATCCTCTGTACATTACCTTTACAATTTCTGAGTTCACAGTAAGAAGTTGAGATTACTTTTCAGCTGTATATCTTTTGCAAGTGATCAATTTCTGAGGAAGAGTTAGAGACTGATCTAAGAGTTGCTGGAAGTATTTTGTTGGAGGTATGAGGAGCTGCAAACACAAATCAAGTTCATCCTCTAAAGGGAAAGGCATATACCAGGCATGCTGTTTCTTCTTTCATGTTCTAGAGCGTATTTCTTGATATAAATCTAAAAGTGTAATTATTGAATGTGCATAGTTAGGGAATTGCATTGAGTTCAATACTTCAGTTAAGATAAACAAAGAAGTGGTTCTATGTTGCACCATGTAAGTAAATTACCTCAAGGAATAGTTATGCATGTTTTCTGAAGTGTATACCTGTTTGCATTAGTGTGTGTTTTGCATTAAGGTGTGAATTATGTATGAACTCCATATGAGGAGTATATAGGGATTCAATGATTTAAGGAATCGTGAAAAAGAGATTATATGAGTAAAAAGCTTAAGAGATTAGTTTACTTATCTTACATTAAAGAGAAATAATGGGAAAAGATAAAAGGGAGGGATTTGTTTGCATTTTGAATGACTATTGCATGTTGTGTATGATCTCTGTATATGGAGAATACGTAGATGTACTTATTATCTACTAGGATCGAAATGAAGGCAAAATCAAGTAAAGTCTTCTAGCTTAAGTTATTAGGATAACTGAGGCAAGCTAAGTACTCCTAGGATAAAGATTTCCTAATTAGGAGGATTGAAACAAGACACTTGTAGACTGTTTCATTTCTAGTAGGTTTGTATGATTGTAGGATGTCTGGGGTGACAAATTCATCCATTGAAGGAAAAAACCTATGCATAGAGTAAGGAAGCCTCAAGTCAAATCGGCCCTGAGTAGTGTTTATGATAGATGACCTTCATTCAAATTACTGAATGAGAATACTTTGGCCAAAGTAGTGAAAGATACGACATCCACCTAGGTGTGAGATAGTTGAGACTACACTGTTAGTTCATTGTGATCCGAGTACTAGATCGAGATTGTGAAATAGCAAGGTTCTAGTTGTGTAGGACATAGAACTATGCTTAGTTGGTAATCGTTAAAGGATACCCTACCAATCTCTTCTTCGAAGGGAGGGCCGTTCATTGTGAAATGATCGTGCGGGGGACCACATTATAAGTCCATGGTTGGCGGAAAAGAGCCCGAGTGATGTTTCTCCTCCACAACAAGCGGCCGATGTACCAAGATTTGAAAGGACAGACTCCCAGACCTTCTTACTTCTATTTGTGCAAAAGCTTATGAGCTAAGTATGTAACTGTATTACTTTTGAACTCTGATTTATATTTGCAATGAAAATGGAATTCATGTGGAAACATATTGTAACTTGTACGTATTTATCAATAAAGAAAGGAAAATTTTTATTGTATTGTCTTTGTTACTTGTTACCTTAACATGTTTTAAGTGAGAATTGGAAAAATTTAATTTATGCAAGGAATAGGTTGTTACATCACACATAACTCCACAACACTTAATTAAGTTTCACATACCTTCACACCTATTAGGTCGGCACCACAAAAGACCTAATTTCAAAATTCGTAAACTGTACATCCACATTCAGACACATGGACCTCCAAACACCATGCCAAATTGAATGCAAACACATTTGAAATCTATCAATATCTCCTCAAATCCACAGAGCCAAAATCCAATCTACAGAGAAGTGCGGATTCTCCAAATCATATGAACATAAATGGAAAATATCTGTAACTGTCAAGCCAAACTTTTACTACTCATAACCTTCACACCAAGAGCCTTGAAGTGAGATGAAACTATGGAATTAGATACTTATAACAATGAAAAAAATTATACTAGAACTGCAGAGTGAAAACTTCAATAACGAACCAATGCAGACCCAATTATCAGATCCTCTGCACACAAAATCACCAGAATTGGCACTTAGTCAATTCCCAATACACTTGTCTTCATTAGATCAAACCTTCTTGAAAAATTGTCTTTTAGAATCATCTTCAACCATGCTCATGACACCTAACCGAGTTACAATGTTGACATCAATGACAACACTGCAATGCATAACTCTATGTACCTTGTGCTCATCCCACATGCTCATGTTGCCAACATTAACATCAATGACATATCCTCATTCTTTCAACATAAATATGTAAAACTATAATGTCCCCTTCCTAAGCTATGACAGTGTCACTAGGATTAGCCTATCCCTCAGGTTCCCATAGGATAATATGTCTCAGTTAGGGAACTCCTCGAGTCTTGGAGACATGTAGTGTAGCCTATGTGGCCTTTCTAGGTGTTACCTTGAGATTATGCCGATAGATGTTTTTAGACATTTCATCAGTTATGACTATTTTTGTATGACTATTCTTAGTAAGTCCTCGTTTCAACATCAACCTTGTCACTCAGCTTTAGTTACATCTCGGGGTAGTCGATTTGTGCTTTTAATACTAATTTAGTGGCCATTTACTTTATTTGGAGGAGTTATCTTATTTAACACTAAAGTTATAAAGTTCAATTAAAATATTTAACTTATCTTTATTTAAAATATTAAAGGTGACTTTTGAGGAGACATAAGGAAGAACTAAAAAGTAAATATTTTAGCCTCATCAAATGGGACACCCAAGTGGGAGACATAAGGGGATTTACAATAAAATAAAGTATTTTTATTTCTGCAAGAGGGGTGTGGGTTTTGAGGAAAATATAAGACACTTTGTGAGCTCATTTGAAACTTATGCTGAAAATTGAATGAAAAAGGTTTTGCTGGTTGAAACTATCTTCCAAGAGGTTTGTGAGGGTGATAATATTCATAGAGGATATCTTCTTTGAAAGTGAAATATCTTTCCTGGGATATTGTTGGTGGTTTCATTCAAAAATCATGCTAGTGCATATTTATTTTATATTTTGGTGAATTAATTGAAGTGTTCAGAGATACCTTTTAGAGAAGATTTGTGGGGTCAAAGATAATAGGTTATGAGAGCCATAAACATACTGGAATCCTTCCAAAATTTGGTCGTACCAACTCCTATGCTAGCCATACCACCTTGATTGGGGTGTGGGAGTTACGAAGCTGGACACCTAGGGTGTTGAGAAGATTATTTCTAGTTGGGAGACACCTACGAAAGATAAAAAATTTGGTACTAAGTTCTTGGTGGAGAAGTGTAGACTTGTGGTTTTGTGGAGCCATTAACGAAACCTTCATACATTGTTGGATAGGCTTGATTGTAGACCTGTTGTATATTACAGCTTTTGGGTATGTGAAAAATGAATTATTTTATTTATTACATCCCTTTGGGAAGTTTGTTTAATGTTATTCAAGTTCATGCAAATATGAGTGTAAAAAACCCATAAAATCACTATTAGAAAATTATATCAGACTAGAAAATATATTGTAACCCCTAGGTTTTAATGTTTTGATGATGTATCTTTGTCATGCTCATCTAGGTATTTAATATTCAAACTCTAAATTGATATGATTATCATATTTACCTTTGAGACCCCTTGAAACAAAAATTTTATTTGAAAAAAAATTATTTGGCTTAGTTGGCTGTAGCTTGTTTGCTATTTCAAAATCACATAAAAAGTAGGGTGTACATTACAATGGTATCAAAGTTGTTGCATCCTGCCATCCTAGAGGGCTTGTAGAAAAAATAATGTTATGATAGTGGGATGATTAATGCAACCACCATTTGCACATCATTATAATTTAAGAAGGAACATGTCAAACACTAATCTTGAGGGACAACAAGAGATTGATATTTTGTATGCATTGATATGGGGACATAGAGCAACAATAACCTAGCACTAGAGAGATGTTCAATGATATTGCTAGGGGGCAGTGAGACTTACAACAGAGTTTAGCACAAATAGTAGCAATAATGAACCAATATTTTATAGGGAATAACAATAATGGTGAAAACAATGGACATGACATAATAAATGGAAATGGGGATGGTTCGATGAATAATAAGGTTGCAAATTAGCATATCAAAACTACAATAGCCAATTCTAGGCCCTTAATGCCTAACTTTCCACCAAGAAATAATATTCAGATTGATAATGAACCCACACAACATGAGTTAAATGATCAGATTTTACAGGATTGGGGGAACTTAGGGCTTGAGTTTTAGGCAAAATGTCCTTCACAAACTACATGGACCTTTGGTTAAACATAGACCTAATAGAGGTGGTAGACATCACAACCAATATTTATAGAGAAAGGTGGGGGAGTTATCTATTCCATACTATGATGGCTCAGGAAATACTTAAGCTTCAACAAGGGTTCAAAAATTAGACACCTACTTCCAACTTAAACCGATGCTAGAAGATGAGGCCATCAAATATGCTACAATTTACTTGGATGGTAGTGCCCGTGAGTGGTGGAATCACAGAATGATCACCTTGTGTCATGATCAAATTGACTCCTATGCTAAGTTTATAGAGAGATTGATAGATAGATTTGATAAGGACCCAAAATTGCACTTTAAGGAGTTGTCTCAACTCAAGTAGTGGGGTTCAATGGATACTTACATTGCAGATTTTTAGAGGCTTTTCATGTTAGTGACTGATATCTCAAAAAGAAGATTGATTGTGTTGTTTATAAATGGTCTTTCATACCCATTGAGAGGTTGGATTAAGGCACTTAATCCACTTTCTCTACAGGATTCCATTAAAAAGGCAAGGGATATGGAATCTTCTACTTCTAGGAGAAAATTTTAGTCTAAGGGATTCCCACACAAGAAGGACAAGGATAAAAGACACTTCTCAAAGGATATAAATCAATCCAAGAATGTGTCTAATAGGTTGGATAGTGATCAAATCAATGAGATTAGATGTAAGAAACTATGTTTCCATTGTAGAGAGCCTTGGGACCCATCACAAAAGTGTGCTATTAAGGAAAAGGAAAAATAGATTGAATATTTTTCAGCTGATGAAACTACATCAAAAAATTTAGATGAGCACACTAAATATGAGAGTAGTGATGGGGAAAGCTCATTAGATGAGGTTGCAAAGGAACAAGGATGTGGTGGTGCTATTTCCCAACTTTCTAGTTTCCAGAAATTTGGATCCTTCAAGGTTAGAGGGATACTTTGTGGGTAACAAATAATTACACTTATTGACATAGGTGCTACTCATAATTTTATTGATGAAGGGCTTGTTTCCAAGAGAGGGATCAAAATAATTTTTTTTGAAGGGTTTAAGGTGATGGTAGTGGATGGCTTTACCCTTACTTGCACACACAAAATATTAGTTGGGGGATGATTTTTATGTTATAAGTATAGGGGACACATATGTGGTCTTAGGTATGCATTAGATGCGTACACTTGGAGAGTTCATCATGAATTTGAACATGATGGAGATGAACCTTGAATTATAGGGTAAAAGGATAGTGCTAAGAGGCATGTTAGATGCGGGTGCTAGAGTAGTCTCCTTCAAAATAATGGAGACGTTGATTCAACATGACTAGGCAGAGTGGGTAGCAAAATGTATCATAATGCATACAATTACAAAGCAACAAAAAGCAGATAATCATCTAGATGTTCAATTCTTATTATTAAAGTATATAATTTTTTTTGGTAGTCTATCACCTAGGAGACCTCCCGAGAGAGGAATTGAGCACGTTATTGAGTTAGAGGAGGGTGCTAAGCCCATGATTACTACACCATACCATCATTTGAAGATGTATAATGATGATTTTGAAAAGGAAACTAAAGAATTGCTAGATATGGGACACATAAGGCCTAACAAGAGTCCCTTTGCTTCTTTTTTAGTGTTGGTCAAGAAGAAGGATGGAACAATACACATGTGCATTGAATACAAAGAACTCAATATGAAGACAATAAAGAATAGGTATCCCATTCCTCGTATTGATGAGCTTATAGATGAGTTGCATGGAGCATGCTATTTTTTCAAAATTGAATTAAGGTTACGGTATCATTAGATTCGGGTTAAAGAGGTAGATGTGGAGAAAATTGTGTTTAGATGTCACTTCAAGAATTTTGAGTTCTTGGTGATGCCTTTTGGATTGACTAATGCATTGACTATATTTCAGTCATGTATGACCAAGGTGTTCAAAAGGAAACTTTGAAAGTTTGTTCTAATTTTTTTTGATGATATTTTGGTTTTCAATAAGTCTTAGGATGAGCACATGAGACACCTTGAAGAGGTGTTAAGCATCCTAGAGGAGGATACATTGTATGCCAATGAGTCTAAATATGATTTTGGTATGATTGAAATTCCTTACCTTGGTCATATTATTATCTCTAAGTGTGTTATAGTAGATCTAAAAAAGATGAAAGCAATCATGGATTGGCCACCACCCATAAATCTATGAAAACTCAAAGGATTACTCAGGTTATGCAGTTTTTACAAGAGGTTTGTAAAAGGATTTTCATTGGTGGTATCTCCCCTCACATATTTAACTAAAAAGGGGGATTTTGTTTGGTTAGATGTAACACAACAATGCTTTGATTGTTTTAAACAAATTATATTTAGTCGCCCAACATTAGCTATCCCTGATTTCTCTAAGCCTTTTGAGTTGGAGTACGATGCTTCTAGAGAGGGGATAGGTGCAGTTTTAATGCAGAATACACATCCAATTGCCTTTGAGAGCAGGAAGTTGAGGGGTGCCAAAAGGAGTTATTCAATATACAACAAGGAGATGTTGGCCATAATGCATGCATTTTCCAACTTCAAACCCTATCTTGTGGGTGGGAGATTCATTGTAAAAATTGACCATAACAATCTCAAGTACTTCCTATGTCAGAAGGATCTATTGTGATAGGAAAAACAATGGGTAAGTAGGCTGTAGACTTATGACTTAGTAATTGAATATGCCAAAGGAAAGAAAAATATTGTTGATGATGTGTTGTCCAAGAGACCTTGTGCTCTTTAGTTGAGATATCTGTTGATTGGAGAGAGTTGATTACAACAAAATATGTTAAGGATCCTTGAGATATAGGTATTATTGATGGGACCATAGAAGATGTAAGGTACAAGGTAACTAATGAGCTAATCTACAATAAGGATATGATTTAATTAGTACCTAATTTAGGAATTAAAGCAAATTTTTTGAGAACTTTCCATGATGCACCTATGGCTGGTCACCCGTGGTTTTAAAAAAAATATTGGTAGATTTGAGAGAGGTTTACTTAGAAACGGATAAAATTAGAGTCCTTAAGTATATTAGAGTGTCCCACATTCCAATAGAATAAAAACAAGCATACCTATCTAGCTGGGTTGTTGCAGCCCCTACCTATTCCCAATAAAAAATGGGAATGTATCTCTATAGATTTTATCATTGGGATACCAAAGGCTTAGGGAAGAGATTGTATTTATGTTTTTGATTAGGTAAGCAGGGATTTTGAAAGGGCCTTGGACCTTTTACACCACAAAAGAATTATCTGTTAGTACAGTGAGACTTGGAACAACAACCAGACAAAACAACAACAAGAAGCTGCATCAACAGAACAACAAAAGAAGGACAGGTAGCAATGCCAGAGGAAAAGGCCAACAAGCCAAAAACAACTGCAGAACAACTAAAAATAGTCATCCCAAGGGTGAAAAAACTAGATAGTCCTTAAGCCTTTATAAGAGGAGTAAATGGTACCACACAAAAAAATAGTCCTCACAGCCAACAAAACAGGCCTACAGGGACCTGAACCAAAAATATTCCTCGAATTAGGCTTCATAGCCAGCATAACAATCCAACACGCCACCCTCCTATTAGCCACAATAGCTTCCTGAAGCAACAACCACCCCAAGGGTGAGTAAGATAAACCATACTTCAAATCCTTACCAACAGGGTTTAGCAGATCTTGAAACCCAAACCACTAGAAGAAAACTAAGCCCATCAAAACATCTTGAGAGAACCTAGGGCTAAGAGCACAACTAACACAACGAGCCTGCAAGCCACCCATCAGGCTATAAAAGTAGCAGCCCATAACAACAGCCACCCCAAGGGTGGATAAGACAACAAGAACTTTAAGGCCACCAAGCAACACTTTCCAACCACTAATATTCTTCAAATCAAGCTTCACAACCAACATAACAGGCCAACAGGCCACCCTCCTTGTTTCCAAAATAGCAACTTGAAACAACAACCACCCCAGGGGTGGGTAATCAAGGCCAACAAAAAAGGCCAAAAAGAAGCCCGTTGACACCATAAGCTCAACAAACTTTATCATAATCCACCCCAAGGAAGGGAAAAAAAACCGCCAAACCGCAACAAATCCACCATCCAAAGTTAGTAGCACAAAGACCATATTAAGAGCACAACTAACAAAATAATCCTCAAATAGGGAGTCGCCAAGCACAACAGAACACTGAGGAACCACCACCAACTTAAAGCACCACTCCACCCAACACACCAACTCAATCTCAACCTCAATAAGAGAGAGCTCCCCTCTATAGGAGAGGATGAAATGAGAATCAAAACTACGAGAGCCACCAATCTCTTGGACAAACATGCTCCACCTCAAAAGGAACCAACAAAAAGAAAGGGGACAACCCATTGCAGCAACAACAACCATTTCCACCTCTATAGGAGAGGGCTACACCTCAATAGGAGCAATCTCCACCTCTATAGGAGATCCCAACTGTAAAACCTAGTAGGAAGCCAACACTCTGGTAGTAAGGAAACACATCACATCCCAAGGTGGAATGAGCTTTAGGTACAATAAGGAAGTAGTAAGAGGCAAGTCAGTCAACATAAAATCCTGAGCGAAAGCAACCATCAAAAGGAAAGCACACCCCAACAACATCATAACCAACGAGAAGGACAAAGAAACAAGCCCCATTTGAAAAATATGGGAGTCCACAACACCCTTCACAAAAAAACCAACCCATCCACAGATAAGCCATTGAAGACCATAAAGGCCAAATGTTTCTCCAAAGAAAGGGAAAAGAGGAATAAGGGCCCTGAAAAAGGTTGAGAGAAGAACCCCAAGATTTCACAAAACCTATCTTTCCCATGGTCCCCAACCAAATTCTGGGGAGCAATAAAGAGAGGTAGAAGAATAAGATAGGGGCTCGACCTCTCAACCACAGACCAAAGCAAAGCAACAACAGAGAACCCCAAAGTAGGGGAGAAGCCTGAGCAAAGGAAAAACAACCCTCCCAAAAATGACAAACCATCAACAGAGCAACCTTGAAATGCGAGGGAAAAACCAGACAAGGTGAGGAACACCAATGGCAGGGTCAAAAAGGAAACACCACTCCAAAAAATAGGAGGAGACACCCACCAGGATTCAAGACTTAGCCATGAGCCAACACCACGGATAACGCCAACAAAGAGGAAAGCCCGCGACCACTTAGAGAAGGAACCTCCCCTCGCACAAAGGCCCAGGAAGCCCAAACCGCTCCCAAAGGAGCCCACAATGTAGAAAACAATAGGATCCCATTGTGAAGAAACACAAAAGTAGACAAAAGCTTCTAGCCCAGCAAACGTCACCAAAACAAGATCCCCTGCAGCCAAACAAAAAGCACCACTCCACGACCTCTTATCACCTGACAAAGAGTAGCAACCAACAAAGCAAGGAGAGAAGCACACAACAACACAGAGAAAAGGGAGAGAGCCATCATCCTCAACCTGATCTCCCACAAAAAAATTGAAATCAACCACCCCGCGTCCTCTCCCGCCCACACTCATTCTCGACACAATGTTACCATAAAACCACAAGCAACAAGCCAATCTGTCCAACATAGAAAGCCACGACTGACCAGGGATAGGAAAAAAATCCAAAACATGATATCGGGCTTCCCCAATCTGAACCACAAAGGCAGAAGAAGCCCTAACAAGATAGGGGAACGACCAGGAAGATGCCATGCGTAGTCCCAACACAACTGCAACCTCTGCCACTCCATTAGCCACAACCGCTCCCCAAACAACGCCAAACCAGCCAAAAGGAAAAAGAACAAACTGCACATCCTAGTTTGCATCTTCATCCTCCCCACCCTCACCATCGCCCTCTGCAAAATTTGAAATCTGTCCCCCGCTCCCTTTCCCGCTTTTCACCATTTGACAATACAAAAAATTGTTATATGTGGGTCATGGTAGATTGTATTTATGTTATTGATAGATTGAAATTTTTTTCTCATTTCTTTTCCATTTCAATGACATATATGACACAGGTATTTGATTTATTTTTCAGGGAGATTTTAGGCTCCTTGGGATGCCTAGGAGCATAGTGAGTGATAGGGACAACAAGTTCTTGAGTCTATTATGATAGGAACTTTTTAGATTGAGTGGGACTAAGCTCATTTTGAGTACGATTAATCACCCACAAACAAATGGGTAGACACAAATATGAACAAGTGGGTGGAGGGGTATCTTCGAAATTACATATTAGGGAAACAAAAGACATGGGTTAAATGGTTGCACAATATTCCACTTACCACATGTCTATCAAGATGTCACTATTTATGGAATTGTATAGATATGAGGCTTTGAGATTCGTTGATCTTCTTTTTAGGGACAATAATGTACCTAAGGCTAGGGATTTGTTATAGGAAATTCAAGATATAATGAATTATCCAAAGTAAAATTCACAATAGGCCAAAAATCAATAGAAGATGTACGCTGATCAACATCATACAGAGCATAGTTTTGAGGTGGGTGACATGGTCTACCTAAGATTGCAACTTTATAAACCATCCACACTCAAGAAAAGGGGATTAGAGAAGCTTAAGCCACAATTCTATGGACCTTTCAAAGTCTCCAAGAGGATTGGAGAAGTGGCTTATGAGCTATATTTTCCAACAAATAGTAGAGTACATAATGTATTTCATGTGTCTTGCGTCAAAATGGCACTGGGTCATAATGTGGTTCCTTCCTTGGAATTGCCACCATTGGATGAGGAGGGAAAGTTAGTTTTGATTCCTAAGGTGATCATTGATGTCAGGGAATGTACTCTATGAAATCAGATAATTAAAGAATATTTGGTTAAGTGGAAGAACCTACTAGTTGAAGATGCGACATGGGAGTGAACATATACTACACCATCTAGATACATGCAATGTAGCCTATGTGGACTTTCCAGGCGTTGCCTTGAGCTCATACTGATAGAAGTTTTCAGAAATTTCATTAGTTATGGATATTTTTAGTAAGTCACCATTTCAACATCAACCTATCACTTATGAGGCCTACCTTGTTAAACCTATTAATTATAATATTTTTTTCTTAATTCTCTGATGATACCTATTAAAGTCAAGGAGACTATGCTAATTAGGACATTTGAGATACACTATTTTGACCTTGGAGCAAATTACATACTTAAAGTAGTTGATCATGTTGAACTCTTTTAATATGCTAAAACCTCAAGACAATATTTATGAAATGATGCTTTAGACGTTTGGTTACAAATGATGACTTAATTATGGTTTAGTTCATTGATGATTAATTTTACCATTTTTTGAAAGATAAGGATGGGTGGGTGAAATTTGATGTGTAAATGAATTATGATACAAATTGGATGAACAAGAAATTAAGGCTTATGATAATGGATAATTAGGTGATAGATTGATTTTGAAGGTTATTAAATAAAATATCTATGACATTGAATTGTGAAACTTGCATGAATATGAATGTTTGACTTAGTTGCTTCGGTTGTTTATATATATCATAATTGGATGGATTAACATGTGTATGAAGTGTGCAGGTATATCTTTCCATGGCCAATAGAATCAGACACAACCTTGGGAACCCTATGTGAACTATCCAATGAAACCAAACTATAGTCCATTTGGAGGGACTATAGTTTCATAATGTATTGTGCATTTTGTTTGTAATGTGAAATTGAGAATGTTTTCTATTGATTTATTTTCCATGTCAGTCCACCTAGGATTTGAGTTGTCAACCTAAGTGGAGAAACTTGGATTTGATTTTCTTAGTACTTTTAGAGGGTTGAAGAGGTATTTTTTATGTATTTTTATAGATTTAAAGCCCTTAGGGAAAGTACCTATGTGATAGGTACATTTTGAGCCCAAAATATTGGGTCAATCCCTAGATTTGACACTCTTTTTGAGGCCTCAATGAGCTTGGATGAAATTAAGGTATGGGGAAGTGGGATGGGGACTTGTCTCTTTCCATCCTCACTTCTCCAAGCTCAATTATGAGCCTTGGTAAGCTCCCAAGGGAATCACACATGTGTGAGCACACATGTGGGAGTGAGCCTTGGAGAGTGAATGGAGGGTGAAAAATGTCACCTTTCTATTCAAAGGATTCAAAACTTCAATCCCTAATAAACAAACACAAAACATGGGGTTAGGGGGTTCTTTTTAAATTTTTTTTTTTTTACTTGTCTTTGAGAGATAATTTCTTTTTGGGGATTTGGATTTTGGAGATTTTGAAGAAGCTAGCTTGGAAGAAGAGGAGAGTGAATCTCATCCTCAAATTCTTCCTCATTGAATCTTGGACTTCAGGTAGGCACTTCATGCTTGTTTATGCTTTTTTTTTTTGTTTTCATGTAAATGTGAAAGATTGTATGTGGTAAAATGCATTTTGTATATTTCTTGTGTGTTGAATGCATATGTTGTAATGGGTTTTGGGTTGTATGGAGATAAGCTCTCCCAAATTGGGAAGAGCATCCTTTTTTGGGGATAGTGAGGTAGGAACCTCTATCGGGAGCTTGACCCTCCTTAGAAAAGGAGAGGCTCAAGGGTATGAGTAATATGGTAAAATGGTGATGTGGTGGTATGGGTTGTATGGTGAATATGGATATTTGATGGAATGGGTTGTATGTGGAGGAAGATAAATGTGATATGTGGTTATTCTTGTTTTTTCATGAGTTCCCTATATGGAGTGTAGTCCATCCTCCATTCCCCTTTCTGGATTCTTGTTGGAATCGTTATGTATATGTGAAATCCTTTGGGAGGGTGTATTTTTCTTTTATGTATTCTTATGTGTTTAAATGGCTTGTTGGTATGATTGTTGAATGTATTCGATTTTCTTGGTTTCCTCCTAGCTTGGGGGTGGCTTGTTAGTGAGCCGACGGTTGGGAGGTGAGATTATCTATGGCCATGGGAGAAGACCCTTGTGTGTTTCCATGTGCAAGTTCATAGTTTTTTGAATTTTACAACTTTGAAGAAAAGTTGTTTTGCTTCCCCTTGTATAATAGAGTAGGGAAATTTGTACGTTATGAATAAGTCGTTAGAAGACTCCATGCTTATGAATTTATTCAAGTTATAAATGTTGCTTGGAAGATAACCTACTCTAAGTTGGAAGTCTTGAAAAAAAAGATTCATTTGATTGGAAAGATATTTTACTATGCAATGATAAAAAGCCTGGAAAATAAATTAACATGTTTCGGCATTGCTTGACTAATGAAATTCTTTGGCATATGTGGAAAGCTAGAAATAGTGAAAAATTCAATGGCCATAAGAGAATCCTTACTGAGTCATCAAAGAGACTCATCCTATTTGAAATTGCCTCGTAGGTGGTTATGTTTGTAAAAATATCAGAGGGGAAATTCTCAAGCTGATGAAAGATGGGTTGGTCCTAATTAATCGGAATGAAGTCAAATTTGGTCACAACTGGTAGTATGAACAACCCAACCTTGCCATCTTTATGATTGCATTAGAAAAATTTCAGAGGGAGTTCAATGATAAGGTTAAAGCAGGTAATGAACAACAAAACAACAGAGCACCCAAGCTGCACACCAGTGAAAACTTGGAAATTGAAGAAGTCTTCTTCACAGAAGAAATGCTAGCTGCTAAAACACTAGTTGGATGGAATGAATTAGAATCCTCCAGTGAGATCAGGGATATGTAACCTATCTGTGAATACCTTTGGACATGCTGCATTGTTTTTGTATAGCTGGTAACAAAATGTATAGCTGTTTAAAAGTATATTTTTGTAAAGGATGATCAGTAGGATGTATTATGGGGGATAATATAATGAGCAAACTGATCCAAGTATATATGTATAGAGGGTAAAAAGTAGAATGTATTAGGGGCAAGACAATATACTATCCAAACAGATGTATATTTTTTTGACTAAACTATCTTTAATACAAAGAATACTGTTTTGTTTGTGATATTTTAAAGAAAAGAGTTCTATTATTAAGGATATCGTTTCTCTTGATGGAAAGAAAACTTTGGTTTAAATGTTATTGATGCAATGTAGAATAAACAAAATTATTGTTACTATTGTTAATTTTATGAAAATGAAAGTTCTGCATATATATTTCTGAAAGAAAGAAATAGAAAGAAAATAAAAGTTTTGTATATATTTTTGTAGGGGAGAAATATAATGAAAATAAAATAAAAATAAAAATATAGGCCTTTGTACCTTATGTCTTATAAAGATAAGATGTCTCCTTAAATCTTCCAACATTTTAATTCTTCCAGTAAAATAAAGACCTGCATGTATTGTTTCCTGTTATTTGTTTAACCCAATATCACTCCATTTAATGAGACTCTATTAACTAGGTAATTTTAACATCTTAATTTTAGGGATGAAATAAAATAGTTTAGATTGTGTAGGCTCAAACCTAACAGAACAAGGCGTTTTTGCGACCAAATGCTGGCAGGGTAGTTTTGTTCTTTGAGGTGAGGAAAAATTGATAATAATTGTGGTTTTGTTTTATTTTACAACAAATATGAAAACCCTTTGATCACCTATGTATAAATGTTTGTTTGCCTATTATTTTTGCATAAACAATTATTTTTCTTTGTATGAGTAGACCTATTAATAGCAAACCTTTTGTTTCTTGAATAACAATGTCTATTATTTCTATGCTAAGATATAATTAGGCTAACATTTTGAGTTCAATTATGATTACTGTTTAGTTATGTTTAAAGTCAAGGTTCAATTAAAGTTATGATTTAATTAGGGTTCAAAGTTAATGTTAGAGTTCAATTAGGGTTAGGGTTCAATAAATGGTCAATTAGAATTAGGGTTAGGGTTAGAAATTCATTAGGGTTAGGGTTACAATTACAATAGAATTAGGGTTGAATAAGTTTGGTATTATAATTTAAGTAGATTTCTTTTGTGTAAAAATCCATTCACCTTTCATAAATATTAGGTTAATTAATTAAATAATTTTTTATTATTATTGTAATCAAAAGGTTAAATAAATATGAAAAAATAAATTAAGTTTACAAGTATTTAGCTCTAATTTTTTTTCATACGTTATAATTTAAAAATTTAATGATTATTACCAATTTATGAATTTGATTGTTTACTATTTTGGTTCAATTCTAATGTCATCTAAGTGATCTCTATGTATGTGGACTTGGTCTTGAAGTGTGGATCTAAATTTTTAACTCACACACTTGATCTCACTAAATTCCTTTGTTTGAAACTTGTTTTTTAGTTCCTGCCTTGGCAGAGAACTATTGGCCCACCCTGTGCTTAAATAGTGATTATTAGTTTGTTTTGCAGCCAATATGTACAAATTTTGTTACATAAATTCATTTACAAAATATTATTATTTTCATATTTAACTTTTGTAAAGTAGAGATACAATTTTTTCAACTTAAATTGTTTTGAAAATTATTTATCATCAATTTTATTGGTCTAAAATTTTTAAGCGATAAGGGTGGATTTTCAGGGAGCATAAACTTTTTATGGCAGAGTTTTTTAAGGTTACGTTTACTTGTTTTTTACATTATCTTTTTTTTTTTCTTATTGATGAAATAGGAGTGAATGATTTTGACTTAAAAATTATACAATTAAAATTTTAAGTAGATTATATTATTTAAAAAGAAATATCCAATAGATGTCAAAACATTTATACAAGATATCCAATAAATATCGAAAAATTTATACATTCTTATAAATACATTTAATCTATAACTTTTCTAAAATAAAATAAATATTATTTTTAAAATATGACTTAAATAAATAATTAAAAAAATTATATAACAAATAGAATAATTATAAATTCAAATCTTAATTACTACTATCTTATATACAATAATGAATAATTTCATATTATTAATTAACAAAATATTAAATTTTTAATTAAAAAAATCTCAAATTAATGAACTCTAGTTGATGAGGTCATAAAAGAGATACTTCATCTCAATTTTTAAAGTGACTCGAATATAACATTATAAATAAATTTTCAACTATGGGATAAAGGATAATTGTATTTTGCTTAAAGGAGATGAACAAGTTGTATATGCCCCTCATCTATCATTGGGTGGACCATGACCCATTTCCTATTAAAAAATAATTAATTTAATAATTTTTTGATAATTTTAAAATATTTTATTATTATTTTGATTATAATTTTTGAATTAATTGCAAATTATAATTTTTTAAATTTATATTGCACGTATAATAATAATAAAAAATGAATCACATTACTTTCAAATTTTAGTAGATTAATTTTATGCACATAAAATTATTTTGAACATCATGACAGGTATGGATCTATACACTATGAACTTTTGTAGCTATTCCACCTAAAACTCTGCTTTACATTGACCATCAAAAATAGGTAGTATTGAAAAATTCTAAGGAGGCTATCAATTTTTTAGGGTCAAACTCTCCTAGATTAACCCCCTAGAATGAGGATAGGTAAGCGATCAACCAAATAACCCAACTTTACTCAAGATTGCACCATTTATCCATATGTAATTATATTAATTCATTTCATTAGAATGGACCCAAAACTAAATGAGAGTTGGTATGGGTATGCAAATTTCACAATTACAATAAGTAAACAAGGTTTTTGAAAAATATCCAAGTTTTTCTTTCAACAAATAAGTGTTTAAATGAAATTTTCTCAATTTGGTTTCATTCAATATTTTATGTTCAATTATTTTTTTATTATGTTAATTGTTGCTATTTTTCTACACATTTTGATTATAAGAAATAATAATTACAAAAACATTTTGATTTAGAAAAGTCTAAAGATTATGAAAGCATTTTCTTTGAAAATAATCAAATGATTGCACACATAAATCATATTTTTAGAATGAGATTAGAAGCCAATTGTATTATCTACACAATTTATTGAGTCCTACACACCAACTTAATTTAAAGGATTATTTTCATTAGTAATCAAGATTTCTGGATAAAACTGTGTGCGGTTTTTTTCATCAACGTTTCAGATCATACTCCATGATCCATCATCAAGATGATTAGCAGATAGTCAAGTTTTCTAGCTGCCTGGATTTGAAATGCAATTCCCTCCCATGAAGGGTGTCAATTAATAACATTTTGTTTCCACAGTCCATGATCATTAGTAATCAAGATTTCTGGATAAAACTGTGTGCAATTTTTTTCATCAACGTTTCAGATCATACTCCATGATCCATCATCAGGATGATTAGCAGATAGTCAAGTTTTCTAGCTGCCTGGATTTGAAATGCAATTCCCTCCCATGAAGGGTGTCAATTAATAACATTTTGTTTCCACAGTCCATGATCATTAGTAATCAAGATTTTTGGATAAAACTGTGTGCAATTTTTTTCATCAACGTTTTGGATCATACTCCATGATCCATCATTAGGATGATTAGCAGATAGTCAAGTTTTCTAGCTGCCTGGATTTGAAATGCAATTCCCTCCCATGAAGGGTGTCAATTAATAACATTTTGTTTCCACAGTCCATGATCATTAGTAATCAAGATTTCTGGATAAAACTGTGTGCGATTTTTTTCATCAACGTTTCGGATCATACTCCATGATCCATCATCAGGATGATTAGCAGATAGTCAAGTTTTCTAGCTGCCTGGATTTGAAATGCAATTCCCTCCCATGAAGGGTGTCAATTAATAACATTTTGTTTCCACAGTCCATGATCATTAGTTATCAAGATTTCTGGATAAAACTGTGTGGATTATTTTCATGTTTTATTAGTTCAATTCTTTGTTGAAAAATAAGATATTCTCAAAAGATTTTTTTTTATATAATTTTTTTTTAAATCTTATTTTTTTTCTAATTCATTATTATTTTTTTCATAAAAAATAGATGTTTAATGATTATGAAACATTTAAAAATGTATTACATTATTTATTAATTGTTAGAAACTAATTTTCAATTTTATAATAGAAAAAATACATAACCTACATTTTGAACCTCATTCATTTTACGTTACTTTAAATCCATATTATTGATATATAATATCATGCTAATTTAACTATTTTAACATGCTCACTAACCCCAAATCTAAATAATATATTTAATAATTTATTATATTTAATTAATTTTATTCTTTATTAACTATCAAATAATTTTCACATTATATTTAATGAGTAAAATCTTTATGGTAAAAATACTAATATAATAAACATTATTTGATTTTTAGTTTCTGCCAAGGAAATTATAGCGAGGCCTATTCCTATTCTTAACTAGTGATTATTAATTTGTTTTGCAGCCAATCAAATGTGCAATTTTTTTAATGTAAATTTGTTTACAAATCATTTTTTTTTCATATTTATCTTTTGTAAAGTAGAGATGCAATTTTTTTAATTTTAATCTTTTTGAAAATTATTTGTCATCAATTTTATTGGTCTAAAATTTTTAAGTGATATGGGCGGATTTTTAGGAACGTTAGACAGAAAATAATTTTTTCTTAGTTTTTAAGGGCAGTTTTTCTGCCACATTTAATTACTTTTAATTACTCATTGAGTTTGAGTGTTACATGAATGCTATAGATTAACTAATTTTGTTATTGGTTCTTTAGGTTTTTGTATAACAAGAAATTTCAAATTTTGCTCAATAATGATTTTTATGGAGTTCCCTTTGGTTTCTTGTATGGGTGTGGGTTGATTTTAATATTTATATTTTCTTTTAATTGCTAGGCTCTTTTTGTGGGTGATGTGATGTAGACTGAAATCCCTTTTAGACTAGTGGACAATAACACCTGAGGAGACACAAAAGCCAGATTTTAATCTTTCTTCACTATGACTCATATCCTTTTGCAGTGTAAAATTGTTTGTTTTTTTCTTTTAGGTATAGATTGACAAAATTTATTGTATATCTCTGTTTCTTAGAATGTAGAACTGCTTTGTCAAATGATATTTGCTGAAAAAATAAAATTAAATCGTCCAATAAGATCTTATTTATCTACCAATTTTTTGCTTTTAGGTATAGATTGAAACAATTTATTGTATATCTCTGGTTCTTAGAATGTAGAACTGCTTTGTCAAATGATATTTGCTGAAAAAATAAAATTAAATCGTCTAATAAGATCTTATTTATCTGCCAATTTTTTTCCATCCAGAGATATGTTTGGAGATCCTGAAATTTGGCAGAAAATGATGAAAATTCCTTGAATGGTACAAGCAGTTTTTAACGTGTAATTTAAGCAAAAGTAGATGCCAACTAATTCTATAATTTATGTATTATGTAAATAATATGGAATTTTTGTTTGAATTTTTATGTTATGGATGTAGCATTGTATAACTTGTTTTCATACTTCCTCTACAACCAATAACAATGGTGGGATTTAATTTTATATGGAAACTTTTTAAAATGTAAATTTTTAATTAATTATTATCCCTTGGTATGATTTGCTTAAAACCCCTCGCATTTTATATGTTCGACGACCATCAAATCCTTTTCTTAGCTTGTAACAAGGAAGATTTTAAAAAAATAGAACACTCATCTATATCTCAAAAACATTTTCTTATTTTTTGTGTTATGAGATTTCTTTATCACATTCAATTACATATTTCAACACAAATTTTAAATATTATGAATTTTTATTGGGAATTTACTAAGTTAGAAAATAATGCATCTTCAAAATCATCTCTGGAAAACTGCCAAAGTTTATAGAAAATTTTAGAATTTAATTTTCTATTGAAAGATTAGGTACATTTTGGTACTAAATGTTTTGAATACTAGACAAAACCACTGCTTCAAGAGAGTGGTAGTTGCACAACTATTGGGGAAATATGTATCAATTGGGGTGGTTGTGAAACTGTCAAGATGCTTATGAAGCTACATCTACATTGACCAACATTTTCTTTACCAATTAAAAAATACTTTTTTTTCTCCAAATTTTCTTTTCTCATTGACTTCACTGATATACTCTGGAATCTAGATTTCCCCAAGGTTGTCTTCATCACCGAGAAATACTCTATGGCTGCTAAACAAATGAATTCAAGGATACTAAGTCTTCAATATCATCTTGGTTGAGAGTGATAACTTTTGTTGCTTTAGAGTCTAAACAACTAGCTCAATCTAATTTATAGATCCTATGCAAGTCAATTATGGATCTTATTTTAAGGGTTGATTTTCAGATTTTAATGTCTTATACCCTTTCTCATAATGCAAGAGGTGAAGGAGAATTGTAAATCTTTACAACAAAATATCTCTACAAGGAGTTGGAACCAACAAGAGTGAGTTGGCCTATAGCAACAAGATTATAAAGTAATTATATTATCAATATTGTTGCTAAAACATAACACACACAACAAATTAAAATAGATCTATTCTTGAACATTTTGGCAGGAACTTCACTGGTCTACAACTCTTGTTTTCTATGTATTGGTTTTTTTCTCTTTTGAATAAATTTTTGAAATAAATAAATAAATAACAATTTCTAGATAAAAGATAATTATGCAAATTAAAATGTTTATGAAAATTATGTGTTATATTTTTATGAAAATGGCATTATAAAGAACAAATGTTTAGGTTGTATATTTTATAGGTAATTAAAAAATAGTAGTTTAGATTGTATATTTTGTTAATAATTTAATTATATTTATATTGTGAGATTAAAATAATAATTTAAAAGTAAATGTTCAAAATGATTATTTATTCATTTTTAAAAATATTTTATTGAATACCGACCATATAAATAAATAACCTAAAATAGTTTAATGTTTTAAATTATTTCAGCCCAATTTACATACAATCTTTACTTTCAACAACTCATTCATTTGAAATTTTATTCTTAACTAATAAAAATGCATTTATTTGTTTTCACTTGAAATTTATTTCTAAACTTATATAAAATATAAAAGTCACAAAATAAATTAAATAAATATTTTTTGCTCACCACTACTATGTTTCCTCTACCTCTAGAATCATTCTTTTTAAAAAACCGAAATGATTACAAATAAATATGCTCTTAATTATATTTTTTTGAAATTGATTTCTTACGTATATTTTGTTCAATATAGATTTTAAAATCACTATTTGCAACTATTTTTCAAAAGTTTTAAAAAGAATTTTTACTTTAATTTTTAAATAATCATTGCACCTCTAGATATCAAACATTAATTGAGAAGTGGGGGATAAATTGCCGAAAAAAAAGCCAATAAAATTGTAAAACACAAATATTATACTCACACAAAATCCGTCCTCATCGCTTAAGTTTTTTTAGCCAATGATATTTGAGGAAAATGATTTTGAAAATTATAAAGATTAATCATTGTGCATTTTACTTTAAAAAGAATTATAATATAATGAATGAAAATAAATTATCAATTATGATTGGCTTAAAAAAGCAGTTTTAATAACTAGTTACAAACTGACCTAGTTCCATGACAGGATTACAAACTGACCTAGTTCCATGACAGGAACTAAAAAAAGAGATTATATAGGAACTATAGAAGGGTAAAAATAGATGGCATGGTGCACATCCAATCTTTGTGGGGTCCAAAATCATATTCTACATTTAAATGATGCAATGGTAAAGTAGTATTGCAATGAGGTACATATATATAGATCTAATGGTATGAAACAAGGATGGAAAAAAATAGAACATAGTAAAATAGAAGCTTCCATCATGCTTCATTTATTCAGTAATTTAAAATAAAACAAAATCAAATAACATGTACAACTTTTATTTATCTTATTGTTAATGTTTTTTTATTCATTAAGAAAGCATATAGAGAGACATATTATAATGTTTAGGAACTATCCTTCTAGTTTAAATTTTTCTTTAAAAAGGAATGTTTCCTTGAAAATATATGGTTATTGTAAAAGTCAAAAGATTTAATTATAGAAGTAGAATAACTATGAAGAATGTCAAAAACTAATACAGTGTGTTCTTGTTAAGGCTATGAATATAGAGAACCAACTAATTTGTATATTAAGCCTCTGCTCTCTTAAAAGTGTGTATAATCTCCCAGATAACAGGCTAGTAATGGGGAGTGTTACAACCTTAGGAAAATGTGCCACTATAGGATTTGCTCCATCGCCATGGTAGTCCATCTCTGTCCACGCAAGCATAATTCTTTTTGCACTAGTTCAATAAAAACCTTTAGCTACAAAATGCTTGAAAGTAAGTCTCATGATAGGTATCTTTTTCTCCGTGGAAGCAGTTGACTAGGGCTCTAGGAAAATTCACCATCAATAATTCAATTCCAACAATTCATTGTATCGTGGAAAATTCACAACCAAAATTTCATATCATATCGTTGGCTGTGAATTTTCCATGAAATGAATTTGTCATGATGATGAATTATTGACAATTAATTGTTGGAGGTAAATTTGTTGATGGTGAATTTTATTGAAGCAGTTGAATAAGACAAGGGAAGTGCGAATGTCTTTAAATTGATCTATAGAACCTCTGTCATTATCCACGTGACCTCTCCCTCTCACACAAGCATGTTGGGAAAGCTTCCACATCCACAAGGAGATCATTCATTGAAACTGATTCAATGCCTTATTTTCCTGTTGCAAGTTCTCTAGGTTAAACAACTAGTGTTTGGTTGATGGGATGAAGAGGCACGCCCAAACTCTAGTTTGGTTCCGCATTCTCCCCCTTAACACCATACTACATAGTTTTCTATTGATAAAACTTGGCCTGCACACTTCTTTACTCCTACGTATGAAATATAGTTAATATTTTAAATGGTAAGGGACATAAATAGTATTAATAATCTGCATTAGAAGAATGTTAATATCAACGTAGGCAGTCTAGAAGTGGGCGTTAATGATTGCATGTCTTTGACATTCCTTCTTTCAAGTTTTAGACAATGAACTTGTTGTGCACTTTTTGCATACACGACCCACCAGAGGCAAGGGCACTCTTTTTCTTGCTTTGTTCTGGTTTTACTTTAGGTCTGACCTTTTATCCTTAAGGGATAGGTTCCTCTTAGTTTTGGGTTTCGCTTCACTTGATTGATTCAATGCTTCATTTGCACTTTAGGTGTTTTATTTTGCAACATTCCAACCTTGAATGAGGCCTTGAACTTGAGGAACACGTGAAAATTTCACTAAGGCATCAAATTATGCAAGTTCCAGTGAGTTTCACAAAAAATTGTCCCTGCCAAATTTTCCCGAGGGATTAGTTTTTGCAGAATTCTACGCTCGCCAGATTCTCCCGAAAGAATGAGCTTTACGAAAATTCATCCCAGATGGATTTTTCTAAAGGAGTTGCTTGGTCTCGAAAATCCATCCTAGACGGATTTCCCTGAAGGATTTGAGTTTCACGGAATCCATATCCTGGTGGATTCCCTGGGTGTTTGGATGATCATGAAAAATCCTTTGATGACGTATTTTCTCGAATCCGTCATGGCCTCGAATCCCTGAAGTTTGGCGCGTTGTCTTTTCAATGCATTTATTATTTGTCAGTCACCGTACTTGCTATTTATTTCTTCTTTTGGTGGTCGATTTATACTCCTGTTTGGTTATTTGTTATTCATTTTGAGTTATGCATTTGGAGGGAAATTTGGAGCCAATCTTGTTGTTGCTGAGGGAAAAAATTTGGAGCTAATTGTGCACTTGTTCGATCATTGGATAGGGTTTCTAGTTGGTATTTTCACCATTATTTCACATTTGTAGGCTCAGAGGTAGGATTTTCATCATTTCTTATGGTATTAATCAATTTCTTAATTCATCTTTGGTTATTAATGGTGTGTTTTTGCATTGCTTTCATGTTATACCACCATTTGGTTTCGAGTTTGTTTCTGCATTTGGTTTCAATACTTTCATGGTCAGTTTGTTTTTCTTTATCTGCATTGGAATTTTCCTTCACTTTCATTCTGTGTGATTAGTTGAAATTAGGGCATCGTCATTAGGGCACCCGTGTTTTAACAAAGTTAGGGTTCTAGAATTCACCCGTGTGTCACCCATGAGGTTTGCAATGACGATTAAGAGTTAAATTAATTCATTCCTTGGATATATGAGTCAAAATTGTGAGCTTGGGCGCCCTCGAACCCTGATTTATTTGGGAAGTTGATGCGATTGTTTCATTTATGAATAATAGAGTGTTGAAAATCCTTTGTATTTTGATAATAGTGCTTGAATTTGAACCGAGTCCCATGTTAGAGGCATGAATTTCAAACCTAAGGAAAGTTGTGAATGAGAAAGAATGTCTCCAAATTCATGATTTTAAAGAATGGATGAAAGTTGGAATTTTCTTGAAAATCCGCCTTCGATGAAATTCCCCGACGATCAATCCTTTCACAAAATATGCCCTTTGCGGATTTCCCTAAGAGTTAGTTCCCTTGCGAAAATTTGTTTGCTCCATATTTCCCCGAATCCTCCATGCTTGAAATTCCCCGAGGTTGTCAAAGCGTTTGATGTTTGTGTAATTGAATCTTGGGAATGTTGAGTGATGATTCCCCATGGTATAGAGAGTGTTTAACGACCAAGTTTTGGCTAAGTATCTGAGCTTTCATGAAAATCCACCTATGAGGAAATTATCTGAGTCTCCAGACCTTTGTAGAATCTGCTTGAGGGCGGATTCCCCGAATGTGTTTTCTTTGCTAAAATCCACAGGAGGTGGATAAACCCAAGGTTTTCTTAGGATACATTTTCAAGGGTTCTAACTTGGTTTTCTTGATCTTGGCATTAATTAGGGATGATTTTGGAATTGCATAGGAATTTAAATGATTCATTTAATGACGCAATTGAGATTTTCTCCTTAACAATGTGGTAATTATGGTTTTCTCTTAATAGATGTAGGGTGAATCTAGCAAGGTTGTAGAGTCTAAAGCGAAGTCAACTGAACCTGTTAAGGAGGGTCCTCTAACAAGAGCAAAAAATATGAAGTATGACTTCAAGGGGATAAAGCCAGAGACCAAGAGCATTTCCACATGGAGTAAGGTTGGAGATACCAACATGGGTCATGTGGACTATATGATGATTTTAAATGGAGAATGTTTGGTGATGCACAAACCCCTCTTGCTCAAGTTATAATTCATACTCGATTGGCTCAGGCTGTTGGTTTCCACCTTCATTGCAGTTCCCAGAGCTTGTTATAGAATGTGCCAAGCATTATGATTCATAGAGGATAATTATGGGTCCTCAAGGAAGGGTTATAGCAAATTTGATTGAGGAGTTCATAGCTGGAACCTTTAACATTGGATTCCATCATAAGTTGGTAAAGAAAAGTATAAAGGAAGTTCAATAATTCTATGTGAAGGATCCAAATAAGGCCTTGGAAATGATGAACAACTCTTGGATGGAGAAACCTAAGTCACATTACTCCAAGTTCCAAAGCAACTATATAGGGATGACTTCAAGCACAAATACAATGACATGATTACTCTTTTAGGCAGAGTAATGGGGTTGGATGAGGTCTTCATGTTTAAAGACTGGATGTTTTATGTTATCTCAAAAATTGTCAAAGACACTAATTACCATTGGGCTGGCATCATCAGTGACAACTTGGATATGCAGTTAAGAAGTGTACAAGTTCCAAAAAGTTCACCATGACCTCATATTTGGTGTACCTGCTAGCTGGAAAGAACAAATACAAAGGTTTGAGTTGTAAAGGAGTCTTGGGAAAAGACAAAATATGTGATGTATACCCTTAGTTGCAATTTAATACTTCTAATTATAGGAAGGCTAATGATTCTTTTCTTATGTACATCACAAGGATGCTTCAGGATGCACTCCATATTAGGATTTTTGTAGATGCAATGGATCTAATCAAGAAATATGGTTATTGGTTCATCTAATTTCCAAGGCTTTCTTATATTAGAGTACATGGTTCACCAACAGTGCCCTTTAGGCTTCCAAGGTACCCAACTGATAAACTCATCTTGTTGGAAGTGTCTAGGCAGGTTGTTGCATTTGATACTGTTTTAAAGAATATGCACTGAACAGGGCTTGGAGGTAATTTGAGGATTGGAAGTTTGGAAGCCTACCCTTCCATACAAAGTGCTCACCATGCAAAAAAGGAGATGGTCGATGTTCACTTGTATTCATGTACAGATAGGGGGAACTTTGATCCCTATGGAAAAGCACAAAAGATGGCTAGTAGAGAATTTAGGCATAAAGACCATATTGAAGAATATTGGGCCAACTAAAGAGATGAGTTTGAGATAATAAGAAGGAAATGCTCAATATTTTCCTTGATATTTATTAGGATTCACAAGATAGCCATTGTGCCTGACCAAGTAGATGATGAAGAGGATTGTCTGCAACACCATGATTGTGAGCAATATAAAGACAAACCACTTCATGTTGTCAATTGGTCTGAAGAGGAAGTAGTTGATTTGAATATTCTCAATGCCCCAGTGTTAAAATACTCTAAGTTGTGGGTGAAGCACAAATTCTTGGACTTAGAGGAAAATGAAACAAAATTTACCTATGACTTGATGGGATATCTTGAATCTCATTTTGAAGAAGAAACAAAGTCTACTAAGGATGATGTTGATGAGCCTCGTTCAAAAGAGGATGACACAAAGGAAAACCAATTTATAATCAAGAGAAGAAGTAGAAGCCAAGTGAAGGGCAAAGAAGTCAAGAGGCAACCAATTTCTAAAATAAGGAAGCCTTCAAAAGAGATTACTAAAGAAGGATTTGAAAGGGACAACCCTCCAAAAAGAGAAAACTTGTCACAAAAGGATGAAAGATATCCAAATCAAAGTCCAAGAAGGAAAAGGATAATGAAGAGGACACTACCCCTGTTAAGGTAGTAGAAGTAGATAGTTTAGGAGAAAAACCACAAGTATATGTGAGGAGAAGTTCTCCCAAACAAAAGGCTTCTCCTACAATTTTTTATGATGAAATGATAAAAGAACATGAAAGGAACAATGAAGAGGCACCTACTAATGATTCCCTAAAGAAAATGGTTACAGGAAATAACACTCCTATTTCTCCTATTTAGAATATGCCAGTAGATGAAGACATTGTTTATGAAGAAGAGGATGTCACCAAGAATCTAGAAGAAGAAGAAGAAGAAGATGTTCCCACTCCAAGAGTGGAGAACTAAATTTTTTTGAGAGACAATTGGATCAAACAATTTCTTAAGCACAAAGCAAGAATGCCACATCAGAGGTAACAATGGAAATTCCTTCCCAGCCTCCAATGAAGGAGCATGAAAGTGTAGTTGATGAAGAAAGTGTAATTGCTGAAGAAGATAAAAATGAGGAGAAACATGATGCAGAGGAAACTGATAAAGGTCAAGAAGATGTTGAGGATCATCCCTTCGAGGATTAGCAAGAACAAGGTGTTTCTCAAGAAAATGTAGAGTCTGAGTTCCTGATTGGCTGAAGGAGAGATTGAGGCTAAAACCAATCATTGTTGAAGAGGAGACCCCTGATTGGGATAAATTCCTAACTAGTTGGGGCAAGCCCAAGGAGAGAAAGAGGGCTAGGACAGTTTCCAAGTTTGCAAGAGATGAATTTAATAACAGGGTTGTTCATATTGCTAATCCTACTCCTGATAAATAGAAAGATGAGATCAGACCTTCAAATTATAAAGTGCAAACAGTCAACCTTGGCCCTACTATGAAGGAGCAAGAAAAGGAAGACCTCCAAGAGTTAGTCCAAACAATTATAAAGAGGTTGGACAATGAGACCTAGGCCAAAGAGGAATTGCAGAGATAGTTGAAGGAGATACAAAGATATGTGCTGCATTTAATCAAGCCTCTACAAACTATGCCTGGTGAGGGAACCTCGTTCTCTGAGGGTTTTCTATCAAAAGAAGTAGTTACTGAAATTGAGAAGATGAGGGAATCCACCTAGGTCACTCAAGAATGGCTAGACAGTGTGGGAAAGAGAGGAGATGAGATGATTGGAAAGATCTTGCACACTTATGAGAAAGTTTCATCATATTTGGAAGATACATCTCAATTTGTAGCATATTGTCAGAAACTGGATGATTCCACTATTGATGAATTAAAGAAGATCATAGAGACTCCAAAAGAAGAGCTCATTAAAAATAATATCTTTACCTCAAATGACATAAGAAAATAAATGGAATGGATGGATGTCTAGAACTACAGAAAAGAGCTCATGATGAAAGCATTGAAGAAGATGACAAAGATTCAAGGAAAAATAAAAGAAATAAATGATAGCTGTGTTGCTTTTTTAGAAATTGTCACTAGAAGAAGAAAGTTTGGTCAAAATAATTTGAATGTTGACTAATTCCAGAAGTGGTGGCATGAGGTATATGCTCTAGCTAGCAATGGACCAATTATCAAAGATCAATTGGAGGATGCACCTATCTACATTTCTAATTTGGATAAATATCAAGGGTTATAGGAAGAATGGGAAAAAAGCTTTAATTAAATATTAGGATGAATTAAAATCAATTAAGTTAAGAATAAAATTTATTCCAGTACCAGACCCAATTGACCTTGATGATGTACTTGCAAAAGTAAAGGAGATTTCTAGAGTAGAAGGGGATAAGGATAAAGGGGATGACCCAACCTAGCTGCCTTGGAGAATGTGTTTCCTACATCGAGCTTGCCAATGATACAAGTTGACCACACTTGGATTTTTGTGCCAAATTCTATTTAATTGTAAAATTTCCCTTTTGGGCTGACCTTGTATTATTTTATTGTAAATTTAAAATAGGGAATTTTAAAAGTGTCAAGGCTGACCTGTTTGGCCGACCTAATGTAAAAACCTAATTTAAGTTTCTCCTAGGCCGACATCTCTTGAAGATTTCTATAAATTGAGGCCTCTTCCTCATTTGTAAGGTTGATAGTGAATAGTGCATAATGAGTAGTGAATAGTTGCTAAGTTGTTGATATTGCTACATTCCGAGGAACTTGCATTGTTGCAAATCATTGGTGAAGTGAATACAAGTGAAGACATTGTCTATTGGTGTTCTTCTTTATGTTATTTCATCTGTGCATGGCTCTTGTTTATTATCTTTTGAGTAAGTGATTTATGATCAATCTTAGAATTAGTTGCAATTCGTTTGTGTTTATGAAAAAGTGTTTGAGGTGTTGAGGAATCTTCGGTCCATAATTTTAGTGATCTACTGATTGTGGGTTTCCGTGTAAAGTTAGCCTGGGCCTACTCTATATTGCACTTATTTTCAGTTGTGGATGTTTGAGTATTTACAATATGAAAATTCATTTGATTCCTTTGGAGATTGCACTATCTTTGTGATACTTTGGATGTAATCTTGGTTAAGCAAGGATTGGATTTGGAAGATTGGTCCATATTGAACGCTCTGTTATTTGCACAATTGATCTTAGGTTTTAGTTTAGATATCTCTCTTGAACCCTTATCTTTTGATATTTATTTAAAATTATTATTAGAGCAAGATTCACAAGCATCGCCATTTTTGTTACATTTGATGAATATTAAAGCTTCCAACATTTTCTTTGTAAGGCCCCTTGTGATTACCAAAATTTTCACATTATCACTGAGTTGTTTGTTGCATTGTTAAGATCTAACATTAGAGACCTTGGGGTTATTTCTTGAGGCTTGCTGATAGAAATTTACCTTTCAAGAGAGATAGGATACTTGTATTCTACTTGAGTAGTTGCAGTGCTAAAAACACCATCAACAGAACCCAACTCCTTTATAAGTACATGCCTACATGCTGCTCATGCCTTGGTTCTACGTGAAACAAGAGTTTGAACCATCCTTGGCTGTGTATCCATTTGATTTCCAGATCATGGGTTAAGAATTTCAACTATTATATCCCTTATTTTGAACATATAGTTAGTCTTCTAAGTGACCTGCGTGCCAGTGATAGAGTGGATTGGTGGTGAAAAGTACGTATCAAGTTTTATTAGCCTATGCATTGAATAGGTAATTACTAGTCATTATTTTTAAATGGGCTTTAAATGATAGTAAAAAATGGTTTCAAAAGGGACACCTGTAATTTCAGCCTTTGGGAAACTCATGGCTGGGCAGAAAGCTCACTTGTAGGATTGTTGTGCCTAACTAATCGTAATGGTTAGCATGTCTCTAGGCACTAAGGAAATCAACAAGAGATATTCACATGATGATGTTGAGAATTGAAGCCAACCTATCCACAATTTTAATTTTAACCCATGCTTTTGGATGGGAAATCACCACAGCTGTGTAAACTAATCAACTCACATCCCCTATGCTTTGTTGGTGTAAATAAAGTCTTGTACCTAGTTAATTCATTACTAAGGGACTTATTTACATGTTAAGTTTACTTAGGTCCTATGAAAGAATATTTCTAGAAGGTGTTAGTTGTCATTAGTTGTTATCTTAACTTTTGACTTGTAACACATGTGATCTAGGTAGTAGTGATAAGTTGTCTCATGTCATATGATTAAGAAACTTGTCATAATCTTATGACATCTTGTATCTCACCTTGGATATATAACCAAGGGGTCTCTACTACATTGTACACACATGAAACAACATTAAATCAGAATTGATAAGAATACAGTTTATTCTTGTCATATTCTTATTCTCTTTGTGCTTTCCATTTGGCCTTTAGATCTTGGCAGGCTATCTCCATAGCCTACCATGGTATCAGAGCAGGTTGGGTGCCTTTGGTTAGCCATTTTTTGAGAGGTCTTGATAAATATTGAAAGGTTGAATATGCTCTTCTCTTGCATTGTATGATAATTTGGAGAATTAGAAAAACTTGAAAGAAATAAAAAAATTGGGGGGTTACTCTTTGTGTCTCTTTATTGTAGGTTCAAATCAAAGCTTGTTGGTGAAAATCTAAGTTCACCATTGCATCCATAGCATTCGAGAAAGTTGATTTTTCCTTTTGTTTTGTCCAAATCGGACAATGAGGCCAAATCTACGAGGGTTTGAAGCTGAAGAGTGGTTGCTAGATCCATAAGGTATCTACATTTTTGGAGCATTTTGAGTCAAATTCGACCTTGCCATCATGCCCAGAAGGGTCAAAAACCCTAAGATCGACTGTCAATTCATCAAATTTAGAGCAGTTGTCCACCAAGGCAATTTTTTTCCCCAAGGAGCCGTACAGCCCCCCAGGTCATCATTATTACAAGTGGTACGAATTGCAGAAAAAAATATTTAAATCGATTGTAATTTTTTTTATTTTTTAAAAATAATTGATTTAAAATTTTCTACAAAAATATATTTTTTTGATTTAAAAATCAAAGCTTTTGACAATTCATTTGTTAATTTTTTTATTTTATCAAAAAATTGCTGCAAAATGCAAACACAATCTATAGACTGTATATTATACACTGCGTACCACGACCACCATGTGGCAGCACCACTGTGGCTGCCGTGGTCCCCGTGGACCCTCCCAATCCTACTGGCTGGGTAAATAATCAACGAAAAAAATCTTCAACTGGAAGGAATTCAAATCACTGGTGGATTCTATAAAAACAATGGTCACCTTTTTAAAATACCGGCTGACAGATTTAAAATCTAGTAGAGAGAATATTCATGCTCACCAAAGATTCCTTTGACCGTCGACATCAAAGATTCCTAGAGAATATTTCGACATCGGTCAGAGTATATTCTGACTGGGAGGGGAATATTATTTTTTGATGGGTTCCAAACCATCAAAATGAACCTCCTAGTCGGATGACATCAGCGCCACGTTAGCACTCCTAAAAATCCCTCACCCCCACCAATGAAGTTTTTGGTTTTGTAGTTGATTTTCAAATGGCCATAACTTGCTCATTTTGACACCTTTTTTCAAGCAATTATTTTGATTTGGGCTAATTTTTTGTGCTCTTTGTAGCGGTGAAATCAATTTTTGGTTTTGGTGTCTATATTTTCTAGAAACTGAAGATTCTCACAAGTGTTGCTGCTTCTTCCTCATTTTGGGAACTTTAGGAGCTCATATCTTGCTCCTATGGTAACATTTTTGGGTGTAGTTTTTTTGAAAGTGCATAATTTTTCATTTAATTCTCAGTGGTATGATTAGATTGATCTTATTTTGTACCAAAAATTGTACTTGATTCTATGACCAAATTTGGCATTTGCATGTACCAAGATTGAGTCCACTTCACTATTTTTGGCAAGTGGCATCCGTAAAAATACTAAGTATAAAGTGCCTCAAATCAGATATTGCTTGGGGGGTTTCATGACTAAGTAATTTGGGGGGATAATCTTTTTCCTTTGTTGGCTTATGTCTCTTGATTGGTGTATTGTGTGACTAAAGTTGAGGAATTTAATATGGGAATCAAAAGACATCCTGCTGTAATAAGATTAAATCAATGGAACTTTAAGTATTGGAGAGATGGAATCCTAACACATTGTAGGTGGATTAATCTTTTTCCATATCTCTATGGACTAGTTCCTAAACCTTCATCATAATGGAAGAGAGTTGTGTGGGACATAAAAATAGAACGTATCCTAGGAGTAATTGGTTGTAGTTGTGATATTGATACACAAATGGCTACTGATGGTATTGAGATCCCTCGTGACCTTATGACCAAACTTTGGGAGATGTATGGAGACTCAAATGGACCTCCATTCCGAGAGGATCCTGTTGTGGATTGTCTTGTTCCACTTGTAGAGTTTCAACCTATTGATGATAAAATAGCTAAAATTCTTACTCATTGGTAAATTTATGGTAATTTTGATGACAAAAAACCTTCTCCTTCTCCTCCTACAGATAAATCTATTGAGACTTCAGTTTCTATGGCTCCTAATCTAGATTTAGAGGGTTCATCTTCTTCATCTATATTGAGTCAACATCTTGGGGCCGAGGACTCTTGTAATCTAGCATTGGCAGAATCATCTACTATTGTACCTAAGGATGCTTTTGATTCCATAGTTTTGGTTCCTTGTGATTCAATGCAACATGATATTCATAGTTTTTCATATTTGGATACTTGTGATGGCTTCTTGATAGGTATTTCAGACTTGTTTGTGAAGTCTCATATTGCAGATTTGGGAGACATTATTGATGGAATTCATCTTCTCTTTGATGGAGAAGATCCTTCTCCAATTGTTGTGAGGGAACACTTTAATCCTCTTGTTCATTCTCTACATGATAATTCTTTGCAGTTTGACGTGACTATGGATACTTTTGGACAACATTTGGAGGAGGCTTCTTTGTTTTCAGAGGGGATATCTTTGTCTTTGGATTGTGTTCTACATTCATCTCCACTAGATTCTGGATTTTCCTCTTTAGTAGTGTGGCCTAGAACACCTATTTGGAGTGTGTCAGCTTTTGGCATCAACATGGAGACACTTGAGTATACTTCTGAGACATCACATACCATCTATCTTCCTTCATCTCCTTTTAGAAATGGGAATAAATCTTGCATACATTCTTGGTTTTGTTTCTTCCTAAGGGGAGGAACATTGTTTGATGAGATTGGATCATCTTCAACATTCAATGTCGAGCTTCTACCATCATTGTAGGAGACTCAACATTGAGGGGGGATTGCATTGTCTCTCTTCTTCTTCTCTCTTATGGGGGGGGGGTCTTTTTCCTCACATGGGGTTTTGGCCTTCTCATGCATCATTGAGAGCATTTATTTTTTGTATTTCATCTCTCTTTTGGGGAGGAGTTTTGTTTCACTAGGTTTTCTCCTTTTCTCCATTTGTGAGAGATTTCATTTGCATATGTACATGGGTACCTAACATGGCCTCGTAGTTGGGACCCATCTTTGTGTCATTTGCATAATAATCTACTACTCCCTAAGTTGCACTTGAGAGGGGGTGTTGGTGTAAATAAAGTTTTGTACCTAGTTAATTCATTACTAGGGGACTTATTTACATGTTAAGTTTACTTAGGTCCTAGGAAATAATCTTTCTAGAAGGTGTTAGTTGTCATTAGTTGTTATCTTATATTTTAACTTGTAACACATGTGACCTAGGTAGTAGTGATAAGTTGTATCATGTCATATGATTTAGACACTTGTCATAATCTTATGACATCTTGTATCTCACCTTGGCTATATAACCAAGGGGTCTCTACTACATTGTACACACATGCAACAACATTAAATCATAATTGATAGGAATACAGTTTATTCTTGTCATATTCTTATTCTCTCTTTGTGCTTTCCATTTGGCCTTTAGATCTTAGTAGGCTATCTCCATAGCCAATTATAACATGCTTGAGTGGCAGTGGCTATCTAGCCTAGTAGATGTACTGGGGCATCCATGCATCATCTGTTCATTGTACCCAACGTTAATTGTTTGCCAGTTCTCTAATTTGTCAGTGTTTGTTAGTGTTGTAATCTGTAGGTGGAAATAATTTAAATTTAATTTTTACTTGCATTGCTGGAAAAATTATCCCCAGTTCAAATCCCTAACTCTAAAACCCCAATATTTTTCTTCTATAATTCATCCTATATATGTTATATGTTATATTTTTATTATATTGTTTTATATTATATATTATTATTAATGTTATATAGATATTAATATATTATATATATTGATCTAATATAATATATAACAATAATATAATATAATACAATACATATAGACATGATATATTAATATAAATATAATTAATAAAATGATTCTTAAAAAATAAAAAATATTATATACTTTTAAAATATATTATATAACAATTTTTTTTTTTTTTTTAGAATTATTTTATTAATTATATTTATATTAATATTAATGTTATACATATATATTATATATCCAACTTTCTCATAGTCGTTGATCAATCCTTCCAAGTTATTGATTATTAGAAATGTCAATTCCATAGATTATTTGTGAGAATCTGGTTGGGAATTAAAAACAACCAATAAAGGGCAATCCATGAATATTGAACACTTGCTAAAAAAAAATATTAAAGACTTTATTTGGTGATTTCTCCCAAGGATTTAACTTGCTTTCCTATCACCTATATTTGCATGGTAATTTGAGTAATTTATGAATTAATAATGTTTAATGCATCATACCATTGGTATGAGTGAACCAAGATATTAGTTATCATTTCTACATCCTTATGGATGTATGGTTGTTTTTTTTTGTGGGGGGGTGGAAGAGGGTTAAAGGATTTATTAATTTTCCATATTCATCCTCCTCTTCCTATTTGTGACTAAGGGAAGTTGTGATTTTGAATCCAATCAATAGAGTTATATAAATATACCCACTTATAAAATCATCCTGGTGACCTAGTCATGCTATTGAACTAGTCTTCCACTTGTACAATCATGTGTGTGTATTAATGATGAGATATATTTATATTGTCATGTTGTTTCATCATGTTTTGAGTGTATTATTGTAATTGTGATGCAACATAATTTTTTTTATCATTATATTGTTTGCTAATGCCTTGAGCAAAGGATTTAGGAATTACTACACTTAAGATAATATAAGAAATACTTAAGAGCACTATCAAATAGTAGATACAAATATTTAACCTTGTTAGCTAACCAATGTATATGATAACTCAAAAAATATATAATTTGAAATTTTTGTGCAACAAAACTATAAACATCTATATCTATTGACCATTTGATAGCACCTTTAAGTGTTGTTACTAATTTGCTAACTAATTTATCTTTCACTTCCTAAAAATGTGGCACAAAATTTACATTCATATTTTATTAAATAATTATAAAGTAGTACCCTTGACATATATACAAAACCTAAATTGGTATTCTATTAGATATTGTTGGATCTAAAATGTTGAAACAATTTTTTTTTCTTACAAATTTGGAATTGACACTATTTATTCAAACATGAAAAAAATAGAAGAACCAGATGGAAAAGGGACATGGTTCTATGAAGTAAAAGGTAATCATCATAACCATATTTGTTAATCTTAATATATGAAACTACTAACGAGAGTTGGGTGAGTTGCTAAAATAGGTTGAGTGTACCATAACCTACCCAAGTTCAAATCATAAGAGGTTCTTATTGGTTACAACCATTTGAATGACAACTAATGTATGAATGTTTGATTGGTCCCAATATAAAATATATTGTATCTATTTAATTCATAACGGTTCTAGATTCATAAAACAAATAACACATGAAAAAATCAAAAGGGGTAGAAAATCCTTAAAAGTGAATAATTGAAATAAAACATGAAATTACATTTATATACACTTTGCAAAACTATTATCTATGACAATATTTTTAATGATTTTTAAACTAAAAAGTTTTATTTTCTTCAATTATATGGAAATAATAGTTAGAGAAACAATAAAGTCAAATTATTTTAATAAAATAATCTAATAATAAATAAAAATATAGAGAATTTTTAAACTAAATACATTAAAAATTCTATACCCATACAAGTGCCACATTTTCTAAACTCTTCAAGTGTCTACCTATACAAAATTTCCCCATATAAAATCCCCCTTCCTTTCTTCTTTTCTTGCATTAGATCCCTACCAAGAATATATAAAATTCATTCAAATACATATTTACTTAATTTATCTAACCCTGTAGGTTGGAAAATCCCTACCACAAAAATATTTTGCATCTTTTCTTAAAAGTTGTATTAAAATTAAGTATTTTAAGTTGTCATGACCTTGTAACAACCAAAATGGAAAAGTTGGATAGAATAACAAAAATAGAGGAGACTAAAATATTCTTTTATTAGTCCATATGTATTTATAATGACTATAAATTAAAAAAAATTCACTAAATTTGTGAGCATATGTTAACTATTGATGTTTATAGTAGCTACAAAGTAGTTTTTTATCATGTTAGTGACAAGTATTAAATTTTACAAGTTAGTGACTTCTTAGTTTTGTATATTTCTTTAGGGAAGTTTTGGTCATCTCAACATTGGTCTTCCTCATATTTTCACACTTTACAAGTTCCAAATATTTTACCTTGCATGAGACTACACATGCTTGGATCTTTTCTATAAGTCCATCATGAATTACAATATGAATTCCAATCTCAAAATTTGGGGCCCTCATTGATACCTTCTATTATCTTCATCTCTTTGTGTCAAATATCTTCCAAAAGTTTAGGCCACTCTATTTGGTCTATGGGTCCTCTATTCTATGATATGTATAAGGATAATATTTAGAGGGGACCTAAATTCAATCAATGAAGTGGAATTACTTCATTAGCTTGATGCTCACAAAGAGAGACATTATGTGCATGTGCTTTAGTATTTAAGTCATTCAATCCAATAACTAGATTGGAAAAATAGTAGTAGGTTGGATGCAAGTTAAGATTCTTTGATTTTGGTTAGGAGAGACATACCTAGAAATGAAAACTCCAAGTTCACTCTCCTTAAAAAAATCCAAGATATAGTGAAAGATTGCTATTCTTAAACATCACCCAATATAATGGTCAAATGTAAGTTTTGGTCAATAGAAATGGGATATATTTATTATCTTTTGGTAGGGATGAGCTATTAAATTACTATTTGTTATTTGACCATTGAAGAGTTTGATATTTAAGTGGAATGGTGAAAGGAAATTACTTGGTTATAAAATATTTTATTCATTCTTAGAGATATAGATCCTAAATTCTTAAAGTTGGATCTTTTCCTAAATGTCAGGGGTGTCAAAATTAAGAAGAAAAGCACAAAATTATGATTAGGTTGGGAAAAAATGAGCCAATTTATTGAGGTAGATAAAACCTCCTTGAAATTTTGGCTCTAATAAACCAAGGGGTGCTTTCCTAAGGTATTGCAATAGATTCAACTATAGGAAACAAGCATTTACCATAGCACAAACCATACCCAATGCATAGTATACCCCTATTAAGGTTGTCACTTTATATCTATATTTTGGTTTGAATATTCAAGGTCAAACACATTAAAAAAATAGATAACATACCAATCAAAGTTTCTAGTATACGATGTATGATAGCCCCTAAAGTTGTACTCATACATGACAATTATAACACACTAGAACAATACAAACTAAAAATATGTTAAATACTAATGGTTTTGGGTGTATTGGGGTGATGGGAGGTTGAGATTTAGATACATGAGTTCCTATATCCAATTTATAAATATTATTACAAACTCATATATAAATATTTAATGATTAAAATTATTTGTGATACCTTAATGAAGATATCACTAAAGACCATATCTCTTAGAATGCATAAGAAAATACGTTCTACACATACATTAAAAAAGATAGCAAAATTATAGAATATGAAATTATTCTAATTAGCAATCCATTAATAAACTTGAATATTTCCTTTATTATACCAAAAAGATATCTTATGAAGGCTTTGCAAGGATTTTACATTCCTCTAGTTGGCCAGCTAATGAGCAATACATATAGAAATAAACACAATACAAATGGAGACACCCAATCAAGGTTATTTCTATGTGTTAAACTCATTCTTAAGAGGTTATAATAGATTCATTATAAATTTACGATGAAACCAAATCATTACAATGCCAAAATACTTCTACCTTGTGCTAGAAATCAAAACCCTAGGGTTATATATATATTAATTGTTGGTTCTACTCCTTTTCCTTTGCTACCCATTAGCCATTTGAATAATTCCATTTCAAGCCTCTATACTTCCCTTGCAATTCACAAAAAAATGTTGGAAGTACAAACCCTACACAAAATCCTTAAAAATTGATACCAATAATATCTAAGGGAATGCCCATACCTTTAAAGCATAATTATTTCTCAATCCATGCAAAAAAAATTCTTGTAAAAATGTTGGAAATACCACAAGGAGCATGGGAGAAATATTCCATTTGATCTGAATTTCCCCTTTTTAAATTGAAAATTATTTCAATTCATGATGTGTTAGGGTATGTAACAACATACAAAATCTATAAGGGTCTATAGGGAAATGCACACCATTAAACTGGTAGCTAAATAGTCCTATAATGGTAGGAGGGTAGAGGGGAGAAAACACACCAAATTATTAGGAACTTTTTATTTTTATTAGAAAGATGGTTGGATTCTTTAGGAACTTGAGGATTTCAAGGTCAAGGTGCAAGGGTCAAGTAAATGGATAGAATAAAAAATTCGGGGAAAGGTGCAGAAGTGTAAAACTCTTCCTAATGTTTGAAATTGAGAGAGAAGTTGGGACATCATGGAAGAGGAGAAATAGGGATAGGAAGGGAAAGTATTCCAAAGTTTAGAACTCCACAAGGAATAGGGACAAGGGATGACAAGTTTTGGAAGTCAAAGATAAACAAGGACCATAGGACATGGGATTAGGGTTCTAGGGTTTAGTGAAACTCTAAGATAGGGAATCAATTCAATGTCTCAAAGTTTCAGGGGAATTTAAAAATTTAGAGGGGAAATCAAAATTTGGAAAACTATGAAGATGAAGGATGGCACTAAGGATTTGAGTTGTAGGGGAGGGTGATCCCACAATATTGGTTTACAATTTTTGGCCAAACTAGACATTGAACTAATTTTTTTTAACTAAATCTTCACTTTCAGGCCCCTATAGCAGCTAAACCATGAGGAATTTGAAGATGACGCAAACTAGTGATTTGTGAAATTTTGTTTGTATATTATAAATATATTTTTTTTCAAAATTTTTGGAATCAGATTGTACTTCTTTTTCCATCTCCTTTGAAAACTAGTTTTTAACAGTAAACACCATTTTTAAAGAGTGACGTTATTGGCTAACACATATCTTTTTTTCTATGAAGAATAAAATTCTATTTTTTTTGAATTTAGATTCATAACTACAATATCTAGTGCATGAAATTGGTTTCATAGCATTTCATTGAATATTTTTTTCTTAATTAAGTTTCAAATTCAAACGAGTTACAATTTAGACATGATTTACTAGCTAAAACATAACCTTTTTTGTATGTATCGAAATTCATTTTTTTTTTGTTGGATCAGGGACATCAATATATAGTGCATTGATATTTTCCATTTTTTTTGATAATCTGCTATTTTTTTGCATGTGCAAAATATAGAGCTTGATTTTCAGTGAAAAACTTACATTCACAAGACATAAAAAATAAATATAGTAATAAAATTAAATTTATTTAAAATTATACTTTTTGGGAAGCTTATAATAAGGACTACATACCATTTTTTGTTTTAAATGAATTTATTTGATGCCCCAAAAGGTGAATCAAAAGTTGTTTTTTATCAACATTTTGATAGGTGTAAAGGAGACTCCGTTATAGGTATGGTTTAAAACTAGTGGGGTTCTATCCAAGGGGGGTTGATCTAAGGTGGTTTGATCAAACCCTCTTCAATTGGAATCCTTTAAATGGAACTTTTCAAGGCTTAAATCATTATATTTTTTAAAAAATATGTGATTTCAGCAAAAATTAGGATCTCCCAGAAAGTGTAAACCACTATTGTGGGATTGAGCTCGAGAACATGGAACTATATCACAAATGGATAAAGGGGGTAGGTTTCTAGGGTTTGGATGAAGTTTAAAACTCTAGGACTATAAGGAAAAGTAATAAAGACATTGAGGTTTAGGGATTTAGGAGGAACGATGATAGATAGACCTAGTGATAATGTGTGAAGATGCCCCAAAACTTTAAAATTCTAGGGATGGAAAGCCACAATACATAGAATCAAAATACACACAATAATTTAAAATTTCCTTATGCACCAACTACCCCTAAATGAAAAATTTAGACCATGAGTTATATTATGACCCCACCCAACAAGTGAAACTCAAAAAATCCTTTAAAATATGCTTCACAAGATTTCAAGAAATTGGAAGACCAAGGAAATTGAGGAACTAGGGATCAAGTGTAAAAGTCCCTAAAACCCATAAAAGTCTAAAAACCCTAAAAAGGATTGAGTTTCACAAGGGAAAGGGTTGTATTATTGAAAATTGACCATATAAATACCCCATTAACAATTTCACTAAGGATTTTTTAGTAACAACACTTCAAAAAAACACCCCTAAGAAATATTTAATACAAGGGAACCTAATTGGAAATTTATTAGATCAGTTATTAGTAATGAGTGAATAAGGTCAAATGAATAAATGGGAACAAAGAGCAAATAAATGAGACACATTAAAATAAGGTGCCAATATTATCTCTAGTTGGGGATGTTTTCCTCATGTAGGAAAAATGAGAATCCAAAATATCTAGGAGTGTGCCAACATGGGAAACCACCACACAAATATGCTTCATCATGATCATGACTAGAAAAAGACACCCACAACACAATACTTATATGAAAAAACAAAAATATAAAAGAATACATGATCATATGTACAAAGGTTAACAAAACCTCACCCTTAACATAAGTAATGTTTGAGATGCCAAACATGAATTGGTAGCCCCAAAAATTCTCCATTAAGACTATTGAGGTAAAAATTAATTGACCACATCTTTCAAAGATTTGATAAGGCCCAACCCATAAGGCTTCAAATATACCATGCTTTCATTTCTCCTCTAATCTAGAGTTTTACATTAAAACAAATTTACCATCCCAAAATCCCTCTAGACCTTATTATCAAACAAGTGTTTCATTTTATGTTGTCTTTGCAAGTTTCTCTAATAGGAAACTCTCTTGACATCTTCTAGTTCAGTCAACTCATGCACTCTTTGGGAAATTGTATATTATTCTTCCCCTTCAAGTTGTTGCAATAGTTTGTATGCTAGTCATTTAAATCCGATAAGTAGTTTAGCCATATCACCATAAACTAATCTAAAGGGACTCCTACCAATAGATTTATTTTAGGTGATTCTATCTGCCTAAACAATAAAATTCAAATTATCATCCCACCTCTTCTTATTTGCATATATAATTTTTCTAATGATGTTCATGATGCTTCTATTATTAGATTCGGCCTCCCCATTTCTCAATGGATGATAAGGGGATGAATGTGTCAAAGGGACTCATATTGAGAACACATCAATTATATCATGAGATTTGAAATGCATTGTAGGGTATGTGCAGGATAATGATGGGCCAAAAAGTGGCGATATGCAAAAAGTGGTGTTTTGCATTCACTAAAAAATGTGAAAATCTTGAGTTGACTTTTTTTTTGGGTTGGGTGTCAGTACATTGCTCCATAGCAATGCCCAAGCCAAAGTGATACAAATTGGATATCCAATTTTATCGGATATACGATTTGCGTTGGGTAATATATACCCAAAAAGTGGCCACCACAGGTCATTTTAAACTTGCAGCCACAGTGTCTCAGACAACAATGGTGAGGGCGTATCCGATATCAAATTTTTCCTGATATCCAATTTGTAAGGTAAGTTTTTATTTTTGTTTTTTCGTTTTAATCAATTTTTGCATTAGTTTTGTATAATTTTAACTAGTTTTTAAAGGATTTTTATTAAAAACTAGGGTTTTTTACACTAATTTCATTTACATTGTGTAATTTTAATTAGATTAATTAGTTTTCAACTTCAATCAGGTATTATGGCTAAGAATCAAAACCCAAAAATTCCAAACTCTCCACCACCTACGTGCCCATCAATTGAACAGTTAATTGGTGAAAAATTGGAGCAATTGAGGGGAATTTGTGATGTTTATAAGACAATCCCTCGATTATCCCAGATGACAAACACATTGAAAGAAATAATTAAAAATATAGTAACCCTCTCCACCCAACATAATTCCATTCTTTCATGGTGAGAAAGCATGAGGGAATATTACTCCGATGGATTGTCTTACAAAGAGGTGAAAGGTCTTCAAATAACAAAAGCCCAAATAGCCTCTTTATTTGTTAACCCCCGCACTGGTCTGCTAGTTAATGTTAATAAACCAAAAATTTCTATAAAATGGTGCACAAATAAGGACATTGTAGATAAATTTTGGGATTGTTGGTGGATGGTTTTTGATAAACCACCCAACAACAATATTGATGTACCAATTTACTTTATTAAAAAATTATACGCTAAGTTTGTGTTAGGGCATCATGTTAATTACTTTGACATTAAACCCTTCCAGGGCGTCGGTGGAGGTATGCCCCAAGATAGACTAGGGGCAGTTAGATTAGTCCAGGGCCCATATGTTCCCCCTCCTCCCCTTCCTCAATCACCTCTAGTACATCATCCATATATTATCAAGGATGCAGCCACACAAACTATTATGGCTATTCACTCTTTGAGGGATCTTTTGGTTTCCCATACTACTACAGTAGCTCAGCCACATGCTAGTGATGTTGGCGATGGATTGAGTGCTATTGCATTGTACCCCTTAGGTCCACATATCTGTGTGCCACATACTTTCACTATGTACCATCAAATATGCTTGGGTCCTCTTGTACAACCCGCTAAGCATCCCTTGGACACTTCTGATAACCTATCTATGAAGAATGTTTATGATAACATGTTTATATGATGATAAAAATACAATGCGTATGTTTCCTATATGATATGTTTATGCAATGCGTATGTTTCCTATATGATATGTTTATGCAATGCGTATGTTTCCTATATGATATGTTTATGTGATATTCTAATGATTTGTGGATGCAGGATCGGTGACGATGATGGTGATGATGATCAACTGTCATAGTACCTTGTTAGTGCGGTTAGTAAGAAAAGAAGAAGTCATTTCAACAAGACACAAGATGATGAAAATGAAAATGATGATGATGATGATGATTACTTGTCAAGGAATTGGGACTTTCAAAGGGACAAATTTTCTTATGTTTGATAACAAACATGGTATAATGCATCAAGGTATAGAAAACCAGGATGGCGTTGTACCCAGTGAGATGAACTTTGACTTAAAAGGCAGATAGGAATATTCTTGTTCACACCTGACATACGAAAATCTTGCTAGGATGCACTTCAGAAGTCTCAGGCACCTTAGACCAAAACACAGAAAGGTAATCCTATCCCTGCAATAGTCAACAAGTTGTCCTAGACCTCTTCCATGCATACCTAACAAAGTAAGTATTCGCCGAGGTTATATTACAAGAACATCCAACAAGCATAGCAGACAAAAGATAATGATCTTTGCCCCATTCCTATCTCTCTAAATCCATCGTTCAGATATCATTGAGAGGTCCTTGGAGTGAGCGCAATAAGATAAGTCAAAAGAAAAAGATAAAGCACACAAACAAGCTGATGCTCTTCAATACCGCTAACGGAAAAAGGATGTGTTTTCTAAGGATGATAAGCGAAACTTATTGCCAAAAGATAATGCCCATTGTAGGAAGGATTCATCCTAGGACATGTTAGTGGATGGCAGCACGCCATTTCGTTTATCCAAAGTGTTCTAAGGGATGATTGATATGGGACCAATTCAGATGATGAGTTACCAATACGAAGAGATAACCAACTTGCTTACGCACCGACTTAGACTTAAGACTTGACGTTTGGAGTTTTACTTTTAATCTGCTAGACTTGTTTCTAACTATTTCACCAAAGGTTGATGATGATGATCAGTTTATTATGAGTGTTGTTTATTGCGGGTGAAAGCGAGATGAGGTGGATGGGTTTTTTCAAAATATTTGGATGTTTTGCAATATTTTTGAGGCTATTTTTGGTATTTTTCAAGATTTTGCAAATGTTTTGATTTTTTGATTTTCCAATGTTTTTTTGGGATTTTCTGAGATTTTGACCAAGAGACTAACCTAAAGACCTATCCTAGGGGTCTTGAGGGCTGATCAACAGATTAGCCTTGCCTATGTTATACACATAGAGACCACGTAGTTCGACCAGACGATTTGACCGATTTACAGATGAAGATATACATGATGAACTGTCAGTTTATTATGACGAACTCCTATAGGACTGACCTAAATGTCTTGAGGGATGATCAAAGATCAACCTTGCCTACGTTCAAGCTCAGAGATGATGTAGTTCGACAAGACGACATTGTTTTTGAATTTTTGACTGACTTTTTGACTTGTTTATGGATTTTGATATGTTTTGATGTTTTTGGATTTTCACATAATTTTGACGATTTGGATAAGGATGTGTCTGATGCTATCAGTGCTCTATTTTGGGATTTTTTTAAAAACCAAGCTAAGGTTGATTGATCAAATTGATGGATTAATGATGATGATAACACTGTTGAGGGTACACAACAATGCAAGGATTTGATTGATCAGGATTGATGATGATAACATTGTTGAGGATGCACAACAATGCAAGGATTGATGATGATAACATTGTTGATGATGCACAACAATGCAAGGATAGTGTTAAGCAACACAAGGATTTGGTAAAGATATCCCCAAGATGATGGTGGGTTGGATTTTTGATCGATCAGGATTGATGAAGCTTGATTTGGAACAAAAGTTGTTCGAATGATTTGGTGTGATGTTTGAAGCACACGTTAGATGCGACTGATAGTGATTGTTTGGATTGATGTTCGATGAAAGATGAAGCTTGATAAGGAACATCTTCTTGTCAAAATATGCCATGGGCTAGTGATTCAGATTTTAGATTGCAAATGCTTGACCAATTTGATTTCACATTTTCCAATGTTCAGATTGCCACATAAGTTGGAGGATATAGATCAAGTTTTATTCCTGAAGCGAGATCTAAATATCCACCCCCCATGTCTAGCAATGTATGGAATGCCATTAGATGGATGCAAAGGATGCCAAGGATTATCTTGTGATAAGATAAGGTGTTTAGATAATGAATGCTCATTTGGATAATGCTTCAAGGCTCAGATAATGTTGGATAGGATAGGACCAATGAAAATGACCCATGTCAAGATGTTTACCATAAGCAAGCGTAAACTGTGCACCGAAGTTTCATCAAGATCAAGATAACTTGGATGATGGACGTAGATATATGCACATGGATGAAAATGGATTGGATAGATGGTTTATGGATGAATGGATTTATTATGGATAAGATGGATGGAATGCTCGATTTATTACGGATGGTATGAGATGCTTTCACTTGAATTGGCGCACGTAGATGCTCAATTCCACACATGACACCTGTTTGCCAGGTTTTTGTCATGGTCTTTCCCAAAGCGCCGCCCATGCGGTTTTCACTAGAGGATGATTTTTTTGTTTACTATTTTCAATCATTTTTCTAATTTTTTTTTTTTTTTTATATTTTTATATTTTTTTGGTTTTTCCTGAAAGATTTTAAGCTCATGCTGAATCACAAGTGTCATTGATGTAGATGCCCCTGTCATAATGTGCCATCGATATCTTGCTTGAAGAAGTTGCTTTGCTAAGATACATGCACTTGAATACAACTTTTGAGATTCTTGATCTCCTTCGTCGATACCAGAGTTAACTTTGTCTTGGTGCGCACATCGCGATAGAGTGCCTTCAAAATCCTTATGATGAATGGTCACTGCCAATACATGGTCAATGTAAGAACTAGATATCATGCATGCTGGCGTGGATGGAGTGTGTTTAGGGATAAAAGATGGATTGGTTGACACTTTGGAACCTTTGACTTTCCAAACTTGGGAAGATGAGCAATGATGGGTGGATACGAAAGTGTGCATGGAATTAGGACCAACTGCTTGATACACTTTGTACGTCACTTGAAAAGCCTGCTTTTGCTTTTGTGGACATCTTTGATGGATACTTTTCCCTCTTTTATTTTTCCCCATAGTTTATTTGACTGATGGAGTTTGATAGGGATATTATTTCTTTGTATTCTTTAGTATCCATGCGTATTTGATTTGTCCATTATGCTTCTCAGCTTCTTTTGCATTGATAACGTTCTTCGTACTTTGATTCAAATATTTCCTTTGATGTTGGTCCCAATTCATGGATGGGGTGATGGGTGGATGAAGATTCATGACATGGCTGGTTGTAGTATTGACACTAGTTTCATCATAAGGACTCTTCGTGCTCTCTATGTTGATGTTTGCTTGAGACATAGTTGCCCCCAATATTGTGGAAGTAGTACCTTCGTGCTTTGATTTTTCCTGTTCTGAGAGCTCTTGTTTAGAATGCATTCTCTGATAAATGACCATTGTAGATGATGTTATTGGAATTTGATGCTCTACTGACTTCAAAATATTCTTTTTTGTCTGACCTGTTTCCTTGAGTGGATAATGTTGGATATCTTTATTCATGATGTCTTCAATCTGAATTTAGGATATCTTTGATCTTAATGTTGACAAATCTGTTTGACTGTAGGAACCAATAACCTGTTCCTTTTGTGCAATAATGTTAGGAACAAAGGAATCCTGTTCTGAATGAAGATCATCCATGTGTCCATCCATAGAAAGCATCTCATGGGTAGATGGAGGAGTATGTGCTACATGGATATGATCATCTTGCATAGATAGGAGAGTGTCCATTAGATTATTGTAGTATCTTGAAGATACAAATTCTTGATCTTGAATGATTTCAGAGTTGCTTTCGACATGCTTTGGATCAAGTTCTTGACATGGGTTAGTTTCAAAGGATGGATTGCTTACAAAGGGTTCTTGGATGTCGTCATTAGGAATGGGGAATGACTCAATATCCTCTTGGTCTTTGAGTGGACTTGGAACAAGTGTCAAGTTGAGGATTCCCTTAGTATCTGTAACCATGAGGTCAAAGGGGGTCAACATGTCTTGGAAGGGACCATTGCTAGACCTTGGTGAAATATTTTGATCATGCTTTGGAATAAATTCTTGAGATATGTCCTCTAACTCATAAGGTGATGTAGAGACATTTTCAACATGATCATAGGTGAATGGATCGTGCATTATGTCAATAGGATCAAATAATCCTAACATTCCTTGAAATAGATCACTAAAAAGTGGCTCTTGATGTATGGTGAGTTGATCATCGGATGGGGTGGAAACATCTTCAAGGTGCTCATCGATGGAGAGATCTTGATCATTGTTTTCAACAATTGTGGTGGAGGGATTTCCAATGTCTTCAACCATAGGGTCAAATGATGTTGACATTTCTTGAATTGGATCATTTTGGGTATTGTTGGTGGATTTTGATCATGATTGAAGTGTCTCTTGACATATGTTGATTTGATCTTCAGACGGGGTAGAAAAATCTCCAATGTGCATCTTGATGGATAGATCTTGATCATTGCTTTCAGTAATTGTGGTGGGGAGATTGTCAATGCTATCACCAGTGGTTGAATGTTCATTGTTATCCCCAATAACTATCATTTTCGTGTTTGCACTTGTTTTGTTGGGGCTTGGCTTGGGCAGCTGAGAGGCTTGTTCCACTTGTTGAGATTGTGTTGCTTGTTGGATGGCTAGATATTGTTGGATGGCCTTTTGGTAGGTCTGGTGAGCTTTTAGCGTAATGTTATATTGTCTTGCTGTGTTTGGTTTTGGTGGTAGTGGTGGTGGATTTGGAATTGTGTTGGATGTGGTGACAAGTGGTTGAGATACACTTGGAGTGATCATGGTAGTGAGGGGTTGAGATATGATGGGTGTGATAGGGGTGGATGGAGTGATCGAGGTGATAGGAATGGTCGGAATGACCAAGGTGATAGGTCCTTGGGAGACCATGTTTTATTTTTTAGGATTGATATTGTCATTTGATTAGATACCATCTGTTGGTGCGATGTCGATGGTATATTCAAAGGATTTGATGTGATGGCTTTAGGTGGATTGATTTGGATGGAGTGATTGGTGCTATGTAAAGGGGGAAACCCTAAACCAAGGAATGATGTTGATACGGGTAATGGTGGTGGAGATGTCTCTTGGCGCAATGAATCAACTATTTTGGTAAGTGTAGCAATTTGATCTCGCCAAATTTGATCTTGATTTTGATCTTGACTCCCTTGATATAGTTGATTTGGTTTTTGTTCAAGCAAATTTGGGATGCATACTTGTGGTTTTTGAATGGGATCATGGACAAATTGATATTGGACAATTTTTTGATTCGGGATGATGTTTAGATTTGGCATGATAGGTTGAAATTGAACATTGTTGATGTTGGGAATCACATTCCCTTGATTTAGGTAACTTTGATTTTGCATGGTGTTGCCTTGATTTGGATTAATACATGGAGTTTTTAACATCTTATTTGGACTTTGAGCAACATTTGTATGATTTGCAAACATATTTACCCCAAAGTTTGTCGGATTCATGTTTGGAAAACTTGTACTTGGTACATTCTCATCTATTGGCATGTAGGGATTTGGTGGGATTCATTTCTGCATTCGTTTGGATAAGATCGCTTGAAGCGGGTGTTTCTTTGTTGGCTTCCATACTCTTCTTGTATTGAGATCTAGTTAGAACCATAAAACATGGATCAATTTTTGAGAATATGGGAGATGAATCTCTTGATTCTTTGGATCGATCTTTATTTTATGCCTAAAGTAGAAAGTTTTAGAATGCCTTGAGGATCAAAGGTGATGATATGATGATGATGTTTAGGGATGGATGATACGGATGTTTTTGGATTTTGATAGGACTTGCGGATTTTGATTTTGATTTGTTTTTGGATTTGGGATTTTGTCCTTGATTGTGGTTTTAATTTGTTTTTGATTTTGAACAAAAAGACCGTAAGATGTTGGATGATGATCTAAGGGATAACTTTGTTCAATGGATGATGATTTGAATATGTGCGAGGAGAAGGATGTATCTACCCACACCTATTCAAACAAGATGATCATTTCACTAAGTATATGAAGAAGGATTCATCTTCATATACTAAGCTAGACAAGATGATTTTGATAACTTTGACTAAGCATATGCAAAAGGATACATCTACACATACCTAGCCAAAGGTGATTTTGATAATGTTTTCAAGGATTTAGTCTCAATGATTTTGCTGATTTTTGATTTTGTCAAAAATCCTAGTATTAAGGATGATTTTCAAGATTTTCCAAAAGGTGATGATGAGATGATTTTGTTTTGATGTTTTGGAGGATGGATGAAAAATATTTTGGTTTGTTTTGATCCTAAGATGAACCTAAAAAAGACACTTTTTTTTCATAGACCTAGGTATTGAAGAGCATGCAAATGCTTCCTAAAGACCTTTGTAACCAAGAAATGATTTCATTTGAACATTCATTTTCGGATTTCCAACCAATGATTTTCGCTTTGGGATTGTGAGTCTTCACCACATATGAAAGTTCATTTTGCTTAGCTTTGCTTAATGTCTTTATTTTACCAAAAACACTTTCTTCGATTAAGTTTTCAAACTAAGATGTCCAATGTCTTAATTTCTTCAAACCCCACAAGATATGTTATGTGGAAATTTGATGAACTTAAGGCAAGGGTTTTCCTATTGTTTACTTAAGGAGACAAATCGAGATATAATCCAATGTTTAGAAACCTCTAAGGACATGAATCCCAAGGGCAAGCAATAACATATGGATTGAGCCAATTGTATTTGTCTTCAAAAGGGTTTGAATTTTGGATGAGGTTCAAGTGTTTGTTTTTCGTGGTGTTTTCGATCAAGCAATGCATTTTGTAACCCAAGAATAAGTACAATCCTATGGATGTGTAAGAAAATATTTGTTGGATTCCCACTTGGAAAAGTCCAACTACGCTTATCTCTAGCGAATGGTTAGATGCTTGACCCCACTGGCTCCCCTCCACGACAGTCACTTATACAGGGCAGCCAAGCATCAACACCCATGAAACTCCCATGGCATGTTTTACATTTCTACTAGAAGACCGTAAAAGTGTGGGGTGGCTTCAGAATGACCGTTCTTGCACCGACAAATAGTTTAAAGGATTTTGGCCAATTCTAGCACATGGGTTTTAATAAGGACTTTCCGTTCGTGGAGATTGACCCATACGGCAAGAGTCCCCTTTCGGATCCATCTTGTCAGAATCAACCGCGTGATATTGGCGTTTACTCCAATACCCACATTTATATACCGGTTGGAAATATCTTGGCTTTAGAGTGTTACCGGTTGAGTCATTCCCTTGGGTGAGTACTTTCTCCCCAAGGCAGGCCCTCTAGGATAAACAAAAGTGAATGATGAACAATATTCGTAACTCGATCAATCCTTGTTGGAAACAAGGAAAGATAATATACGCAACAATGCCCCCACTCACACTCGCACAAGATGTTGTTCAATTTTAAACCCAAATCGAAGTGTGGAGGTGATTGCTTTGTCTCACCCTAAAGTCATGAAAAAGGCCTTTTGATTCTCAAGATCGCTATAAAGCACGAGAGAAGCGCATACGTCCTTTTTCAATGCCTTTAGTTTAAGTAAGCCTTCACAAAACAAAGTTGCACTTGTTCTTTTTAAATACACAAAGCCAAAATGTGAGTTCATTTTAGAGCACCAAAAGACAAATGATAGACATTTTGTTTAATTGTTAATCCAAGAAACAAAATCTAATAAGTTGTGATCCTAAAGTTCATTTTAGCCCTTTACAAGAAGAAATTGAAAGGTTCTTTTTAAAACCCAAACGAAAACTAGTGTCTTAAGGAAGAAAAAGATAACAAATTTCTTAACCAAGTGTTAAGCAAACACTAAAGTGTTTAAAAACACTTTGATTTGATGAAACATCCTCCTCATGCTTCTCCTTCCTTTGATTTCGATTTCCAACCTACAAGGAAGAAAAAACAATCAACTTCTGGAAAATACAGAAATTAAAAAGCAAAAAACAGAAGACACATTAATCATAAATCAAAAGCACGTGCTAAAATTGAATTTTCCCTTTTTACTGTCTTCCAGCGTCGCAACTCGTAACTACGTCGCAGTTTGATTTCCCAGTGGTGCCCTCACAGTGCCACTTACCAGTCAGTGTCACTCTGTGTCAGGACAAAGAGCTCAACTGCGTCGCAATTTTCGCCCAGCGTCGCAGGTTTTTAAAATTTTGAAAGTTCCTGCAAGTCAACAAGTCCAGCGACAGAGTTTAAAATTCAAATATTTTGGTGGGACGAGTCCAACGTCACAGTTTTAGTTTTAAGCGGTGCCATATAGCGACGCTGAAGAGTCAGCGGTGCCAAAACAGCGACGCTGAGCTCCCAGGGTTGGAATTTTCTGTGTGTGAGTGAAAATGCATAAATTTTAAGAAAAGATGAGAAAGAATGATTTCAAACCCTCCTTCTAGCGCCAAATGTGTGAACCCCAACCTTGGCACCTGCAAAACAATAAGAATAAACAAGTTAAACAAGAGATTGCAAGCCAAAACAAGGATTCCCCATGAAATCCATTTACAACTTCAAACTAGGAAAGAAAATAACAAAGAACACAATAGAAATGATAAAACAAAGATTGAATCCTAATTAGATGTGCAAACTCATGATCCCATGGGGGAATTGATGCCAATTTGATGTGAAAATTGGCCCTTTCCCAATTCCTATGATGCAAGCTTGATGTGTTGAAGATGATTGATCCACTTTGTTGGTGAAGAATGAGAACTCCAAGCCAAAATCTGCAAAAAACCTAGCTATGACGCAATGATAATGGATGAAATTCAAGAGATATTTGAGCATGGTAACTTTGCCTAGATTGTGGATGATGAAATGAGGATATGAGCTCTTTATTTATAGAATTCCAAGATGGATGAATGTCCAAATTTGAGCAATGTGGGACTAACATTCATCCAATGGTATGATGCCACTTGTCAAGCTATGAATGGATGAAGGATGTGCAAGATTTGGGGTTTGTGCCAATAAATGCATAATTTTGAATTTCAAATTTGTTGAAATGACATGTAAGAGGGAAGGGAAAATGCAATAAATGCCACTTGGCTCAAGGAAAAGGACATGTAAGATGAATTTATTGCCTTGTTGGATGTACATGTTGACTTGGAATTTTTGAATTCAAATTGAGAGAATATTCCAAAAGATGCCCTGTGAGGAAAATAGAGATTTAATAAATGAATTAAATCTATTTTCATGTGCAACTTGCATTATCTAGAGGATGTGACATGATATGAGATTAAATTAATCAAGGATTAATTAATTTAATGAGAGAGGTTAGATGATGTGACCTATTTGACTCAAATTTATGGATTTATTTAAATCAAATAAGAGAGGAATATGACCAGAGATTTAATTAAATAAGGATTTTGATTTATTTAATTAAAAGAGATGGTGTTAGATTAAATCAAATAAGGTTTGAATAATTTATTTAATTTAATGGATAGACTTTAGAGATTTAATCAAATAAATTGATTATTTAATTAAATAGGGATAATTAGATCAGATGAATTGATTTAATTAACAAAAGGGATTGACTTAATTAGATAAAATGATTTATTTAATTAAGAGAGGAAAGTTGATGAATTTAATCAGATAGGGGAATTTGATTAAGTGGTTAGACCGAGGGATGATTCAGGAAGAAACGATGTTAGTAAGTCAGGATCAGATGCACAATGTCAATCAGTATATTTGACGTGTCTACATATATAATATAACTAATCTCAATTGTGGTTTGAATTTTTCTTATGTAGGTACCTTCAGAGCCAAAGAGTGCTTCAAAGAGGCTCCATTTTGATGATGCACCAATAGTTTAGGATGAGATAGATATTTTGGCATGTATATTTTGAATAGATATCGAGATGACATATGCCACATTTTGTAAAACTTTGTTTGAGTTGGTGTTGATGCCATTTTTGTATATGGACATACACTTGATTATTGGATAATTTGATATATAGAAGTTGAGAATCGAAATAATTTGTTCCTCATGTGCATGTTTAAACTCTTCAAAAATTTAACCTTGAGCAATGGTTAAATATCAATGTACAATAGCATAAAAAATAATGGTTATATTATATAGTTCACAATAAAAAATAATGAATAATGGTTAAATTATATCATATATTGCTTAGTTATATTATGGTTATATTATTTATTTTAAACAACTTTGAAGACAAGAACAATGGTAAAGTTTAACATTTTAATTTTAAAGTTTAAATACACAGATGCCATTGTCTCAAACTACATATTTCATATTGGATTATCATTACATATTAAAATTAAAAAAAATATCATATATCCTTTATAGTCCATATAAAATATTACTATTTTCTTCTCCTTCTCTCTCACAAATTCATGTTTTGTTTCATGTAGCATTTCTTAGGAAGTAGACTAATGATAATTATCATGTTTTGGTGCAGGGCAGCGACATGCCTATCATGCCTCCAAGAGTCAAAGTTTTAGTTTTGTATTGTTTTGTGTTGTTTCATGTTAATAAGATCATTTTATACCATTAATGATCATTTGTATTCACTTTGGAAGTTTGTGGGTAGTTTGGGTAAAAGATGTAAAAAATTGCCAAATATTGTCAATGTTGTTAATGACAACTTTTTGAAATGTTGTTAAAAGTTAGTTGGAGTTCGGTTGGAGGTTGAAAAATACTTGTAAGGGCATAAATAAATCTTGTAAACACGACCTTAGGGTTGGAGAAGTTGAAAATAAGAATTTGCATCTTTGAGGAAGAAGATTTATGTGTTTTTCCAACGTCTTGTGTTGTTCTTTTGCTTTTGTATAGTTTGTACGACCTTATTATGATTTTCACATGTGTGGTATGGTTAGATAATTGAGTTAGATTTAAAATGCCTTTGGTTTGGTCAAATTTTATGGAGATTTGAATAAGTTATGGTAATTATACCACTTGCAGCCTGAAAGTTGTTTTTTTCTACAACTTTTGTTTGCAACTCGTACGACCAAACCAACTATTTCAAAACATCCAGATGGGTACGTTTAGGTTAGGTATGGTCCCCTTTCACACCCAAATAGGCCAAAGCAGTCTAAGCTACGTTCAACAATCCCTTAAGAGTCCAAAGTGCAAAAGGGCAACAATTTTTGACGGGCTGTTATTCAGAAACCGTGATGCCTACAATTTTTTTTTCTAAGGCTAAAAGATCATGTTGGGCCCCTCTACAATAACCTCTCTTTGTTTTTGATATCTCGGAGGCGTTTTCCCGTGGTGACGAGTTTTCAATTAAGGAAAAATTTGTCAAATGCAAGTAGTGTAAAGTTGCAAAGTGGTGCAACTTTCGCTCGCGAACTCGACCAACTGCCGGATGTTCCAACTTGTCCGGATGGGTACGTTTATACTAGGGATGGTCCTCTTTTCACCCAAATACCTGAATCACTCCGAGCTACATTGGACCGATGATTTCCTTAAGAGTCAAAGTGCTAACAGACAACAATCTTTGAAGGGCTATTTCTCAAAAACCATGATGCTTATAGACTCCCCGCCTAAGGCTATGGGATCATGTTGGGACCCTCTACAATAACCTCTCTTAGTTTTTGCTATCTTAGAGGCATTTTATCATGGTGACGAGCAGTTGAGGAAAAAGTTGTCAAATGTAGCAGTGTAAAGTTGCAAAGTGGTGCAACTTTCATTCTACAATTTGTATACCAAACAAACTTCCAACACATCTAGATGGGTATTTTTACACTAGGGATGGTCCTATTTTTCACCCAAATATGCGGAATCACTCTAAGCTACATTGGACTGACAATTTCCCTTAAGAGTCCAAAGTGCTAAAAGACAACAATATTTGAAGGGCTATTTCTTGGAGACCACGACACTTATAGAATCTTTGTCTGAGGTTATGGGAATGTGTTGGGACCCTCTACAATAAACTATCTCAATTTTTTCTATCTTAGAGGCGTTTTCCGGTGGTGATGAGTTTTCAGTCAAAGAAAAAGTTATCAAATGCAAGTAGTGTAAAGTTGCAAAGTTGTGCAACTTTCGTTCTTCAACTTGTAGGACCAAACAGACTGTTCTGACACGTCCTGATGGGCATGTTTATGTTAGGGATGGTCCTCTTTTGCACCCAAATATGCTGAATCACTCTGAGCTACATTGGACCGACGATTTCCCTTAAGAGTCCAAAGTGCTCAAATACAACAATCTTTGAAGGGATATTTCTTGGAAACCTTGATGCTTATAGACTCTCCGTCTGAGGCTATGGGATCATGTTTGGACCCTCTACAATAACTTATCTCAATTTTTGCTATCTCAGAGGCATTTACCTGTGGTGATGAGTTATCAGTTGAGGAAAAAGTTGTCAAATGTAAGTAGTGTAAAGTTGCAAAGTGGTGCAACTTTCATTCTGCAACTCGTACGACCAAACAAACTATTCCAACACGTCTAGATGGGTACATTTACACTAGGTATGGTCCTCTTTTGCACCCAAATATTCCGAATCACTTCGAGCTACATTGGATCGACGATTTCCCTTAAGAGTCCAAAGTGCTAAAAGACAACAATATTTGAAGGGCTATTTCTTGGAAATTGTGATGCTTATGTTGGAATTGTGCCTCAATCTCATAGGCTAAAACCTCTGAAAGAGAAAAGTCGGTGTGACATCTCTATTGTCTAGCCGACTAGTAGTTGTGCAACCTTGTGAAATGTTCAGGTTGCTGAGACCTTGTTACAGTCTTGCTGAATGCAGCCTATAGCTGTGACATGTTGATCGCTGTGACAGTTTCTATCTCTCACCACTCGGGGAGATCTTTGGCCGACAGTTTAGTTCCTTATGATGGTCGGGGAGACTCATAGCAATTGGAGTGATCAGAGTAACTCATATGCCTTGGTATGAAGTCTTATCGATATGGAGAGTCTCACTGATAGTTATGCACTCAGAGTCATCAGAGTAACACATAAGGGTTTGGTAAGAACTCTTGGCGGCGGGTGTTTGTCTCACCGATGCTGTGGGATGTTGTCGGTATGACTCCTGGAAAAGGATGATCTCAGGATGACTTGAAGACTTGGGTATTACCTCTCAGCGATAGCGGTAAGTCTTGCCGACGGTTGTTTGTTTCAGTATGACTGGAAGGCTTGGTGTGATCTCTTAGCGAGTAGTGATAGTCTCGCCGATGGGAATGCTAATGTCTAAGTGACCTTTTGAACATCGGTATGACCTCTCACCGAATAGTGATAGTCTTGCCGAATAGCACTACATGTGATGGATATCGGTATGATGTCTTGGCGACAAGGGGAAGTCTGAGCGACAGCTTGTGAACTTGGTGTAACGTCTTGAAGATGGTGAGGAATCTTGGCGATAACTACAATCAGGTCTTGTGGCATCGGGGAGACACGGTTAGTGTCTCATCGACATGCGAACATAGGTTGAATGTTGTTGACCGATTGGAAGACTATCCTACGTGGTGTGTCTTCGACCAATCAGAGAAGCCAAATGGGAACCGTTGGAAGTTAGTCTGCTGTGGCCATTCTGTGAGGAAGTTCAATAGACAGGGATGACATGGATATACTCTGCAATTGTAGATGATGTTCGGTTCGATGAACAGTTGGATGATCAATGGGATGAATAGTTCGATGTGTGATCAGTGTTTTTGAATTCAATTCTGAGAGCATTGTATCTTGAATGTTCTGTACAAGGTTGATCATTGTGTATGCTACTGTAATTTGTCATCAGAAAGATAAGTCTGATCTCTGTATGTAATTTCCATTACTGTAATACAAAGAGGCTTTTCTTGGTGTAGTGAGTTTTTCTCCCATAAGGGTTTTCCCACGTAAATCTGGTGTTCATCTGTGTATGTTCATTTCTCTATTTCTGCTATTTCTTTCAAGTGTATCTTAATTGGAATGTAATTGAAAATTTAAAGTCACCTCTGCATTCTTCCTTGAGGTTTTGACGTTAGGAGAGTTAGTTCCGCACCTTAGCTTTCCGTACAGCTTACATAATCTCTTCCTGAGGCTATGAGATCATGTTGGGACCCTCTATAATGAACTCTCTCAGTTTGTGCTATCTCAGAGGCGTTTTCCCTCGGTGATGAGTTTTCAGTTGAGGAAAAAGTTATCAATGCAAGCAGTGTAAAGTTGCAAAGTGGTGCAAATTTTTTTCTGTAACTCGTAGGACCAAACCGACTGTTCCAACACATTCAGATGGGTACGTTTATGTTAGGGATGGTCCTCTTTTACACCCAAATACGTTGAATCATTCTGAGCTACATTGGACCGATGATTTCTTTTAAGAGTCCAAAGTGCTAAAAGGCAACAATCTTTGAAGGGCCATTTTTCAGAAACCATGATGCTTACAAACTTTTCATCTGAGGCTATGGGATCATGTTGGGACCCTCTACAATAAGTTCTCTCGATTTTCACTATCTCAGAGGTGTTTTCCCATGGTGATGAGTTTTTAGTCGAGGAAAAAGTTGTCAGATGCAAGTAGTGTAAAGTTGCACAACGGTGAAATTTTCGTTCTACAACTCATAGGAGCAAATGGACTATTCCAAAACATCTGGATGGGTATGTTTATGCTAGGGATGGTCCTCTTTTTCACCCAAATATGCTGAATCAATCTGAGCTACATTGGATCAACGATTTCCCTTAAGAGTCCAAAGTGCTAAAAGACAACAATCTTTGAAGGGCTATTTCTTAGAATTCGTGATGCTTACAGAATCTCCATCTGAGGCTATGGGATCGTGTTGGGACCCTCCACAATAACCTATATTTATTTTTGATATATCTAAGGCGTTTGCTTGTGGTGTTGAGTTTTCAGTTGATGGAAAAAGGGTCATATGGATGTGATGTAAAGGTGCAAAGGGGTTTAGGGTTCATTTTGTTCCTTGCGAGTAAGTGAAATACAAAGTATACACATTAAAACACGTAGGTCGAAAAGTATACGTTAGAATACTCAAATACACTTAAGTCATGAACTACACACATGAATACATAGTATACACATTAAAACATCTAGGTCGTAAAGTATAAATTGGAATACTCATAAGTGACAAATTATACACATAAGTTGTAAAGTATACACTTGAATACACGTAAAGTGTACACAATATGCATGATATTATCATTCAATAATTTCTATCAAATATAAGATTTACAAAATGCCACGTAAGCATACAACAAACGACCCTAATACATAGTCATTTCCTAGTAGGGGAATGAAATATAGCACACATTGCCTTCACCGTTGGCACAGTCTTCCACAAGAGTAGCATGTTGATGTTCTGGAGTGACAAGCACCTGTACAAACCATCAAGGTAGCATTTAAACTACATACAATAGAGAAGATGCTTAGAATAACAAATATATATTATTCTAAATGACCTAATTGATGATGAAATGGTAATGCAAACTATAAAAGATGCTTACAATAATAAATCTATATTATTGTAATTTCTCACATACCTCTCCCAAAGGATTAGAGCTGGCTATTGTTACAGTAGGTCCATGATCAATCGTGCCAGGATTATCGCAATATACTTCACATGAGAAATCTATATTGTCACAATAGAAAAGATGCTTAGACTAACAAATCTATAGTATTCTAAACAACTTGAATGATGATGAATTGGTAATGCAAACTATAAAATATGCTTAGAATAAAAAATCTATATTATTCTAATCAGGTATGGTCCCCTTTCACACATGCAAGGTAGATTAAAAGTACAATAAAAGAATCATATTAATCACAAGAAGGAAAGGAGAACAATATATGTGATAGCCATCAAGAAAAGTCAATGCCATATTGACAATGAAGTGAATAACATTGACATACTGCATATTACCTTCTTAGGATAGTCAAGTTGCAATCATTAAATGAGGAGAATTCTCATGAAAAAGCATTGCAAGAGTATACAAAATATTAGCATTAAAGACACCTGCATTGCAAGAGTATACAAAATATCAGTATTAAATAAAGAACACTAATGAACTTAAGCATAATGAACCTAAGCATTGTACCTTCCATTCTTGAATATGCTATTCAAGTGTGCCTAAAGGGTCATCTCTTTGCTTAAGAGTATCTAGTATTGCTTCATGATCAACATTACTAAGTGTCCATAGTTCTTTTGTCTTTGGTTTGGCATGACTCTTCAACAACTTAACATTTGTTGCTATAACAAGGTACAAATAAATGAGAATGGTTTTGTGTTTCCTGTAGTCTTCAAATGTAGGTATGCAATTCTTTCTAATAATGCATGTTCACAACCAAGTTCCTGCAACCACAACTGAACCTATAGGATAAACAAACCCATCATCATCTTCCATTGGTTGTGTTAGCTTATGCTTTACCCGCACACATCGAGCCAACTAATAGTCTGATCTCTCTTCATTCCCCTGTGGTTCAACAACTGCAAAAACATGTCCTGGCTGTAGTAGATATAAAAGATAGTCATAATGAACTAAACTTTCCATTGTGTCATTTGTCATGGATATTGTTTGAGATAAAGGAGTTAGATACTATGGAACCCATGTATCCACCCGCTCACTTGACTCGCATTGATCCCACTTGTACTAAATACAACTCTAACAAAAACAAGACAACTCTTGTGTCCAAATGGTCCATGTGCTTGCATTTGAGCTTTGAAATGAATGCATCTTTGAAGAATATTTGATTGTATGACAATCCAATTTGCCTCCCACTGTACCCTCCTCAACCAACCAAAAGAATCTATGCACTATTGAATCAAGTGCCCCTCCCCGTGAAAATGCTGAATTACACCAATCAACAATAGAACATGCATCACTTAATTTTTCTCCTGAAATCTTCAATTGCTCCTTAACTAGAGCTCTCTTTACACATGCACCTGCTCTATCATGCTCCCCTTTCCCATGCCCAGCTTCAAAAAAATCCAAATATGAGGTACACCCCTATTTATATGCATTCTACTCAACCAATAAAACATACGAGCATTCTTGAATTGACTTGTGCAGTTATCTGACCAAATGAGATGTCAGACCATTGCTATATCATGCTCTTGCAAGAACTCAAAAAAATTCTTGAAACAATGTTGGAAATACTCGGATGAGTGAGATCTATCATCACTCATATAAAAATGATACTCTCTGATTATTTTTTGATCCTCTTCTATACTATCAAGTGCATGTCTATATGTTGTGGACAAAAATAACAATCTGAATGGAATTGTAATACTGATATTGTACCTCATTTTTTGGTTGCAATGTGTAGTTTTATGCAAAATCAACCACTGATATAATAGTGCCAATTAAAAAAGAGTCCTTACACATCCCAAATTGTTGATCCAACCACTGAGACCTATGGCTATGCCTTGCATACTTGTAGAAAAGATTGTCCTTAAAATCTGAAATAAAATCAGCAACACTGCATTCTTTTGTAACCAACTCGCATCTAGAACCTTCACCTCCACTCTACAAAGTATATTTGACTATCTCATATCTCTTTTTCTCAACAAGCTTATTTCCAAATTCATGTTTGGAACCCTCATGAAAACATTGAACAAACTTTGACAAGCCACCACATTGTGAGAACTTCGCATTTAAACAATCATTTCTATAGAAAAGGAAACCATCATCTCTAGAACATAAAAAATAGATCTAGCAAGTCCCTTGATGATTTTGGAAGATGCATTGCACTACACTCCTGCAATATTTCATTAGTATGCAAAGTAGAACTGATATAGCATAATAGTTCACGGTACATTGAAAACTCCACATGGTATTTGCAACAACAAGTATTACAAATTTTAAGAGGCACAAAATAAAATGGCTTCAAACCTTCAAAAGTCCTTTGTGAGATTTCCATATTTGGATGTGTTTCAATAATTTTTTTGAACAAAATTGTTTGGCTTGATTCCAAGAAATGTTTAGGATGCGGTGTACTATCTCGATTGTCAATTATTAACTTTAAAACATCCTTTGCATTGGGTGATACTCTAGAGTTATCATGCCAAAATTGTTGAATTACTTGCTTTACATTATCGGTTAGCTTCTTATCAACATGTGGAAGCCTCACAAAAAAATCCCATATATCATTTTGAAGAGGATAATATATTCTTTCTCTTCTTGCAAGTGCTCTATCCAAATTTTTATGATTTATGTTAAAATCAATACAATTTTGTCTCATAAAACGAGCCTTTTTCAATTGATAGCTTACTAGGGCAGTTGTAATGACTCTCCGAGCAACTCTCTTATCTTTTTCCTTGTTATTTTTTCCAATAGACTTGAGAGCATTAAAAAGATTTTTGACAATAATAGAATTTTTTTCGGTCTTCTTGTTCACACAAATCTTCAATATGGCTAGAAAAGGTCTCATCTTTTGTATCTTTAGCAATTGTACAAAAAGTTGGCATTGCTTGGTCAATGTCTTATTGCTAAAATATTGGTTGAAAAGTTACGTAGCCCACAACCAAATGGTTCATGTTGACCTCTTGCCTTCAAAATTGTTTATAATGTTATCATCAATTTCAAGTAACCATTTAGGGCTTCTTGAATTTGGAATATGTCTTTCTTCCACACAAGGTTCTTCATTTCTCATGTAATTTGGTGAAACATATTTTTCACTTGGTTCAATATTATGTTCAACATCTTCAATTTCAAAATTTTCACCTTGAACATTTTCAATATCAATTTCAATAATTTCATTTCCAATTTCAATATCATGTTCAACATCTTCAATTCCAACATTTTCAATATCAATTTCAACATTTTCATTCCCAATTTCAATATCATGTTTAACATTTTCACCTTGAACATATTCAATTTCCTCTTCACTTGAAAGACCAAAGGGCTCAGGTTCACCAATATATTGCATACCTTGTCTTCTCTTCCTATGACTTTCTCTATCTCTTTTTCTATATGCTTCAATTTGTTCTTTTGTAAGCTTTCTCTTATGTTTTTGCTTTTGATGACTGCTACTCCCCATTATACTTCCAAAAAGATGCCAAAAAATGATTGCTTATGACAAATTTGAGTACAAGATGCTCCAAAAAGTTGATCTTTGTCTCTTCCTATCTAAACTAGCATTTTTGTCGAGTGCAAAGCCTGCAAACAAAATGTAGGGTCCGTTGGGATGCCCAAAATAGCCTGCTTGGAGTTTTTCTACGGCCCACAAATCTGATATTAGATAAAATCTGAGATCTGATTTGAAAAAAATTTCAAAATATATTAGAGAGAGAGAGAGATTTGGAGAGAGAGAGAGAGGGAGAGAGAGAGAGAGGGAGAGAGAGAGAGAGAGAGGGAGAGAGAGAGAGAGAAGTTGGAGAGAGAAGGAGGAATGTGGGAGGGGGTGGGAGGGAGAGAGAGGGAGGAGGAGAGAGATAGAGGGAGGAGGGTTAAGGGTTTAAGGTTTAGGGTTTTAAGGTTTAAGGGTTTAGGGTTTAGGGTTTAGGGTTAAGGGTAGAGGGAGAGAGATAGAGGAGGAGAGGAGAGAGAGAGACCTAAGAGAGGGAGAGGAAGGGAGAATTGAGAGAGAAATAGAGAGAGGGAGGAGAGACAGAGGAGGGAGTGCTGGGCGTAGAGGGTAGAGGGTTTATGGGTTAAGGGGTTTAGGGTTATGGGTATAGGCAGAGAGATAGAGGGAAAAGACCAGAGAGAGACCTAAGAGAGGGAGAGGGGTAGGAGAGAGAGGGAGGGAGGAAGAGAGATAGAGGGAGGGCTAAGGGTTTAAGGTTTAGGGTTAAGGGTAGAGGGTTAAGGGTTTAAGGATTTAGGGTTTAAGGCTAAGGGCAGAGGTAGAGGGAGAGAGATGGAGGGAGGGGAGGAGGAGTGAGAGAGACCAGAGAGGGAGGGTTCTAGGAGGGAGATACTTGAGAGAGAGAGAGGAGGGAGTGGGAGAGATACAGAGGGAGACAGGCTAAGGGTAGAGGGTAGAGGGTTAAGGGTTTAGGTTTGAAGGGTTACAAGGTTTTAGGGTTTAGGGTTAAGGGTAGAGGGGAGAGGGATAGAGGGATTGAATGAGAGAGAAAGACTCGAGAGAGGGAGAGACTTCAGAGAGAGAGAGGGAATGGGAGAGAGATAGATAGTAGAGGGTTAATGGTAGAGGGTAGAGGGTTTAATGGTTTAGGGTTAATGGTAGAGGGGGGAGAGATAGAGTGAGTGAGTGAGAGAGGAGACACTTGAGAGAGGGAGATGGGGAATGAGGGAGACACTTGAGAGATGGAGAGAGAGAGAGGGTAGAGGGTTTCTGTGCCATGGGTTATGGCCAAGGTTTAGGGTTACGGGTAGAGGGAGATACAGATAGAGGGAGTGAACAAGAGTGAGAGAGACCCTCAGAGATGGGAGAGGGGTAGGAGGGAGAGACTGGAGAGAGAGGGAGGGGGAGGAGAGAGATAGAGGGTATAGGGTTAATGGTAGAGGTAGAGGGTTTAAGGGTTTATAGAGTTTGGAAGTTAAGGGTAGAGATAGATAGAGGGAGTGGGAGGAGAGAGAGATACTGAGAGAGGGAGAGGTGGTAGGAGGGAGAGAGTTGAGAGAGAGAGACATGTTAGAGGGTAGAGGGTTTAAGGGTTTGGGGTTTAGGGTTTAGGGTTAAGGGTAGAGGGGAGAGAGATAAAGGGTAGAGGGTTAAGGGTAGATGGTAGAAGGTAGAGGGTTAAGGGTAGAGGGGAGAGGGATATGAGTGAGTGAGTGAGAGAGAGACTTGAGAGAGGGAGAGGGGGTAGGAGGGTGAGACTTGAGAGTGCAAGAGAGGGAGGGAGTGGGATAGAGATATAGGGTAGAGGGTTTAAGGGTTTAGAGTTTAAGGGTTAAGGGTTTAGGGTTTAGGGTTAAGGGTAGAAGGGAGAGAGATAAAGGGAGAGTGAGAGAGAGAGACTTGAGAGAGGGAGAGGGGTAGGAGGGTGAGTCTTGAGAGAGAGAGGGAGTGGGAGAGAGATAGAGGGTAGAGGGTTTAAGGGTTTAAGGATTTAAGGGTTAAGGGTAGAGTGGAGAGACATAGGAGAGAGAGAGAGAGATAATATTTAAATATCTTATATATTAGTAATATATATATATACATTAACTAAAATATAGAAATAATATTTAAATATTATACATAATAATATAATATATTATATATTATACATAATTCCATAATAGATTATCATAAGTTGTATATCATATATTAAATTATAAATCGGATATTCGATATTTCTGACACAAACCTTACTACCTAGGGGTTAGCCTTGGGCTTGCTCTCTAGGACATGCCAATCCCAAGAAGTCAACACAAAAAATGTGTTAACAACTTACCTTGCTTTTCTTGACTTCACCCATGTGGCTGACGACTTTTTTTTACTCAAAATTGATGAAACGAAAAGGGTTTTAAAGGAGATTCTCAACTTTCTACCAATATAAATTATTCTTTACTTTGAATTTAATAAACAATTATTATTCATTTTCTATTTGAATTACGACTAAAGTCCTGATTGATAGGATGATTGAAAAACATCTATAGCTTTCAAACAGTATCACATTTTTTGAATCCGAAACATGCTTCACATACTATAGGATTTAAAAAAGAAAAATTGAATTTCATGAAGTTTTGACCAAGTGAAGGTGGTCAAACATATGGGTTTTTATATTTTTAAAAAGTAACAAAAAATTCATAATTAATTAATTTATTTGGAAAAAAATTACAAAAAAATATGCATCATATCGGGACATGAGTCCTCTACTTATATCTAAAATCTTATAAAAAAATATTATCATTTTATTGTGGTTAGGGTGGTTAGACAAACACCTACTTCTTATTTTTTCCCTGAAATTTAAGTACTACTGCATTGAAATTTTAAATTTTCACCAAATAGATTTAAAAAAAAAAACCTAGTAGTTTAGAAACTAAATTAAATTTTCTATAGATTCTATTTTTACATATTTTTGAAATAATATAGATAACTTATTCAAATTTTTACGTCAAGTTGCCTAACTTTGATTTTTTTGAATTTTCACGCCACTTAAGGGCCTATTTTTTCCATGATGATCTTGCACATACTCTGTATTATTATCAACTATCTTTGATGGAACAAAAAACCTCATGATGATATTATTTAGCAAAAATTAAATAACCACCCTTGATGTATAATTTCTTGTAGGTATTGCCTCGACCTATTTGGTGAAATATCCAATGTCCACAAAAATATGTTAAAACCTATAGCTAAGTTTTTCAAATATATCCCCAATAAAATTTTCCCCATTCTTAGAATGAATATTCAACTAAGATGGTCATGAGGAGGAGTGTACCAAATTTCATCTTGAAAAAAAACTCTAGCAAGCATCACATCGTTTAGCAAACTTGATCACATTCCTAAATAATGTGGGTCACCAATATCGTTCTCTCATAATATTATGAGTAGTAGTCCTAGACATGAAATTTCCACTACACAATACTTGATGAAATTCCTCAACAACCTTTATAGATTTCTCCCTATCTAAGAGTTTAAAGAGAACACCATCAAAGTTTCTCTACATTAACTAGCCTTCAAGTAGTAAATTTCTTTGATTTGTCATATTTAATGTTCTTTTTTGTTGATCATCCATTCCTATAGGACAAATTAGATTTTTAAAATATTAAATAATATCCTCATACTAAGGACATTCCTTCAAATGACAAGAAGAAAGAGATGTGTTACAATCCACTTGATGCACTTTAACTTCTGAAAGAAAGAAAAATATGGAACAAATGGGTTTTGTGTGTTTGTTATTTATTGGAATGATGTATATGTGATATGGATGGACCTATTTTCCTTTATTTCATTAGGAAATGTGATCCAAACAAAGAATTTACTTACAACTCTTAGGCGAGTCAACTCAATGAGGGAATCTGCTGATTTCCCTATGATTGAGGACAAGGGTATCATCCCGAACTACACTTTTGGGAGAAAAGCTAAAAATAGTAAATCAACTCAATTATGCCCATTCAAACTTGAATCATCAATTTAAGCATAATATAGACATAAACAATAAAATTTTGATAGATCTAGAAATGGAAGAGTGATGTGTACCTTTTACCAAAATATAGTTTTGGGAGGCTACTTGGGACTTATTCACCCATAGGTGAATAGGTCTCTATGCAGAGGTTTTACTTAGCTTTTGAGATCCTTTGGTGTTAGTTTGTAGCTTTTGTTTGATCTAGGTTTCAATGTCAGACAGTCAAAAACAAATTATGTAGGTGATATTCTACGGATTGACAAAAAATATGATAACTTTTTGCAACTTTTCCACTTTGCGACTTTGAGGTCTTCAATCCTTCTTCAACCTATAAACCTACACATTCACAAAGAGAAGAAAAATGTTTGTTTTTGGTGGATGAGGGTTTTCCTTGGTCAAACCCCATCTTGGTAATCGAACTTTGAATTGAAATAATGAAACATGAAAGGAATGATGAATGAAAAAATGCTAGGTTGCAACTCACCCAAACCCTTGAATAAACCTTTGGAGGATTGAAATATTGATCTTTATCTTTGCATGAAATGGATTCAATGGATGTGGATCTCGATTCTTAAACATGTTGACTTGGATCTTGAAACCTACATCATAATGTTAGCTCCAAAAACATGCATGATGCATAAGACCTTGACACAGTTCTTGAGATCCTGATTTCTACAATAAATCACTAATAAATCTACTGTAGAATGCCCTTGATCATAATCTTTACTCTTGTGAAGTATCATATAAATTCTAGGATTTAAATTGATGAAATAACCTTGTATTTATAGGTATCTATCCTTAATTTCCCAAAAATTAAACATTACAAGCCGACATTGAAATTTGAATTCGAGGACATTAAAATATGGCCAAAAACATATTTTAAATTTTGTTTCAAAGGCCCCTAGGGAGGACCCATTTTCCCATGGGCAAATGGGTCCCAGGTCCCTATTCTTGGAACACACATTGCTCGAGGTAATTAATTATGTGTTTGGTATTAATTATTGTTGAGTTTCCCCTTCAAAAAATGGAATTTATTAGGCTTGTAGATGCAAAATAGGGATTACTAAGGCATAATTGAGTCCAATTTAATTGAGGGGTACATTTTCCTACACTAAATTAGGCCCCACTTTAGTGAGAGGATGACCTTGCATCAAACTCACACTAAAGTAGATAATCAAGAGAGGTCTAATTATACAACTATTGGAAAGATAAGATGACAAAGGTCAAGGAGGATGATCAAGCTCCCAAGATCTAAGATCTCATGGAAAACCAACAAAGACACACATAGACACATGCCTATGTTAAATATACAACAACAATGACAAGATACTCAATCATATAATGTCATAGACTTAAAGAAGGAAAGAAAAAGGGGAGGATCAAGCCTCAAATGTTTGTCCATCTGGATATGGATCAAGCCTTAGCTTTTCTTCCAAAAATGTTTAGAAGTGGAAACCCACTGTCCACTATGCAAACAACATGCGTTCACACGATCTAGTGAAATCTGTTGTCCACTAGGTGAACCCCAAGAAGTGGCTAACTAACCATACCAAAGTTATACCTCTTGATAAATTTGATGAGGTGCCACACAATATGAACTTCAAGCTTCATAAGGATAGCAAGCTGCATTATGCTAGACACTGATGAACAAAAATGACTCCATTGGCAAGCAAGGTGTGTTATGCTTGGTGGCCATGAAAAGGGGTTGTAACTTCGAGCTTCACAAGGCAAGAAAGCTTCATTATGCTAGGCACTCATGAATAAAAATGGCTCCACTGGCAAGCAAGGTGTGTTATGCTTGGTGGCTATGAAAACCGGTTATAACTTTGAGCTTCACAAGGCTAGCAAGCTTCATTATGCTAGTCACTCATGAACAAAATGCAAATAGGATAAGACATCTTCAAAGGGTTTTTTATTAATGCATGTAAGGTATCACCTTAGGGAACATCATGCTTGAAATCACCACCAAGAGAGGACAAGTCGAAGGATAAAAGATTCACTACTTAGGGAATGCAAGCCATATCATTACCACTAAGAGGAATTCCATATGCTAAGAAAGGTCGCACTCTTGAAGGTGTTGGAATAATGTGCCTCAATCTCACAGGCTAAAACCTCTAAAAGAGAAAAGTCGGTGTGACATCCATATTATCTGGCTAACTGGCAGTTGTGAAACCTTATGAAATGTTCAGGTTGCCGAGACCTTGTTGATGTCTTACCGAATGGAGCCTATCACTGTGACAATTTCTATCTCACTCCACTCAGGGAGATCTCTGGCCAACATGCCATTCTTATCAGATGTTGGGGAGACTCTGGGCGACAAGTGGTGTTAGGGAGATTCATAGCGACTGGAGTCATCAGAGTGACTCATATGCTTCGGTATGAAGTATTATTGATATGGAAAGTCTCACCGATAGTGATGCACTCAGAGTCATTAAAGTAACACATAAGGGTTCGGTAAGAACTCTTGGCGACGGGTGTTTATCTCATCGATGCTGTGGGATGTTGTTGGTATGACTCTATGCAAAGGGTGATCTTGGGGTGACTTGAAGACTTTGGTATGACTTCTCAGCGATAGCGGTAAGTCTTTCCGACAGTGTTCACATCAATATGACTTGAAGAATTCGGTAAGAAATCTCAGCAATAGCAGTAAGTCTTGCCGACTGTTGGACATTTCAGAATGACCTTTGAACATCGGTATGATGTCTCATCGAATAATGATGGTCTTGCCGAATAGCGATACATGTGATGGATATCGGTATGATTCTTGGCGGATAGCGATTGTCTTGCCGATGAGATTGCTGAGGTCGATGCGATCTTGTGAACTGAATGGAACCTCTTGCCGATAGCAATGAATCTTGGCGACATTGATGGTTGAGTCATGTGGCATCGGGGAGACACGGTTAGTGTCTCACCGACATGCGAATACATTTTAAACACCTTTGAGCGAGTGATGAATATCCTATGTGGTGAGTCTACGACCAATTAGAGAAGCTGAATGGGAACCGTTGGAAGTTAGTCTGTTGAGGCAGTTCTGTGTGGAAGTTCAATAGACCAGTGACGACATGAATATATTCTAGAATTGCAGATTGTGTTTGGTTCGATGATTCGTTCGACAGATGGATGATTGATGAACTGTAGATGAATTGTTCGATGTGTATCAGTGTGAATTAAATTGAGAGTGCACTGTAACCAGAGTGTTCTGTAGCAAGGTTGATCATTGTGAATCCTGTTGTAAATTGACATCAGAGAGAGTGAAGCCCATACTCTATATGTAATTTTATTACTTTAATACAAAGGGGTTTTTCTTGGTGTGGTGGATTTTTCTCCCGTAAGGGTTTTCCCACGTAAATCTGGTGTTCATGTGTGTATGTTATATTCTCTGTTTCTGTTATTTCTTAGAAGTGTATCTTAATTGGACTATAATTGAAAATTTAAAAGTATCTCTGCATTCTTCCCTCAGGTTTTGATGTTAGGATAGTTGTTTCCGCACCTTAGCTTTCCTTACAAGTGGTATCAGAGCCTGGCCAGTTGTGTTATCCTTGTGGGTACATTGGGTTTTTTTGTGTCAATTTCTATTCAGTGGGAGTCTTGTAGAATTTTTGGTAATTCGAATTATAGGTTAAGATGGCAAGCACGTCAGGAAAGATTGAAATTGAGAAATTCAATGGCAACAATTTTGAGTTGTGGAAACTTAAAATGGAAGATCTATTTGTTGATCGTGATTTGTGGATTGCTGTGTCTGGAACAAAGCCTACATGCATGAAGCAAGAAGATTGAGACCTTGCAGATAGAAAATCTAAGGGGCTGATAAGGCTCTGTTTAGTAGACTTTGTTCTTTTGAATGTTCATGAAGAAAAGACTGCATCTTCCTTGTGGAAAAGACTCACAGTTATTTATCAGGGCAAGTCCTTGGTGAATAAATTATTCTTGAGGAAGAAGCTGTACTCTTTGAGAATGTAGGAAGGAGGGTCTGTTGTTGATCATTTGAATGCATTCAACATGCTGATTGCATAGTTAACATCTGTGGGCATGAAGATTGATGAAGAGGATCGTTGTATGCTGTTATTATGTTCTTTGTCAGATTCGTGGGATCACCTGGTGATGGCTATTGGGAGTATGACATCCACTTTTAAGATGGAAGATGTTGTTGCTTCATTGTTATTAGAAGAGATGAGAAGGAAATCTTCTGAGATGGTGGAGGCTCTTGCTGTTAGAGGCAGATCGAAAGATAAAGGCAAGAAGGACAAGAAGTCCAAATCCAAATCAGAAGGGAGATCAAAGTCTCCTGGCAAGAAGTCCAAGGTGAAGTGCTAGAATTGTGGGAAACCTGGTCATGTCCGAAAGGATTTTAAAGACGAGAAGAAGAAGAAGAAGAAGTATTCTTCCGACAATGATTCTTCTCAGAGTGATGCAGACACTTTCATTTCAGCCTTGGCTACGCAGGCATCAGATGATGTCTAGCTGATTGATTCTGGAGCATCTTTCCACATAACATCTCATAGAGACTGGTTCACGAAGAATGAAAAATATGATGGTAGAAAGGTGTATTTGGCAAGTGATTCATCATTAGAAATAGTTGGCCATGGAAGAGTCAGAATTCAATTCCCTGATGGCAGAGTGAAGGGAATTAATGATGTAATGCATATACCAGGTCTGGCTCAAAACTTACTTTCTGTTAGTATGCTGAATGATATTGGAGTGCAAGTCACGTTCTCTGGAAATGGCTGCAAGATGACTAGAGGCTCTATGGTGCTAGCAAGAGGTGCTCATGTTGGTACCTTGTATAAGCTTAATGCACATGCTGTGCAAAGCAATAGTGTCTCTACCAAGTCACAGAAAGCTACTCATGGAGGAAAAGAGGAAGAAATTCCTGATAGTGTAAAATCTATGGAAGTTAAACTTCTAGCAGAAAAGACTATGCTTTAGCATCATAGGCTAGGCCACATTGGAGAGAAAGGTTTAAAAACCTTGAAGAATAAAAACTTGGTTGAGGGGATTGAAGATTGTAACCTCGAATTCGAGTTTTGTGAACATTGTATATATGGTAAACAACACAGTGTTTCATTTTATTCCAGTCCTCACAAATCTTTTGGTTTGATTGATTATATACATTATGATGATTTTGGTCCAGTGAATGTTCCTTCTTTGTCTAAGTCAAGGTACTATGTATTGTTTATTGATGATTATTCAAGAAGGGCATTTGTCTATTTTTTGAAAAGTAAATCAGAAGTGTTCAGTCGGTTTAAGGAATTTAAGAACCTTGTAGAAAATAATACTAGAAGAAAAATAAAATGTTTAAGGACTGATAATGGTGGTGAATTTTGTTCTGATGATTTTGAGAGGTACTGTAAAGATCATGGGATTAAAAGACATAAAACTACACCTTACACTCCGCAGGAAAATGGAGTTGCAGAAAGGTTCAACAGGACAGTGATGGAAAGAGCACAAAGTATGCTGAGTAGTGCTGGCTTGGAGGAGAAGTTCTGGGCTGAGGAAGTTGCTACAACAAGTTACTTGATAAACCATTCTCCGAATTCTGCTCTTGTTGAGAAAACACCTTTGGAAGCATGGTCTGGTAAGAAGCCCTCTCTGAGACACATTCGTGTTTTTGGCTGTGAGGCATATGCACATGTGCCATATGAGAAAAGATCTACATTGGAGAACAAGGCTGTCAAATGTATTTTTATTGGTTATAATGTTGGCATAAAAGGATACAAGCTTTGGAATCCTAATACAGAGAAGGTTTTGTACAACAGAAGTGTTATCTTTCATGACCTGAAGCCTTCTACCTTGGATCTGCAGTCAGAGAAAAAATTAGAAAACAAAAGGATGTAGCTGAAATTCCTCCAACACTAGATAAAGAGGAATTGAAAATTCAAAATGTACCTGAAACTGAGGAGAGCTCAAGTAGTTTTGAGAGTTCTGATGAAGAAGAACAACCTCAGCCTCAACAAGTGAGGAGGTCAACTCATGAAAGAAAGCAACCTGATAGTTATGGGTTCTCTTTGATAGATTCTACTTGTGCCTATGCTTTAATTTCTAGCACTGATGAGCCTAGGACTGTGAAAGAGACATTTAAAATGTCTGATTCAAACTCTTGGTTGGAAGCCATGAATGAAGAAATGGTATTATTAGAAAAGAATGATACTTGGAGTTTGGTGCCCTTGCCTAAAGGCAGAAAAACTGTGGGCTGCAAATGGGTATTTAAAAAGAAAATAGGTCTGGATGGTAGTGTGGAAAAATATAAGGCGAGGTTGGTTGCGAAGGGTTATTCCCAAGTAGAGGGAATTGATTATGGGGAGATTTTTTCTCCTGTAGCTAAGCTAACATCTATCAGATTTCTTTTGTCACTTGCAGCAGCGTATGACTTAGAGGTTGAACAGATGGATGTGAAGACAACATTTCTTCATGCTGATCTTGAAGAAGAAATTTATATGTCCTAGCTTGAGCACTTTGTGGAGAAAGGTAAAGAAAAATTGGTTTGCAAGTTGAATAAATCTCTGTATGGATTAAAGCAATCTCCTAGAATGTGGTACCAAAAGTTTGACACTTTTGTTTTGTCATTGGGATTTGTAAGATCAAAATCTGATCATTGTGTGTATTACAAAGCTGAAAGTGATCAAGTCCTTATTATTGCTCTCTATGTTGATATACTGTTCATAGGCAATAGTAAGTTAATGATTTATGATCTTAAGTCTCAGTTGTTTGCAAAGTTTGAAATGAAAGATCTTGGTGCAGCAAGGTATATTTTGGGTATGGAAATAACTAGGGACAGGAATAGTAGAAAACTTTGGCTCAGTCAGAGTAAGTATATCAAGACTGTTCTAGAGAGATTTTGCATGAATGACTGTAAGCATCTAGTAGTTCTAGTTTCGCAGGGAACAAAGCTATCTGTTGAAGATTGTCTGAAATATCCTACTGAGATGGAGGACATGACTAGTGTACCTTATGCTAGTGCGGTTGGCAATCTTATGTATGCAATGGTCTGTACAAGGCCAGACATTGCCCAAGCAGTGGGAGTACTTAGTCGGTTTATGGCTAATCTTGGAAGGACACATTGGAATGCTATGAAAAGAGTATTCAGATATTTGAAGGGCACTTTAGAATATGCATTGTGTTACCATGGAAAATTGGTTGAATCACAGAGGACTCTTAGCATTCGAGGCTATGTGGATTCTGATTGGGTATGGGACATTGACAACAGAAGATCCACCAGTGGATATATTTTCATGTTGAATGGTGGTGCAGTGAGTTGGATGAGTAAGTGGCAAGCTGTAGTCGCTTTGTCCACTATAGAGGCATAATACATGGCAACAACAAACACCTGTAAAGAAGCAATCTAGTTAAAATGTTTGTGTTCTAACATTGGTTTTGATGCAGGGAAAATAAAAATTTACTATGATAGTCAGAGTGCTATCTGTTTGGAAAAGAATCCTACTTTCCATGCCAGGACGAAACATATAAATGTATAGTATCACTTTGTACGAGATATTGTGGAGGATGGAAAGGTTTTGTTAGAAAAGTGGATACTCTGGAGAATGTTGCAGATACATTGATGAAGCTAGTGAGCATAGCCAAGTTCAGGTGGTGTGCCAGTTCGATGGGCCTTAGTTCCCATGAATGCCAATAGTTTTTGTTGTGCTCTAGAGGTGCCTGTGTGATCTTCATCAAGTGGGAGATTGTTGGAATAATGTGCCTCGATCTCATAGGCTGAAACCTTTGAAAGAGAAAAGTCGGTGTGACATCCATATTGTCTTGCCGACTGATAGTTGTGAAACCTTATGAAATGTTCAGGTCGCCGAGACCTTGTTGATGTCTTGCCGAATGGAGCCTATCGCTGTGATATGTTGATCACTGTGACAATTTCTATCTCACTCTGCTCAATGAGATCTCTGGCCGACAGGGCATTCTTATCGGATGTCGGGGAGACTCTGGGCGACAAGCAGTGTCGGGGATATTCATAGCGACTAGAGTCATCAAAGTGACTCATATGATTCGGTATGAAGTCTTATCGATATGAAAAGTCTCGCCGATAGTGATGCACTCAGAGTCATTTGAGTAACACATAAGGGTTCTGTAAGAACTATTGGCGACGGGTGTTTGTCTCATTGATGCTGTGGGATGTTGTCGGTATGACTCCTGGCGAAGGGTGATCTCGGGGTGACTTGAAGACTTCGGTATTACTTCTCAGCGATAGCAGTAAGTCTTGCCGACAGTGTTCACATCGATATGACTTGAATACTTCGGTAAGAACTCTCAGCGATAGCGGTAAGTCTTGCCGACTGTTGGACATTTCAGAATGACCTTTGAACATCGGTATGATGTCTCATCGAATAATGATGGTCTTGCCAAATAGCAATACATGTGATGGATATCGGTATGATCTCTTAGCGAATAGCGATTGTCTCGCCGATGAGATTGCTGAGGTCGATGCAATCTTGTGAACTCGGTGGAACCTCTTGCCGACAGAAATGACTCTTGGCGACATTGATGGTTGAGTCGTGTGGCATTGGGGAGACATGGTTAGTGTCTCACTGAAATGTGAATACGTTTGAACGCCTTTGACCGAGTGATGAATATCCTAAGTGGTGAGTCTACAACCAATCAGAGAAGCCGAATGGGAACCATTGGAAGTTAGTCTATTGAGGCAGTTCTGTGTGGAAGTTCAACAAACCAGTGATGACATGAATATATTCTAGAATTGCAGATTGTGTTTGGTTCGATGATTCGTTCGACGGATGGATGATTGATGAACTGTAGATGAATTGTTCGATGTGTATTAGTGTGAATTAAATTGAGAGTGCACTATAACTAGAGTGTTCTGTAGCAAGGTTGATCATTGTGAATGCTGTTGTAAATTGACATCAGAGAGAGTGAAGCCCGTACTCTGTATGTAATTTTATTACTATAATACAAAGGGGTTTTTCTTGGTGTGGTGGATTTTTCTCTCGTAAGGGTTTTCCCACGTAAATCTGGTTTCATGTGTGTATGTTATATTCTCTGTTTCTGTTATTTCTTAGAAGTGTATCTAAATTGGATTGTAATTTAAAATTTAAAAGTATCTCTGCATTCTTCCCTGAGGTTTTGACGTTAGGAGAGTTGTTTCCGCACCTTAGCTTTCCTTATAGAAGGACATCAATCCCAATGTCACCAAGAAGAAGATGCATCACATGAATCAAGAAGACCACACTAAGAAACATGAGTAATAGTCAAAAATTTCAAAATGATAATGCCAATGTATGCCCCCACTTTAAAGAAATTGCTCAACACCATGTTGTGAGAAATTAATTTAAAGTAGAAAATGATAAATGCTAAGCATTAAAGAAGACATGAGAGCTTATTTGAAAAGCCCTATGTCAATAATATGTTTCCAAATGAAGCTACATGAAAATGGGTTTCCCCTAAATGAAATCCCAAACAGATAAGGGATCCATGGATTTGGGGTAAGTGCATGTCTTTTCTACAATGTTATTATAGAGCTTAGAAATGTCATCATTCCCCAAATACTCGTAGAATTGGAAGAATGACATATAGAGAGAGAGAAAAAAGAAAATATTTTTGGTCAATATGGAAGAGACCTAAATGTCTCGATGCCTTGCATCATCCCCAAAAGGAAAACACAAGACAAAAGAAAAGATAAATTTTTACATATAAAAGAATGTAGGTACAAATAGAGGAATGGACATAAAGACATGTCAAATAGAATGATACAAGGGATCACATTACACACATGGAATCACACAAAAAGAACATGAAAATAAGACAAATAAAAGACTAGTAGGGCACATGTGAGTCAACCTATAGCAAGTTGTCCACATCCCAATATTTTCCATCATATGCAGAAGGAAGATAACTAGCTAAAGGGACAATGACAAGTGCTGTACTAGGAACATCACCAGGTTCAACATGTGGTGAGTCACTCTTTTTAGGAGGATCATCATGGTTGTTATTATATAAGACCATGGAAGAGGAAAAAAATAAATTCAGCTCATTATGCACTTCCTCATCAATCTTAGCAGTCTCATCATCATCATCATCATCCAAGTTAATCACAACATGAGGTTTTATGATAATATCCATGGAAGGTATTGTTGTGCCCTCAACACACATGCCCCATTTGGAACAAGGACCCTCTCTTTCCTTTTCCTCTCTAGGTCATTTTGTTGTTGCCTCATTTTGTGTGCCCCCTGTTTGGTGTCCCAAATGGTCAGTGAACCCTAAAGTGTCATCTCAAGTCGACCATGCTTCACCCCCTCAAATTTTCAAAGTCCTATGCCTTTGCGGAGATCCCTTGGAAGTTTGCCTCTGCCAGCGTCCCTGGGACCTTGAGGGTCCACCCTCATGGGTTTCCCCTGGTGGATTTCCCTGTTGCATTTTCTGTGCCAAATGGTCGAAGGACCCTATCCTTCTGCAACTCAGGACCCGTTACTTCGATTGCCATTTTCCTGTGTATTCAACGACTAAGTCTAATCAAACATCTTTGAGACCCATCAGGCTCACCCCGCCGGGATGCTCCTCCCGGACCTCCGTTGCCCTTTCACCATTTCTAATGACCATCCTTTGGAGGAGCTCCGCTTGTTGGAGCCCCATCACCTTAGTGTAGCCCGATTCTTGTCAAGTTCTCTAGCATCCATCAACCGATGACGTCCCGCCCATCGGGTTTCGGCCCTGCTGTGTCTGTTTTTGAATTTCAAAACTCACCAACCCTAGTGTCCACCATACGTGCATTAATTACTGGCATTTAATTCCCTTAAAGGTATAAATATGCAAATTTGAACTGTCATTTTCACATGTCAGTTAATCAGAGTGAATTAGAGCGATTAGAAAGCTATCTTCGTGCACCACCCTCAAGCCCAAGGCCTCCCATCATAGGTCCCTTGCTTCTATTGGCTGATTCAACTACTTCATTCGTTGGGTTCTAGAGGTAAGTTTTCCATCTGCACCCCATCTCATGTTTATTTTTATTTCTAATAAAATAAACTAGTAAAAAGAATGAAAATACATGCATTGGATAGAAGAAAGTGAGACACCTAAAACCCATGATCTAGAAACTTGAAAAACCTCATAAATCACCCCCTGGGTGGCCACAAAACCTTGAATCCTCATCGCCGTTCTTCAACCAGGGAATTCATATCCTGTGGGCTCGGACCTCCCCCTAGCCATTCCAAACACTTGAAACAAACATAACTTTCAAATGACGATCTCCTCGTTCGGGTCCACTGGCACAGGAGGACCTTACCTTATTGCCGTCAAAATTTTCCAAACCTTTAAGAAAAATTGAATCCATCTGAATTACTTGGGCCCGTGCTTGTGGGACTCCATTCTCAGGGCACCATTCATGAGCTGCTGTTCCAATCGGTGGTTTGGCCTTGACCTGCCGATGACTCGGGTGCGGCTCCTCCGTTCATCGCGACCTTGAACTGAAAATGACCAAGCACTCAACACCCTTTAGGTCCCTCCATCTTCCGGCTCCCGACTTCCTCGTGGCTGTCAAGTGAAATTATCAAAATATCGAATGACCAATGTTTAGCGGGTTGTCCCCCACAGACCTCCATCGTTGGAACTTCGTCCCATCCCATCTGTTGCCAAAGGGAGGAATGCCTTCATCCTCTCGACCTTCGGGACCTGAGCCCTTGTTTGCCGCTAAGCTTTAAGTAAATGAGAACATAACAACTAAGTCTCTGGTTGGACCCGACTCACTGGAAGGCCCCTGCTAGAACTCTGCATGCGTTCCACCATTGAAAACAAAAACATCCTCACAAACTTCACCCCCTCTAACCCAGTTTTTTAAGAAGTTAATAATCCAACCGCCCTCTAAGTTCATGGGTCCTGATTGGTGGAACTCTGCCCCCGAAATGTCGTTTCATCAAAGCTGTCCCAAACAACAAACCTCAGGCGGTGAAGCTCCATCTTGATTCCGATCGCCCACATGATGACCCAAATGCCCTCCAATCAACAAAATAATCTTGACCCACATGCCAAAATGGGGCACTTTATTTAGTGGACCTTCCATTTGACCAAATCCTAGGGCGGGTTGAACCTTGCGGGCTGCCCTGCCCTAGTTTCCCTTCAAAACAACCATCCTACTAGGGAAGTTCGACCCTTGGAACGTGGACCATCCAAGCTCCCTCCTATGAAGTACTAGTGCCATATGCTAGGTTTCTTAAATGCCAAATTATCTGATCTAACCTTGTATTGTAGGGATTTGGCTAACATTCCATGTATTTTATGCTCTAAAGTGTTTGTTGCCCCTTTGGTTATAGGATATATGGAATCAGGTGTGGGACCTTCAGGAGTCACCATGGAGAAGGACAAAGGAGAGAAGACAAGCAAAGCACCCCGCAAAAAGGAAGATAAAGACCAGATGAAATATCAGTTCCAAGGGGAGCCATTGAAATCTAAAGTCACCACAGATTGGAGGGAGATTTCTAACACAAATATTGGGCACATTGATATCAACGAATTCATGCAAAGGGTTAGGATTAGCCCTAAAACAGAGAATGCAAGATTGATCAGAGGTAGTGGGATAGCCAAAGCTAAGGGCTTCCCTCCTGCTCTTATCGCCCTTGAACTAGTAATGGCCTGCAAGGAGGCATACCGACTAGAGACCCAAACGATTGTGGATAGGGACGAGAATATATTGGTTGATATGTTTGCCAAAGCAATAACAAAGAATTTTCATATCCCTACCTTCGGGGAGATGGAATTTCCAACTATAAAGGAGTGCAAGGAAATGTGGGAAGAGGACCCAATTAAATGTAAGAAACTCATAAATCAGTATTGGCTAAAGGAAAAGAGGGGCAGTGTTGCAAAAGTTCCCCAGGAGCTATTCCACAGTGATTTTTATGAAGACTACCATGATCTGGTGACCCTGTTAAGAAAAGTAATGGGCCTTCTGACTGTGGCCTACTTTCAAGAATGAATGGTCTACTTTGTTGAAGAGATTCTCTGTGGAGAGGATACCTCATTTTACTGGGGAGGGATAATTAGTGATTTCTTTCACGAGAAATTCATGGCTGTAAAAATGACCTCCAAGTTTTACATGATGTCCTACTTGGTCTATTCATTGGCTGAATGGAGGCAATACAGTGGCTTGTTCAGAACTCTAGATGAGGAACCTGATAGGGAGCTAAAAGTCTATGACAAGTACCCTTAGTTGTAATTCAAGAATTTCAAGAAAGATTACTGCAGGGTCAATGATGCTTTCATAGGTCATATTGTCAGATTGCTCGGGGGTGACTTCGAGAGGCGAGTCTCCCACAACGCCAACGCTTTCCTGAAGTAGTATGCCTTCCTGTTCTTCCAATATCCAAAGTTTACTTACATTCATGTAGAAGGCTTCTCAAAAAGACTGAACAAGCTGCCCCAGTATCCTAATGACCAGATAATACTATTGGAGCTCTCTCGATAGTTGTGACATGTGCACACCCGCTTGGGCAACAAACATTTGGTAGGGATTCCTTATCCCCTATCCTTCGGCCAAGGGTTGTATGAACTCCATACCTCGCAGTGTACACACAATTCAGAGAAGGAGTTGGCCGAATACCATTTGAGGCTCCACATGGTCCAGCCACAGATGGATCCATGTGGCCATATCAAGAAGGAACTTGGGCCCGAATATGCCCATCTGCATAGCGTTGAGGATTTCTGGGCTAATTGTAAAGATGACAATGAGGTTCAGATGAGGCACTATATGCGGATGACCGCATACTTTGTAAAGAGGGTAAACCTATTCCCAGTACCTGATCAGGTGGAAGAAGATGAGAGAACAGTAATAGACCCTTGATATGATGCAATTTCCAATCTTCCACTACCATTAATTGACTGAAATGAACAGGAGGTCGATGACCTCGATATTCTAACCAAGCCCATCGAGCCTTGTACAAAAGAATGGATTGATGGGAAAGTTGCCTGATTGAAGTAGCAAGGGGTCACTCTGACCTATGAGGGGATTGAAAGTGAGCCAAGTGGAACAGATGGTAGGGCAACTACTTCCTCAATAGGAGAAACTTCAAAATCCCCTCCACTCACTTGGTCAAGGAAAATAAAAGAAATTGATGAGCAACAATCTAATCCAAAGTTGTATGCAAGAAAGGCCTTGGAAGGTGAACCTTCCAAGAAACATAAGAAATCGGGCAGTGTCATTGAGATGCTAGTTATTCGAGAGGATCTGCTCCATGAGGGAGAGGAAATGGAGACCGAGTACCCAAAATATCCACCGGCTGTTTCCACTACTGCTGCCCCCACATCTACTTCCCAGGCTATGGTGGCTACTTCCCCACCTACGATGGACATCTCGGTCTACCTTGCCTCTTCTTCGCTTATTGGACCAGTCATAATGATTGAATCTTCTTCTACCACCACCTCTCTACTCTCTTTTGCGTCAATGTCTCCAACCACGTCTCTTTCACTAGCAACGACAACAATATCAATGCCTACCTCTCACTTCCAAAGGCATTTTTGTGGCATATGCAAAATGTCCCATCCAAAATTTCTGAAGTATTGATGAATCCAACCATCCAGACTACCCTAGCACAAGTTCTTGCCAGTGTTCCTACCTCAAAGCCTCCAACTGAGCCACCGAAGATGAAAGCCATGATGCAAATTATTTGAGGAGTTGGAACAATAAGAGAAAAAGGCCGCCAAGGCATTGGAGGAAGAAGTTGATGACTACCATGACACCCAGAGTACCAACATTTAAAAATTGATGAGGTAGTCCGTGAAGGAGAGGAAACAAAATCCTCCGAGAGTGACAAAGAAGAAGATGCCAACACCAAGTATATTATAGAAACCTTTGATGCAGATCTCGAAGAAGAGTTGGCCCAAAAATTGAAAGATGTCAAAGAGGAAATAGAAAAACCACCCTCTTAGGAAGAAAAGGAGCTAAGTGATAAAATGGAAGAAAACACTAAACTTCCAACCAGGGAACGGGAAGAAGGCTCTAAGCCATAGGAAGATGTTCCACCTAAACATGAGAAGGAGGAGAGTAAAGAAGAAAACAAGTCTATAGAAGAGGCTGAAACCCATAAGAATCTAGAAATAGAGCGGCTAGAAAAACATGGGCATGAAGAAGAAGAAAAGGATACTAAAGGGAAATACATCCCCAAGGAATTCCTACCCACTAATTCCCCCATCAAACGCATGGTGTTCATCTAAGATTCCGATGAAGAAGAAGAAGACACAAGGACAAAGAAATAAGCTCCTGAGGATAAAGAGATTGAAATCAGGAAGAATGAAGAGGAGGGTGATCGCGAATCATCCAAGGAAAAGTCTTAGATGCCCAAGTGGCTAGAGAAGCAACTAGAGAAGAAGGCTACTACTCCAAGGGATCCAAGAGAAATATTAGAGGCCATCTTGGCCCGAGCTTAGATCAACACCAAAAAAGAGAAAAATCCCAAATTTAGATCCAAGCTGATAATGGACGCTTTTGGATCTAGGACCGTGCAAATAGCTACACCGGTGGTGAATGAAGAAGGGATTGGTTACAATTTTTCCACCATCGACTTGGGAACGACATGAAGAGAACAAAAGGTGAATCATATCTAGGAGTCTGTTGCCACAATGGTACATTTGATACAACAGGATAAGGTCTCCAATGAAGAACTTAAGGCGTAGATGGCTGATTTGATAGCCTATATTCAGCAATGATCATCTGCGGAAGAGTTTCCGACCACATCTTTGGCTCCACTAGAACTGCTGTCCAAGGATAAAATTGAAAAACTTGAGAAAAGAAGGAATTGGACTAAGAATACAAAAGATTGGTTCCAACAAGTCTTGTATGTTGGAAACATGGGCATCAATCGCGCTGTTAGAACAACAAATAAATTCTTGGAGGTCCAGAAAACCCTTGAGGGCATGAGGAAGTTCTATGTGGATTTCCCTGGGATATATGAACCACCTATCCCAAAATTAAGGCCGTCCTCAAGCTGCCTCCCAAAGTATGGAAAGAAGAGCTTGCATTTGCAAAGGATGCTCATTGGCTGGTTGAAACATGGAAGATGAACTTTGACCATAGGAAAGGGGTGCTGGAGAAGTCCTCTATAAGGTGGAACCATACATTGATTGGGCCAAGGACATTAGGGCCAATTGTATTGAGTATTTGAAAGTGATGACATGCTATGATCTACTCGTTGTTGAGGTTGATATTGAAAAGGTGAAGTCTTATTTTAGAAAGAAGATGGAAGATGGAATGTCGAGAGAGCTCACCACAGATTTCATGAATTTTGCTACTCAGGCCTTCGCCCAATCTTAGCAATTCAGGGATAATACGACCAAGTGTGATGAATATTGGGATACACTTACGGGCCGATCTAAATAATGGAACTACCAAGTGCTACAATCTAGCATAATGGAGATTGAGAAACTTTGGGCTCTAACCAATAAGTTTATAGAATATGCTGCCTTGAAGAAACAGGAAGGAAACCTGATAATTGAAGACAAGTTCCTCACAGAGTAGCTGCAGCAAAGGGAAATCAGCTTGAAGACAAAGTGCTACAATGCTACCACTAGAGGAAAAAATAGGGAAAAGACAAGAGATGTATTTTAAATTGTAATATATTTGGGGGTAGGTGAAACCCTAGTTTGTAGTGAATCTTGGCCACACAATGAAAATTAATCTTGGCCATTCATTTTTCTTTTTGAACACTATAAATAGGGGGTCTCCTCTCATTTTCAAGGGAGAGTTGAGTTGTAATGACATGCTACAAAATTTTTAATAGAAATACATTGACTTTGGTGGATTTTTGAGTTTCTTTGCATGTTTCATGATTCATCTCCCATAGTTAGATGATTTAGTTAGATTTACTTTGGTAGATTTGGTAATGCTGTTCAATGGTTGTGAAGATTTCTGCTGTGTTGATGCCTTTCTTGTCCATACTTTTTGTTGTTTACTGCTGTAGATAGTTGTGTAAAGTTAGTCTGGATAGAAACTAAAAACTTCTCCAAACTTTGATCTTTTGTTCATGCATTTTTATGGTGAATGAATGGTTAATCACTTGCAGTCCTTCAAAGCTTGCACAAGTATCATGATACTGTGAGTTTTCTGGTTAAGTGAAATTCTGTTTTAAGGAAGTTGTCCACAATAGAACCTCCATGATCACTGTTCATAGTTAGTTTCAGATCCAAGAACCTCTTCTCTTCCCTACCTTTTTCCTTTTATTTTAATAAGTGACCTATGCTAAGGTTCATTGCACATTGTAAAGCTAAATATCAAGATAAAATTGGAGTTTATGATTGCTGTTCGAACCTACAACAAACTACACTTCAACTTCCCATCTTAGAAACTCCATTTCATGATTCATTTTGTATCTATCCAAATACATAAGTTTTCCCTGTGATTACCAGCAAAACAAACATCAACTGAGGAATTCCATGCACATCATGACTTGACACCTGAGAGACCTTGGGGTAGTAATTGGTAACTTGCTTGTGACTTTCTACCTTTCAAGAGAGGTAGTGCGCCTATGCACTGCCTGTGTTGAGAAAGTGCTAAAACACCCATCAAAAGGTACTTGTTCTTGTTGTGATGGAGATATGGGATTTTCTTGTTATGGAAAAGGTGGATAATCATCATGCATTACTTGATTTGTTTGATCTTGAGTTGTTGATTCATCTTGTGCTTTTAACTAACAAGCAATAGCATGACATCTACGCCTATGCTCTCTAGAATTTTGGTTTCTTTTTGTACAGTTTTTAAGTTTCAATTTTGTAGGAGTAGGTTTATCAACCATAGGTTTCTTTTCTTCTTGCAAGGGAGGAACGAAAGGAACCATGGGAGGTTGTTCAACCACTTTATCTTAACTTTATAAAATTGTTTGATCTTGGGTGGAAAAATAGGACTTGTATGGTTATCTCTTGGTATTTTATAGGAAATGGGTGAAGGATTTGTCATGGGTTGGTCTTGGTTACTTGGAAGGGATTTTGGTTCAATCACGGTCTCATCAATGATGGGAGGCTCAATCATGGGTTGAGAGATATTGCTAAGGGATAACTTTGCTATGTGTTTTTCCTTAAAATTTTGATAATATTTATAAAAGAAGTCCTTACAAGGATTAATAGGTTCTATAGGTTCGGGAAAAAATAAATCCAATGCGAAATTCCCACGGGAAGACATAGGATTAAAACCACTATGATGCATAATAAATATTTGATTGTTAAAGGAAAACTTCAAGAATTTGTGAATGACTGAAAGGACGAATTTCATGGAGTGAAGCAATGGGTAGCCTAACTTCATATGAAATTGATTCGATGCAGGATAATGGAGAATGAGACATTCAATTTTTTTTGTCCAACATGTAAAGGAAGAGTTATCGAACCTATTGTAGGGAAAGCAAAACCATTGTGTGTTTTGATCCATTCTTTTGGTTGTTCATAAGTATCTTGATAAAGTTCATGCACAAAAAAGAATTATTTGGGTATCATGTTCTCTACACAGAAAGGATCAATTAGTATCCCATTAGTAGGCTTGTCATTGATTCTTCTGACAATGTAAAGAAGACCATCAGGTACATCTTTAATTATGTCATTTGATGAGAAAGCAATGCCAAGGGACATATTGGTTTGGAGTTTATGAGGTTGAAATTCAATGGGATTATTCTCATACTTTTCATGTGATGGTTAATGATGTAAGTGAGGCTACAAAAAATTTCTATTCCTAGTTCATTACCAAGCATCTTCCTCATGTTATCTATGACAAGAATCACAATACCAACAATGTATTCAGAACTCATAGAGTTTTGCAATTTCTCTAATTTTTCATCCATTTGTCTTAGTTCTTCTTGAGGGACATTGGCAACCAATTCAACATTAGTAACATTGGTTGTTGGTAAAGAGGTCATAGGAAATGAGGCATCAAGGGTATGGTCCATGATGGGTTGACTATTGTCAACACTATGAGTGAAAGAGCTAGAGAACTCAAGATCCACAGTGGATGTGCTAGCATGGGATGACATGAGTCTAGAGCTATGTATCACTAGAGTATTGGAAATAGGACACAAGGTTGTGAAGATGATACAAGTTTCACCAAACCTAAGGTGCACCCAAAATTGAGAAAAGGAAAGGAAAAATCAACAATAGGAAGTGTAATACAAATTTTTAAAAAGAGATAAGAATTTCTAGATTTTAAACAAGATAATTTTTTGATTATATTATGCACTTGAAAATGATGTATTTTAAGTCAAAATATGTTTGAAATGCACTTTAATTGACCAATTAACCTTAATGTAAATGATTGTAGAAAATAAAAATACTGGAAATTGAAATAGAAAGTGTTGTCACATAAAAATGCACCCTGTTGAACAAAAGTTCAACATTCTAATGACACAATGGAAACAACCTCAAGGTGTGGGACCTTTCAATTGAGGTTGAATCTCTGGAGAAGGCTGAATTCCTCTTCTAAGTGCAGATGTGTTGGACTAACCTAGCACATGAAAATCATAATTCTAATAAATTACAAGAGGAAAAGGGTAGAAGGAGACATGAAAAGTAAAGAAGGTGATGCACCAAGATAGATTTTTCTCTTTCCTACTTCAAAACATCATAATACATCAAAGAAATAACTAAAACACCTACTCAGATATGGAGGTACATGTATTTTACTCAAACATGCATGAGGTGATGTGATAATAGTTGAATTTCATTAATATAGAAGCTTGAAGTAACTTTTACAATGGAATAATGCAAGAGTTGGAGGTCTTCAAAAGAAAAATCCTAGAGGGTCCAGAGGAAGGATCCATAATAATGATACAATATTTTCCTTTATGGTTCAAGCATAACCAAGAGTTCAATTCAAAACCTAACCCAAAAATAATTATGGTTAGAGAAGATTAATTCGATTAGATTAAAAATGATCCAAATTGCTCCCCTACAGAGCAACATAACTAGCCATAAAGGCTCTGACAACTCGAACAAACCTAAAATGATGAATCATATGAATGCAAGGATGGGGATTGATGAAATCTGTAGCAAAATATTAGACCAACATACCATGACAAGAGAATATAGCCTCTACAACACCTCAAGGAGTAATGACATTGACCAACAATCAATACAACCCTAAAAAAGTGTGAAAAATTGATCCATAGTTGATCAAATTTGATCCGACAGTTGAAGATGTCGTTGAGCCATTACTTTTGCAAACCTACCATGAAAAGGAGTAGCTAACCATTGAATTTTGAATGAGGGCCATCAGATTGAAGCATGGATGGCCAATATCATATTGCCAATGCAATATTAAAACATGACCATCGATCACCAATCATTGATCTCCACTGTTTCTTGTTATCCTGCGCATCACTTGCTTGACTGCTACAGTATGGTAGTGAACTTATCGCTACCCCACACCATCTTCATTTGATCACTATGGTGTGGTAGTGCTCTTACCACCACCCCATGTATTACTTACCTCATCACTGTGGTATGGCGATGAACTTACTACAACCTCGCGCCTTCTTCAATTGATCACTGCGGTGTGACAATTTAGTGTTAATGAGCTTCCTTCACTACCAAACCACAAGATCCTTTGAAAACCTTCATGGTATTGCAGTATGGGATTTTTTTGCAAGCTATAACACAATATTTATTTGATCAGATATAAATAGTGTATATCTAAGGGTGGCATAAAATATGTCAACATTTTGGTGATATCCATGGAATGATTTCCTGCTAATCAGAGAATCTGTTGGTTGTTTTCAACGAACCAATCAGATCTTGCCAGATACCTATGGGTTTTCCAAACTCAATTCTTAAATACCTGCAAGATAAGTGGCCAACAAACAAGATATATCACCAACCACTTTTATCTCTTGCACTTCGGGCTTTGCAAAACCCAGGAGGGTGGTCTCACAATGTACATTATACAATTCTTTCAAACAACTTATGTATACATTGCATAATCAAACAAATATATTCTCACCAATGGCTAATAAGATGGAATCCTTCAAGAAGTTAGCAATTCCTTGAATGAATTATGCATCTTAAGCCGAGAATACAGGATAATACCAACCACAACAAATTAAAGATAGATCAATGATTATTTAAAAAGATCTTCTCAAGTCGGGCAACTGGAACCATGAGAAAGACTTATGGGGGTTAGGATCAGTGCCATTATCTATGGGCTAGGAGTCTAAGAAAATTGAAATATAAGGTATATTTAATTCTAAACATCCATGATCTAAGTGAAATTACTTTGCAATTCACAAATCTGTAACCAGATTCTAAAGACTACTTATCAAATCCAATATCCTTGAACATGAATTTATGATTTGATCTAAGCATTTTAACCAATTCTTTGAACCAGAGCTAAAACCAAAACATATAACAAAGTATGAAAGTGATAGCAATTAATGAAATGATCTTTGATCAGAATTTTCATTAATAATTCAAGTACAGATCTAAATTGGAGAGACTATAGACTCAAAAAACTTGCATTATCATTCAAATATGCTCAGGAACGATACATTTGACTAAATTTACTATCTAGACTCAAAGCATTAGACAATAACTTCTAACATATTTTCTATGTGTTCTCTATTTTCATAATTTGATTCCAAAATTCAACAAAAGACCTGCACAAATGGCCTTGAATCCCCTTTTATAGAATAAGGGAGCAAAAACAAGCTTCAAGCTAGATGTACACATGTCACATTCTAATTGGACCACTAGAAAACATATTCCCTAATTCAGTTATAATTACATCATTCAAATTGGAGGGAATACGTATGAGACAAAGATTATTTGCATTTTTTGTAAAAAGCAACTTCGCCCTCCAAAAGAAAATGTCAAAAGGAATAATCTTCTATGCTATAGTGCGTCCATTCCATTGAACAAGATGACAAAATGATGCAAAGAAAAAAGTGAATCTGCATCCCGGTCATCATTCCACATCATTAACACTTACATTTACCTATATTTTATACATTGTAATTTTTGAGGCCAAACCTGTACAATACTTGACCAATTATATATGTTTCACATCTACACTTACAAACCCAGTCGACCAACAAATACTCTTCCCCATTCTTCATATTCATCATCAGATGGCCAATTGAAATCGATGATTTCATCCAAATTCTTCCTATATGGGGAATACTTTGTCATCATAGAATTGGATTCTTTGTCAAAATCTTCCAGAAAGCTGATGATAAATGTCAAATTTTCCAAAGTGTCATTCAAAATACTGATGTTTAACTTCTTTACAAATTTTATCTACTTGAGAAGTAATAACATCATCCATCTCCTTTTCCACATTTGCAGTGGCTTCACTTCATCATTAGTGAGTTGAATATCTAGCAACAGTGACAAATCTGCCAGACCATAATGAGCCTTTAGTTCTCGTATTTTCTGCTCCAGTGGGGCAATATATCCTTGAAAATTTTTCTCACTAAGTTCACAGAGAACTGTATATGTTGGAATCACCTTAGGATATCTATCCTCATGCTAGGTGGCTTCAACTACCATAAAATTCTATCTCTTAGCCCTTGGGATCCACTTATTTAGGATTGGGATAGCCAACTCCTTATCTCTTTGAGATAATCCTATTGCTCACAATATCAAGGAGTAATTGGAATGAACACCATTCAATTTGGCCTAGATCTTCTTATTCAGATGTTTCAAAATGACACAAAAAATATTTGAGGTGTTTTCATACATTGTATCTTGTGCTTGTTCCAACAACTTCCTATATGTTTCAACTTGTGAAAGAAGTTGTTCTCTTGTAAATTCATCAGATGAACTGGGACCTTATTTGCTTGGTTCCTCTATTGAGAGTGGCTTTTGTCCCAAATTATATGGCACTATTGCCAAGGTTTTATCCTAAGGGGAAGGTTGGGAAGATGCAATTGGAGAAGATGGAGGTGGGTGACTTGAGTTGGCTTGGCCTTGATTTCTCTACGTTTCTTCCCTTTGCTTATAGAATGCCAACTCAGTCTCTAGTACAACTACCTTTTGTTGACTATTATCATATTCATTGAGGAGCTCATGGTACTTACTCTTGAAATAATCCCTTTCAAGGATGAGGTTTTCCACGATTGCTTTAGTAAATTTAGCAATATTAACAACCATGTCAGCTGCCTCCAAGGCTGGGGTATTAAGAACTCTCTTCACAAGTAATTTCCCACAAAAATATGACAGCTCAACAAGTACTAGTTTCCTAGATCCCATGGATAATGACTAAATTGCTAGTGCATCCCAATCTTCACTAAATGCAGACTCTCGAAGTGCCATATTCAATTCCTCTTCTGTTTGCACTAGGGGATTTTCAGCCCTCCTTATGGTATCCAAAACTATAGCATCAACAATATCCCACTCTGGAAACAACAACACACCACACTTCTTCACAAGTTCTCTGCCATCTTGGGCAATAATCTTTCAAAATTCATCCCTCATAACACTCCTCACATTGGCCTGAATGAAACTTTCAGGAAGCTCTGGATGTTAACTCCTTTCAGTGGCTACCTTTTTTGCATACTCTGCAACTTTGGCTCTCCATAAGAAATCTCTAAATGCAGGTGTTTCAAAAAATGAGTCATCTTCCATAAATTTCTAACAAGCCTCTAACCTCAAATCATCTACACTATTTAAACCACTGATATCAAGTTTTCCCATCTTGAGATTACTTTCTCTTGAACTTGAGGCAACTGCTCCTACAGGGGGAGGCATTCCTTGTTGCATATCCTCAGGAGTGATAAAGATATCATCTTCATCAGTATTAGAATATTCAACCACTCCTCTTGCCTCAGTCCTTTGTTTCTTAAGGGGTGGTTTCTCCAATGGAGCAGGACTTCCTAGAGGTGAATCAAGATCAATTACATGTGGGGGAACCTGCCTTGGAGGTGATGGAATTACACTTTCAGGAGAAGCTGCCTTTGATCCCTCAAAAGTGATAGGGGTTGGAAAAGTTTTTTCTTTATCTACCACTTTCTTCCTCCTGGAATAGATTCTTATTTCCTTGGGTGGTTGATAAGTGGGCCTTTCTTCCAAATCCACAGTAGTATCTTCTTTGACCACTCTTGCTTTTCTTTTATTTGTAACCTCCCGTTGCTCCCTTAACAAACCAACTATATTTTCAAAATTATCCATTACATGACCTGGCTGAATTCACCAGGTATATTTGGCAGAGGATTATATTGGGGATCCCTTTTCCATTTTTCCTCCATCATCTTCCTGTAAGCAAGATACTTAGCTTTCCTTTCATCCTATTCTGGAAAGCTAAAAATGTTCCTGATTAAATCTTTAGGATAGTAGAAATTGTGCACAAAAATACCAAGTCTTTTATCTGCTTTTAATTTAGTAATAAAACCCTCAAGATCATGATTCCTCAGGCGTACAGTCTCTAACTTATAGGGCACCAGTAGATGCACTAATTCCCTCCATCCCCCTTTCACCATAAAAAATCAACAAACACTGTCCGTTTTGGAAAGAAAGAGCCTTTCTTTGCTGTATCAGGCAAGTGTGCTGCCTGAGAAGCTCCCAATTTCCTCATAATTTCAAGGAACCCTATCCTTAATGGCACATCTCTTGGAAGGATATATGGATCTATACTAGTGCCATATACTCTGAAGATTGTTTTATCTAGATATAAAATCAAGTCTCCCCAGTTGTGACTCAAATTCAGGTCAGGCCTCATCTCCATAGGTCTCAAGAATTAATGATTTTATTTGGGAATCCTTGGTGGTTCATATATTAAGGACCTATTTATCTTTGATGCAAAATAATTCTGAAAACATCACATAATTATTCTTTTGGTCATCTTTATCCAGAATCTGGGTCCAACATTGAACAAGAAAATCAACACCTTCTACCTTCCTTTTCAATGTTATGTCTTTCTCAAAAACCTTCCGCCCTTTATACAAGGACATATGTATGAATAATGAATACCACCAAAATTCCAGCCATTCTTTCCCTTCCTTTAGCTCAACCAAACCTTTATGGATATGTTTTTCCAAATATGTGGCATAGTCATAAACTATATTGTAAGCTGGGTGCTGTAGATGTGTTGCCAGATAGATGTATTCCCTCTACAATGTGTCAGTCGGAGAAAAACTGATGATTTGGCACAAAGAATATACAGTCTTCTTAAAGTAACTAGAAAAATATTTCATTGGGAAGGGCTCAAGCTCCTTTTCACCAATTTTGATTTGTTTCCTATTCTTCCTAGTACTAGTGCAAGTAGTATGCAGGGGCAACAACTTTTTTCTGATGAATACCTTGGTGTTTTTGTGTTCCTTCCTTATACTATCCATATCAAGAGGAACCAAATCCTGACTCCACTCATGCAAATCAAAAACATTTTCAATTTCTTGTATGGTTATCCTTACCATTTCTTTCCCATCAAACATCCCGACGACCCTAGAGACTGGGTCATACCTTGAGGCAATATCCTTCAGTAGATCAACATCCATATACATGTTGGGAACCACTAATTTTTGCATATCTAGCCTCCAAGGGTTACATAGAGAAACTCCAAGGTTTCTGTTCCCAAACCAATACTGAAATAGCTACCATCCAGTATAAGGAAACTCGACATCCTTAATGAAGCACCATTTATCCATTACTCCCTCTCTGACTATAGGGCCATAGAACAAGACTTTCCCTTCAGGTTTCTTATTTGTAGAGGATGTTAAAAAGTCAATTACATCCTGGGAGAGTACTCTAGACTGGGCCAAAGGGGTAGCAATTTGTACTTTGGTAGCCGTGAATTTTGGGTAGACCAGGGTTTTAACAAGAAATATTCCAACTACCAGCCTCCTAATTCAAACCTAGGGCTCAATTTGAATGCTAATTCTGAAAGGTCTCACAGGGCTACGACCTTTTAAAGATGGAGTTAACCCTAACTCTGAGTAATTAAAGCAGAGCAATAAATCACATTCAACTGAAAGTAAATTGAGAGCCAACCCTAATTCAGAAAACTAGAATAAAGCATAAAACTATGTTTATTGTACTTACGACTTTTGATTGCAATAAATGCTAATGCTAGTCAAGATGAACTCTACAAGTCACTTCCTTCAATTTTTTGTGTTGCTCCAAACACATCTTCAAATCTCAATTATGCAAGAACTGACCATATACACATATTTTGAGGAAAATTGAGTAGATTTATGAGTCACTTCCACCATTACTGCTTACTCGCACAAAGAAAAGGAATTACAACAGGTGTACTCATAGTTTTGAATGTGTACCAATGATCTTCAGCTGAGATGGCCATCTTGGATGACTTAGATTGAGTCAATTATATTTGAATTTCATCATTTTTCTAGCCTGAACAACTCACCAATAGAAATATGCCAACTGGATCCTTCTTCGTGTACTTGTGGGATCCACCTACTAGTGGCTGTAGGACATATGTGACAACTTATCACTGTCCTCACAGCCTTTAACAAGCTCGCATCTTCTCTCCACGAGATGGCAGGGAACGGTAGCGATCAATTCTTCTCTCTTAATAATCATTGTTGATCATAAAACTTTGAGCATTAGAATGAAAAGTGACGGATGGGCCTACACCCATGAATAAACATGTGTCAGCATCTCACAGACCATACAATAGTTAAAGAGCCATCACTTGGGACCTGCGAGCCAGTGGGGACCTATTTAGATTAATTCCTTTGATTAGATGACCTTTAATCCTGCACATACAAAAAAGTTAGTCATAAAAGAGGGCCATGACTAGGTCGATCACACTTTTACCCTTGAGGACGAATGACTTAGACTTAAGTAATTTAGAACCAAAATATTAAAGCCCAACATTAGGAGAATTAAAACACTTCACGGTTGAAGGTGACCAAACAACTTAGACAAGAGGGCTGGTAAAGGAATGCACTGCGATGGCTCAAATGATAACTTAAATGATCAGCCACCAGGCAGAGAAGGTCAATGCAAAATTAAAACGCACAAGGTTTTAAAAGTAAAGCATTTGAAAACAAAGTTATAGAGGTAAAACCCTAAACCCTACCTATGGGAAACATGTGACATGCCATTACCGAGCTCAAAGGGACCTCAAAATGTCAAAAATTTTAGGGACTCCATCAGTGGCTCATTCTTGGGGACGCATACCCCTGGTGGGTATGGTGAGAAATAGATCTCTTGGTGAAGCAGACCAAACATAGAGGAACTAAAAAAAAAACCAGGAGCTTGCTCAGATAGGGCAAGCAAACACAGTAGGAAGAAAACACACCAAACCATATGTAGAACATTTACAGGACTATACAATGTACATGGAAATATAACCTATTTCAGGAGAAATAGGGTTCCAGGAACTATCCATGTACTGGCAGTTCCAAAAATTCACCTGTTAGTGATTGTAGAAAGTAGGAATCTTCCCCACAAGTGTCTGCAATCAAATAAGGCCCAAGCCATAGGGGATCAAACTTCCCATGCTTTTGTTTGTCCTCCAATCTTGCGTTGCACATCAAAACCATACACCCTACCTTGAACTTCTTTTGAATGGCCTTTTTGTCATACAAGTGTTTGACTTGAAGCTGTAGCCTCTCATTTCTCTTGTGAGCTTCTCTTCTTATCTCGTCAAGCTCAATTAACTCATCCATATGATTCTACATCTTATCAAAAATATCAGGGTCATACTCCTAAACAAATTTATACATTTTCATCAAATTATTGCGTGGTATTCTAGCCTCAACTCCATACACCAAGTTAAAAGGAGATTTTCCAACAAATTTCTTCATTGTAGTTCTATCTACCCATAGTGCCAATTGCAGTTTCAAGTCCTAGGCTTCCTTATTTTTCTCAAGGACCCGCTTGATAATCTTCATAAGGCTCTTATTATTGGATTCAACTTGCCCGTTCCCTTGGGGATGGTATGGGGATGAATAAGATACATTTATGCCATGCTGGTTGCAAAAATCCATAAATTCCTCAAACCGAAAGCACATTGCATTATCAAAAATAATTCTCTCAGGAACACGAAACCTACTTAGAATATTATTCATCAAGAAATCAATGACAACTTTACTGGAAGGAATAGCTTCAACCCACTTTGTGAAATAATTGGTTGCAACCAGGATCCAGGCATGTCCTCCACTGTACTTCACTGATATTTCTCCAATAAAGTGAATACCCCACTGTTGGAAGGGGGTTGGTGCTGAGACTGGCCTAATTGGTATGTTACCTACAAACTTTAGTTTTCCAGTAAACCTTTGACAAGCATCACATTTCTTCATAAATCTATGTGCATCTTTGAACACCGTGGGCCACCAGAAACCTGCTCTTAGTACCTTATTTGCAGTAGTCTTGGCCACATAGTGACCTCCACACACTCCCTTATACATTTCAATTAGCTGATCTTCTGCTTGGTTACCGTCCACACATCTGAGAAGCACACCCTCTGGGCTCCTCCACTAGAGCTCACCATTAATGATAACATGCCTGATTTCCTATAGTTTTAAATTTATTTTCTCATTGTTAGGCATGCAATTAGGGAATTGCATGGTCTGTAGATATTCAACTATCCTTTTGTACTAGCCACATGTCTGCATATCAGAGATGGGAGCAATATTTTCTTGTTCAAATTCATTAATTTGGTTTGCCTCCAAATTAGTTTCAGCCATGAGTTTGGCTAAACCCTGGCCTCTTACCAGGTTAGTAATTTGGATATCTATGTTGAACTCTTGGATTGTATTAATCCATTTGCATCTCCAACCTGTAGTTTCTAGTTGAGTGAAAATGTCCTTGACTGCTGCACTTGGAACATAGGCTACAACCGTTGCACTAGTCAAATATATTTTGAAATTTTTAACAACCTTAACTAAGGCATACACTTGCTTCTTAGTGGTGTCATAGTTGAGTTCAGCTGCTTACAAAGACTTGCTAAAAAAGGAAATTGGCTATTCAAAGCCTTCAACATTTTTTTGTAACAACACTCCCGCTACAGTATGAAAAGAGGAAAATGTAAACAATTGGAATGCCTTGGAATAGTTTGAAGTCTTCAAGATAGGTGCAACTTTAATAGCATCCTTGATGGCTTGAAAAGCTTTGAGAGGTTCTTCTGACCATACCACCTTCTCTCCTTTCTTGAGCATCTTCAAGATAGGCTTAATGATCTCTACAAAATTTATCTCTCCAAAGAAAGATTGAATTCCTTCAACATTCTTAGGTGGTGTAATTTTATCTATGGCTGCTACTCTTTTAGGATCAATTATGATACTGTATTTTGAGACAATGTGCCCTAGCAACTTATGTTCTTTGACTCCAAAGGCACATTTCTTGGGGTTCAATGAAATACCATATTCCAGGGCTCTAATGAAAATTTTCTCAAGGTGTGAACAATGATCCTCCTCCTTCTTACTATGAGCAGTAAGGTCATCTTGGTAGATAGAAAAAAACAAATCTATGAAATTGGAAAAATCCACATCCATGGCTCTTTGAAAAGTGGCACCAACATTTATCAAGCCGAAAGGCATCCTCACATAAACATAGGTCCCCCATGGTGATGCAATTGCTGTTTGTATTCTAACTCTCCTACCATGTCTCAATATAATCCCTGGAAATCCATCCAAGATAGAAAGGTTCTAAACCTGCTACTCTGTAAACATTTTCTTCCCATGTTGAGGGTAATGGTCTTTCAAGGATAAATATTTATGTCTCAAAATCACACCCAAGTTCAAGCCACCATCTTTTTCCACCTGGAACTTGGGATAATGGCCCAGAAGCATTGCTTTATGGGCTTGACGAATTTTGCATCAGCCACGTTCCTCTGCATTTTTAACTCATGATGTGATCGAGAGTCTTTATTTTTTCTGAGGCTTTGTGTCAAGGTTTTGTGCTGGGACCCATGTTGTCAAATTCCCCAGGGTCTGATCACTTATAGACTGAAGTGCAAATACATGTTCTATATTTCTTTAATAAGGTAATGCCAACATAGTCCTCACATGGGCTTTCTATTTTTTTTTCTCCTATCTACACCTTTTTTAGGAGCATTTTTTCCTAAATTTATCTCCTCTAGGTCTTCTTTTTATGTGTGTAGATGCTTGCTTGAATTTGATCTATCTAGGCCATCAAAGACCCTTTTTTAGTGCAACTAATCCTTTGGGAATCTTGTATTTGTTTTCAATTGAATTATCTCATTCCCAAACAATGTCTCCTTCCATCAAATTCCTACTCCAAAGCATATGAGCTTAAAGTCAATCTCTTTGACTTTCATATACTGGTCAATGTAGTGTAGGAACTTCAAAATGTCATTGTCATCCTCAAACAATTTCTAATTGCAAATGTTTTGAGGCACTGCAGGTCATGTTTGTACCTCTATCCTTGAGACACCATCAAAAGTTACATCATCTAACTTGACTGCAATGTTAGCCAATAAATCTTCTCTAATATTTTGTCCTCTCTCTATCCAATCTATACTGAAGGCATCAAAGGCCTCAATAGTGTCCAAAACCTCATTCCTATATTGTCCCAACCTCTTATCCTTAGTGACAAACCTAGACCTGACTTGGGAAACTACTAGCTCAAAATCCCCAAATACTTTTAACAACTTTATCCCATGTTTAGAAGATAACTTCAAACCAAGTAATAAAGCCTCATATTCAGCAACATTGTTTCTACATGCAAATTGTAGTAAGAATAAGTACTAAAAGGTCTTACCTTTTGGAGAGATGAAAATGACTCATGTTCTCAAGCCTTCCTTAAAACAGGCGCCATCAAAGTACATAGTCCACAGAGCATCTTCCTGTGGTGTTTGCAAGACCTCTTTAACAATTGGTGTCGGCTTAGCTTCTTCTTCTTCTTGCTTAAGCTCTTCCATGTGAAAGGTGTCTATACCAGTGTCCACAAAGTTAATTATTGGGGGTTCATCTAGCTCCTCAATATGCTCGATCATATGTCAGAATCTTGATTCTCTGGAAATTTTGACATCCTTCTGATCAATTGAGAATGTAGCAAATGACAAATCACATTGCATACTTCCTCCCATGGAAGAACACCTTGTCTTGACAATAGCATTCCATAATTTGGTGGAATATCCACCACTATGACACTCATGACCAACTCCTTTTCAGGGAATGTGGCTAGTTTATATGGGACTTTGTAAATTACCTCGATAACAGGGACCTCTCTAGAATCCATAGCATAGCATTTTCCATAGGTGCTATCAACCTTCAATCCCATTTCCTCCATTATCTTGACTGGCATGACATTATTTGAAGCACCAGAACCTATCATACAATTCCTGAGTAATTTTCCATCGATGATGAAGCTCAAAAAGAAAGGATTGACTAGACTAGGATTTCCAGGGATGGTGGTTCCCAAATAAATCTCAGGGTTCTCATTAACTACTGCCCTAGTACCTCAGTATCTTTTTCTTGACTCTTACTTGTTTCAGGTGCATAAGCCTCTACTTTGTCTTTGCTACCCTTGACGATGCTATTAATGAAAGCTATTGTTTTTTTCTTATGCTCATTAATCCTCATCATCTCTAGAAATGGGACTGTGACTCGAACTTGAGACAAAACCTGAAACATGTCAATGGGAGAATAACTCAATAATTTAGGAAGTACTATGTCCTGAGGTGTTGCCTTATCAGCTTGCCTATCAATCTTTTCAATGGTAGACTTCAAATCCTGATGTGCAGCTCCAGTAGTAACCTTTGCTTTGCTACCTTTCTTGGCCCAAATTCTCATTTCTTTAGCTTCTTGGGCTTGGTATCCTCATTCTTGTTTTTTGTCTTAGTTCCTTTACTCTCTGCATTATTCTCTTAAATGAACATGCCACTAGGATTACCTTGGTTTCCGCTCACCACCCTATTTCTCAGGTGAAGATCACTTCTTGCTTGAGCTCTAGCAGCCAATGCAATTGTATATCTCTTGATTTCCTCATTCGAAGGTCTTTTCAGAGAAACATTATTTGACTTGAGAGTGTAGGAAATGTATCCATCTTCTCTTTCTTCATCTAAAAGCACTTGTTGATGGTGTAAACCTGCTTCTTGTCTTTGCACATCCACATAATTTGTGTCAGCATCATCACTAGAAGAATAATCACCACATTCCAAGTCTGACCTAGTCGTGAATACATTTGTCGTCTCATCTGGGTTATGAGGAGAATCAAATTCCCCTTGATCATCTTGAGTTTCTTCCAAGGACCTCGCAACTGCACATTGTTGTGATGAGTGAAGCATCTCACACACTCCACACCATGGTAAGTCTTCAACAACATTTGTGGTATTTTTATGCAAAGGGTCAAGTGTAACCTGAGAGTTCTTCTGATTATTTTGAATTGGATTCCCATTATGCCAATTGGTATGATAAGGATAATCTTGAAGCCTTGGGGGCCTATCATTTCTCTAGAACTGGGGTTTTCCATTCTTTTCCTGCTTTTGTAACAAATTGAGAACTTGATACAACTTTTCATCTGGGGTTGCAGCTTTAATTTCTTTCTCATTTTGAGCTTTTGAGTTCTTTGAAAGCCTAGGGTCATCCCTTCTTCCAACTTTACCAAATTCCCTTCTATTGTTTTCAATGTTTTCCGCCATCTTGTAGGCTTCCCTCAAGGACTATGGATTCTTGTCCCTAAGAAAATAACACATCTTAGAATCATATGCATTATAGTACACAACCAAACATGCTCTTTCATTGGGCCTTAGGAATCCAGGAACTTTATACATTGCCTTCTGGAACCTCACATTAAACTCAGTAGCCATCTCATTATGCCCTTTTGTGATATTATTAAAGTCATTCAACCTAAACCGTGGATCGGTTTGGTCTCCATATTACTCTCTGAAGATTCAAAAGAATGAATCCTTGGAATCAATACTTGCATTTAGCAAGCTCCTATACCAATCCCTTGCATGCTCCGTTAGGGATTGCATAAAGTATTTCATAGCCACATCCTCATCCCACAATTCAAAGTCTTCTACAAAACTATGAAAATCTTTTAAGTGGTCTTCACCACTGAGGGCATTGTTTCCAGTAAACTTGGGCACATGTTTCCTGGCATTATCTGGCACTAGATTTGGGTATCCTGGGATGTTTTCAAAACATAGCTTCCCATACCTATCAGTGTGCAGAAATTTCCTCCCAACAGGTCCTTCTTCCTCATCTTGGTTATCATTATCTCTCCTTCTATCACTATTGTGTCCAGACCTTCTATGTTGGGAATCATGTTGATCATTGAAATGAAATGTTCTAGTTTTATCTTCAGGTTGTGAGGAAGAACTGGAGGGGTTGCCAGTAGATGGTGACTTTTCATTCATATGTGGACTCGAGGATGATGTATGGGCTTGAGGACTTTGGGTCTCAGGGACAGGGTCTTTCAATGTGGATTCCAGGAAACCAAGTTTCCTCTTCATTTCTTTATTTACAACAAGTAATTCCATCTCCTTCATCTTCCTATCCAATTCTTCATTTTCTTTCATTAATTTTTCTAGAAATGGAATAGAATCACCTTGCAATTTATCTTTCTTGGAAGGACCTCCTTCATTAATTTTTACTCCTTCATTTTCTTTTTTCTCTCCCATGGGTTGTTTTCCTTTGTCAGCATTATGGGACTCACGGTTTGTATTTTTGGGAGGAGGAGTAGATGGAATAGAAGTATTTTCAGTGGTATTGGTTTGGGGATTTGCAACAGTATTATCAGCTGAGGAAACCATAGGAATTTTTCCTACAATCTCTTGCACTACTAGACTAGTTTCTTCAGCAGATTTGGCTGCTAACCTATCTAGTGCCTCCATCTCCACAACCTTCCTTCTTAACATATCCCTCTGCATCATAACGTCCCTTATTCTTTTCTCCTTCTTTGCATCCTTCTTCTTTCTATTTTCTTTGCATCTGGAGGCTCTTTCATTGAGCAATTGCATATCATTTAGCACCTCTTCTTCATCTAGAAAAGTAGAATCTCTATCAAATGCTACTACAGTTTCAACTTGGTGGGGAATAGCATCATGGGAATATTCATCTCCAGTTAGCAGGTCAAGAGGAATATGAGTATATGTATGAGAATTTGGGGTCACATATCCTTCAACTCTATCATGCCTAACACTAGCATTGTCTTTTTGTATTCTATCCCTTTCTATTCTCTCCTTTTCTCTCCACTTCATGGCTTGATAGCCTAGGTCTGAGGAGTGCTCATTTATAACATACTTCATAAAGACTTCTCCCCTCTCATTGGAAGTGTTATCACTAAAATCTAACAAGTTCCTTTTGCATTCTAAACTAGAACTAGACCGAATACCATGTTTAGGGACCATATGAGGAGTAGACTTACATTTTCAGTATCCTTTGCTTTTATCCATTTACCGCGAGCATTCTTGTTCCTAGGAAATTCTCCCTCCAGCTTCTGCTCCAAATGCTTCTTCATGTGGCCTCGTGTTCCTTGCATTTTCATGTAAATCTTCTTCACGTCCATCAACTTCTTTGATTTCTTTACACTTTTCTTCTTTACTTCTTCAATATCCTTAAACATTGGCTCGCACTGGTGCAAAAAATTTAGAGTCGCCACCCAAATTCCTTGGGACAAATTAGTAGCAATTTTGTTATGCTTTATGCAAATTTCAACAAATCTTTAGGAACTGAGACAAACTTTGACACATATGAGGTGCATTTGCATGAAACTTGAACACGAGCTTTGAAAACAAAGGAGCAGGAAACTTATCAAAAAAATTGGTGAAATATTTGACAAAGATTTGAGCTAAATTTAGTGGAGACTTCTATTTGACCGACTCTATAACTAAATATCACCATATAACATAGTGATCTATGATAAGGCATTCTGGAGAAC